>JAOXNO010000033.1:53589900-53612588 GCA_028565335.1 Limnodromus scolopaceus | reverse complement strand
ATCCAGCCTGGCCTTGAACACTTCCAGGGATGGGGCATCCACGACTTCCCTGGGCAACCTGTTCCAGTGCCTCACCAGCCTCACTGTAAAGAATTTGCTCTGCTTGAGCTGTTCTCTCATACTTTCTTTGTTTTGGTTTTAAATAAAAATTCTTCCCATCTTTCCCTCCCCAAAATCTTTGTTAAAATAGGCCTATTCCTACGAAAGCTTCTATTCCAACTAAGTTTCATTGTTATCTGACAAAAAAAATTATTAAAATATTTCTGGCCAAATCCCTTGATGAATCAAAGCAATTAATAAGTTATAGAGACTATTATTTTGAATGCCATTTATATTTTCTAGCCTTTTAACTATTTGCCTTTGTTTAGAACAGTGCAGTTCGTGACTATCAAAAACCTGATCTTATTATTCTAGTCAACTACATAATTAATGCTTAATGGCACCCTTACTTACTGGAATGATCAGCATTAACATACTGAACTAGATGAAACTTTCTGAAACAAGGAACTGTTTTTGCAACACAATATTCCAATTATCCCTTAAAAGGAAAGGAAACCCTTAGAAAGAAAGGGATATATTTTATGTCATAGTTTAACCCCAGCTGGCAACTAGAGTTGCTTGCTCACTTCCCCACACCCCTTCCCCAGTAAAAGGAAAAAACCTCATGGGTAGAGATAAAGATAGTTTAATGGAACAATGATGGGAAAGGAAAATAACAATATTAATAATAATAATGGTAAAATAACATACAAAATAAAGTAAAACAACACAAGTCAGTCTCACCACCCAGTGATTGGTTACCCAGGCCATCCCAAGCAGCAATCATGAATCCCTGCACCCCGGCCAGACCCCATTTATATACTGAGCATGATGTCTGTGGTATGGAATATTCTGTTGGCCAGCTTGTTCTGTCTGTGCTCCCTCTCAGCTTCCATGAGAAGCTGAGAAAGTCCCTGACTAACGTAAAATATCACCTGGCAACAAGTAAAACAACATGCATTATCAGCATCATTCTCATGCCAAACCCCAAATTACAACAGCTACTAGAAAGAAAATTAACTCTATCCCAGCTGAAAACAGAATAATTTTACAAGCAGAATTTACACTTTACGAATATTTAAGAATGAAAGATCCTGATAAAGCTGTCTGGTTATTTGCTACAAGATTTTAGATGATACTGTATATCCAATTTAAATAATAAAAACAAAAAAATTGAATATTGCATTTCTATTCTGACAACTACACAAAACACTTATACATGCATCTTATCAGGCACCCTAAAAACACATGAAGTCTTTCTTTTTGCTTGTTTTGCATGTATTATTGGGGCAAAGGGAAGAATACATTTGTCACATCACATTAATTTTGAGTGCAAAACCCCCTTTTATTTACCTGTTTCTTAGGACAGAATCTGACTCCATGTAATCCTCTAGAACACCTTTCAGTTTTTGTTCTGACTTTTCCAGCTCTTTTACTCTGAGGTTCAAATTCTCTTCTCCAGCACTGTTTGCTTGTTCATTGGGTATGCTTGCATCTTCTGATTCCTGGAAAAGCCAGGAAGTATCGATTTTAACATTGAAATTCAAGATATCAAATCCTTCATTACTGGGCATTTTAATACAGTAAGAAAATTCTTGTTCTCTCCCAGATGAAGGATCCATGATGAAAAAACACCAAATAGGTTCTCAATGTACTGCAGTCTAAGCATGCAATAAAAGAGTCTAAGCCTCTGATGATCAAATGAACAGTCTTTCTCAATTCTGAACACATCTATTATTTATGAGAAAGTCTCATTTCATTAGCTCCAAAGTAATTCAACATGTATGAAAGGAGCTGCAGTTCACAACATCAGATGCCCATAAAAGATTCAATTAGATTAATTCATGAAGGAATTAGGCATCAAAGTTTTGAAAAGAGGCTAATTTTTTACTAAATAGAGGAATAATAAAATTGAGTGTGTTTATCACAAAAAAAAAAATCATACTTATTTTGGATAAAAGTATGAAATACATATATTGTTTCAAGACAAAAGATTTAAAAGGGATATTTTCTATTCAAATTACAATCTATGACTATTTCAGAGAAACATTCAGTGTATTTAACTGGTATTTTGGAATTCTGCATTCAGTAAGATAAGTTTGGTTCCTTTGCCTCTTTTAGCAATAGCTCTAAAAGTTCTTCAGCCTGCAGTTCACCTTCATTTACAAAAACTCTCCTCAGTAAGTATAGTCCTACAACTGGAATCTGTGAAATGTCTTTGATTTTGTTCCATTTGTATTGATTTGGAATTGGATCTGTAATTGAAATTCAACCATTGAGTCTGGACCAGGAAATAATGCAATTACTTTTTTTTTTTTCTTTTTTTTTTTTGTAAACAGTTCTGAATCTACACAGCAAAGAAGAAGAAGAAAAAAGTAACATTTATTTTTGCCACTGAAGAGTAGAAAGCTCAGTGCAAAAAAAGAACAAATAAACAGTTCTTCTCTCATTGCCCCATGTCTTGATATATGCTATTCGCATATATGGTGAATTAAATGAAATTTGATTCTTTTGGCCCATAGTATCACTGACACAAGGACATAGAGCTCAAAAGATTCAGCCACTCAGTCTCTTGAGAATCCATGATAGTTAAAAGCTACAGATGTGGAAAGACAATGTCCAAATGGACAACAAAGTTCAAACCACTTTGTGATCCTCCCTAGACTTACCGAGCCCAGTCCCTTCTCAGAGATGATGCATGTCTGAGAGAACATAATCATGGCTCTCCCCTGACCTGTATCATTTGCCAAATGGAACAGTATCTTTGATTTTTAGCTCCTTGAGACAGTAATATTTTCTCTGTATTTATTTGCAAAGTGAATAGACATCTTGCTCCCTGACAATGGGCATCCCTGAGCACCACTGCAAAAAGAATGTATAATAATAGTGGACGTTGTTCCTCTGCTTATTAACAATTTACAGTGAAAGCCAAGTTAAAGTAATTTTCACCTCTGGCCCAGTCTAGTACCCAGCTCATTAGCTGTAAAAATAAAAATTCTTAGCAGCATATTTTGCAGAAAGAAGCCAACAGGTAAAAATGGAGAGAGTGGATCAGCCAGGAAATAAACCGACACTTTAAATCATTGCACTGATTTCTGCTAATATATATCTATTACATGTTCTTGTTTATAAGTGCACTTTTATTCACTGATACAAATATAATGAAAGTTAATGCAACAAATTCTAAAGTTTATCTCAAACCTCACAAGTGTAGGCCTCTACACTTCTGATGCTCCATCCTGAAAACTGGTGAGTACTGCAGCATGAAACCAGGGAAGCCGTTACGACTGGTATCAGAAACAAGAAACTTACTGTCTCCTTTTTTTACTTATAGAGTTGGGAGAGGTGATTGAAAGCTTGTGTCAGAGAAAATAAAAATCGGACCCATCATCTTGCATGAACTGAGTATAGTCATTACACCTCTGCAATAAATATTAATATGCAACGGATAGTAAGACCAGAAAGCTTTCCAAATCTACACATTCTGCTAGCTCAGCACAGACTAGAAATATGATGGGTGTCATGGAAAAGGCCACCAAAATCAGCCAGTTTCTTTGAGAAAGCTATCACATGTGAATGACAATGTAACAAAATGCATAAAAACATGAGAAACCAAAACTGCTCATACCTTCCTGCTTTGTAACAAGATGGTCTCCCGTCGCCCGGTGTGGTCACCGTTGCAGCCACATGGTGTGACCATCCCCTGTTTGTGCTAAGAGTTTCATTTCCAAAGCAGCAATGAGCAAAACTATGTCTATGAGAAGAAAGACCATTTCTTTGCCAAGTGAATCACACTTCCCAATTTCTGTTCCCTCATCAGCACCCGGTTTGGTTATGCCAAGCTCTGTTTATCTCCCATTATGACCCTTCTCTTCAGAGTAATGCCAAAACTCTTCCTAGTGCAGTGAAAACCTCATTTTTTCCACATTCTGTCATCACACCGCTAAAAGCTCTAACTAAAACATGAAATATGTGTATTTGAAAACACATTCTCTAAATGCTTGCTCCTTTTGAACAACACATTGTGAGCAACACGTTCTTTTGGCGATCAAGTTTCCGAACTTCTGCATGATCATTGTTTCCAATTGAAATTGTGCTTTGTAACTTGAAACAGGGTTATTCAGACCTTCACACAACTCACACCTTGCTGCATCCAACTGAATTTCGTGGAGTGCATCAGCTCCTTCAGCAGGTAAATGATGTTGTCTGGTGATTCTTTGTGAAGAGTAAATCCCTGGTCTCTTCTTCAGAGCCAAAAAATGATCAGAGAAAACTGGGTTCTTTTGAGGCTGGTTCCTGCACTTCCAACAGTGAGATACTCAGTTGCTATGATAAATCTTTTCCTCAGCTTTCTTTGTGCTGCCTTGATTGTTCTTTGCCTTATGTTATTTTTTTCAATCACGATTTCCACTTTTTCTGATGTATTGTCATAACCATCTTATTCCACTCTATGTTCATGTTGGAGTTCAGTGTGTCCATGGGAGCAGGCTTGTTTCTCTGTAGCTTTTTATGTAGCCCTTTTACACAGAGATGATTTTCAAGAAAATGTGAGGGATGAGAAGGTTATCTTTTAATATTGTGCTCTTAATATTTTCAGCTTGCCTCAGCATTCCAGAAAGAATTAAAATTCTCTATTTCTTCATATTGCTTTTCCAGCTCTGAAAGAATGATTTGCTTTTCCCTCTTTGAAAGAAAAGCCTAACATTTTTGAATTTTCTAACCATTCTCCATCTGAAACAACTCTTTTCAACTTTCATTTTTTCAATCTGTGCTTCACTCAAAATTTTTCTTGCAGTTCAGGTGGTCAGTGTCCTTGAATGTTTATCTACTTTTGCTGGTTGAAGTTGTGCCATTTTTGCTTCCTGGTAGCTAATAACACTTTGTTTTATTTCACCTGGGAGGATGCCATGATTGCCAAACATTTATTTCCAACTATTTCTCTCCTTATCCCATTCGTCTACACACCCGTTTCTTCAAGCCCCTCTTTCTTCTTGAGGAGATAACTGAGCACAGCAGATCATGCGTTCTCTTCTCCTGACCTCTCAGGCCACCTTGGGATCTTCCATTCTCCCAGTGTTATCTTTTCAAGTTATTGCCTTAATTTTCAGTAAACATTCAAAAATAATTTCTCCCACAAAGTTCTTACCCACTTCAAAGTTTTCTTAATTTGGTCTACCATCTTTCCTTTCTCCAAAATCCACCTCTTCTCCACCTGTGGACTTCCGACTTCTGAATTTAATATGAATTTTACCACCGTGGGGTTGTAAATCTCAATTTGTTTTCAACTTTGAACAGTTTTTTTCCTGTCAGCTACTTACTATAGAGAACTTATTGTCAAACACTTAGCTTTTTTATATAGATATTAAAAAGGAGATTCTGTGTTTCCTGGGTGAAATGCAAACCACGTTTGTTGAAAGCATGCAGTATGGAGACAAAGATCTCAGTACTGTAAGAAAACCATTTGGTAGATAACAGTTCACATAGCAGCCAGTAATTGCACTTGTATTTTTTTCCAGTGTTTGATTGGTGTGAGAGTGTAAATTCTGTTTAGATTTTTTTCAGTGTTTATGATGTGCTGGTCCTTATTTGATTATCAAGTCATTCCAGCTTGAAGCTATATCTTTTAAAAAGTCTCTAATTTTAAATTCAAATATTTTGCAGCTTCAAGTATTATGCAAACTTGTTTATGAAAAAAATGCACCAATTTAAAGCTGCTTAATAAATATTTTCTATGTTTTTGCACGTGGACTCAGCTGTTCACTCCATAGGTTCTTTTAATAGCCTGTACAGAAAACAAAAACAGAAAATAAAAAACAACAAAAAAGAAAAAAAAGTCTGCTGAGCTTTAGACAGGTAACATTAGTTTAGAAATAAGTGTTGGCATCCAGCCCTAAATTCACAGACACTACAATCTCTTTCTAAAGTTTATATTAGCTTCAAAATAACAAGAACCAAAATAATTATTATTAGTAGTAAACCATCTGATTTACCTTGACATAAAGAACAACGTTCAAGAGTCGAACTATAGTTAAGTCTCTTAAAATAGGCTTTGCTGTGTTACATTAATCAGAGACAGATTTACCTCTGGCAAGGTGAGTTAAAGGAAATTGCCCTCCACAATAGCACCACAATGTGATGTGCACTCCTAGAAATGTGAGAGTTGAGCCGCTGTCTGGCTACACAGCCATTATCCCTGTGTTAGCCCCTCAAAATGCTTGTCACCAACCTTGAATTTAACTGCGTAAATAGTTGTTGTTAATAGGAAGAATAGCAGGTTACATCTGCACAATATATTTTCTGGAGACTAATTATACTTATAATTTTTTTTTTCCAAAGGGGACCCATGATACAATTAGCTCTATCAGCACAGAAGCCTATAAATCAGGCCTAAGCCTTGAACTCATAAAAATTTTTGAATCAACAGTATTTCAAAATATTTTAAATGGAATTTAAAAAATTCTGATTAGTCACTAAGTTTATAGAATGTTCATAAATTGTCTCTGGTCTTGGCCAGTATACTTTTCACAGTGTTTAAAAACAAGTACATTCATCCATATCTTAGCACCTCTAAGCCTGACTGGAGTAAAAAAAAGCTGGATGAAACTCAAAGACAATAGTTTGGTGGCTTCCTTTCACATTAGTCTTTCAAACTTACATTAACCAAAATAGCATCTGTCCTTTCCAATCTCCACAGAACAGAGAATCCAGCTCAGATTGTGGTAAGGTGAATAGTGTACCACAAGGCTTTTTCTTTCTTCAAACACATTTCTATAAGCATATGCTCAATTTTTGACAAAATAGAGGAAATTTCAAAAGGAATGCTCAAAATGCTGTAAAAATATTGCTCATTTTCAATTACTTTTCAACAACCATCTAGTAACCAAAAGAAAGCTACTGCACTTATAACAAATCAATAATACCATTGGATTGCATTCCACCCATCTGCATCTACCATCATGTTATTGCAAAATATATAACATATGCAGCAATGCTAGTAATGAAAGATAGACCCAACTGATGCTCAGTTCCCAAAAGCATCAACAGAAAGGTCATAACTGAATGTACTGGGAGCTGAATAACCCCTAAAAGTGCCCGTGATAATACAGATCTGATTTTTCAAAAGTACTCATGATCTAGGCAGAAGAAAATACTGTTTCAAGCTCAGTGAAAGATAAATATAATGGCTTTTTTGGGTAACTATTGTCATTATGCTGCTTCTTCACACAGTACTTGATAGCACTTTCAAAGGGGTTGATTAACTGCATCTCCTACCGTAAGGAGATTCCATGAACATAATTCACAACAGATCCCAAAGAAGAAAAAACCTGGCAAAATTGTAAAGGTAAAAACACTGTGTATTTTCAGTTTAAAAACAATATGAAACAACAACAGCAACAATAAAAAGACTGTAAATATTCAATAGTTTTAAACCATGGCTTAACACTCTAACAGGCTGTTGAGTTACCGTCCTTACTGAATGGCAGTGTGCAACTTGCATTGCTCCAGGGAAGAGGGCTAGGACTGATTTTCTAAATTGCATTTCCCACTTGTTCTGAATGAAAGGTGACCACTGCCGCTAGAGAGCCTGCTGTAGCTGAAGAAATTCACTCTGTCTTCTGCACTGAGCTGAAAGGACCAGGACACAGCAGAAAGGATAGTGGGAACGATGGCAGTGTCTCAAGGGAGAGACACGGAGGTTTCTTACCCTGGCCCGTTGCATAGGTACATGGAGCGTCAGTCACACTGCAACCTTCATCATCAGCTCATAGAAGGGAAATCAGGTTACTATTTCCTAAGCCATTTTGTGGCTTCAGGGATCTTGAGGAAGTAAAATGAACCCCTTTTTGTATGGGTGGTGATGCTTGCAGGGCTTTTTAGAAAACGAAACTGAAAACCAAAGAGTGTTTGCCACCCCTCCATCCAGCACGACAGAAGATAGGATCCTACAGCAATACCTGAACTTTTAGACAATATGTACCTGCTCTGCAGAACTGAAAAGCACCCACTGCAGTTAGGGCAGTCAGTATCTTAGAATGCAAAATGATATCTCACTGAAAACTCAATGACCTTCTGCAGAATCCTAGGAAGGTAACTGAAGGCATCCAAGTCGAATTTTATAGGTGACTCTTCCTCTCTGTGCAAGCAAACCCAGTTATACCCTCCCTGATGGTTTCAGGGTCTTATGAAGACGATTCTCAAAACATGGCAAAATCTAAGAGTTAAAAATTTAGTACAAAGAAATATAAAGAATACCAACCACACGTCTTGGCTCAGTTGTGTCATCAAGGCCACAGAATGAATGCTAGTGAAAAAAACAAAAAAAGGAACAAAAACTATAACATAAGATCAAAAGAAAATGAGGAAAAAAGAAAAGAAAAAAGATGTAAGATATGTAATATGAAATCCAATGACATTAGTTTACAGCAGTTAGTCTTACATCAATAGTAATTGGATTGATCTGAAAGATATATACAGTGTACCAATCTTACTCTAAAAAGGGGTACAAAATTCAGTATCTGAGGGCAGCTTTACAAACAGTAACATTTGTGGATTATGTAACTTCAGAAATATTAGGCTCAGCTCTGTGACTCTGTTAAGGAAGTACTTATAATTACATGCCCAAAAGCTTTCCTGAACCAAGACTTACCAAGCCAGGGGCATGAACTAAATGCAACTTAAATGATAGAGAATCAGTTATGAGAAAAGCATGATGTGATTAAACAGCACTTGTTCCTCATGTATCAACCCATAGAATAAAACTGAGATTTTACATCATTCTTTTGTATAGCTTTTTGAAGCAGAACAGTTTGCTGAAAAATCTATAAAGCAAAAATGCTGTCATCCTTATGTTCTGATTTGACAGAATTTTACATAAAACTTAAAAATTTAATCCATTCCTAAAGGAAAATAAAAAGCCAAACTCATGACAGGGTAACTATAAGTGGTGGCTTGCCCTTAGCTACAACCAGCAATAAGGGTCAGCCATAAATGCTTCCTTCAGAAGCGTAAGACTTCACTCCATGAGAAATTATTGTGCTCAGTATCAGCAGCATGTAGGTGTCAGTCTGCACCCACTGACATATTAAACTGAACAGTGAAATAGAAGTTTATCATTCATTGATTCTCTGGCAACACTTTCTTCAGACAGTCAAATTCAAAATGGGATTTAATCCCAAGGAAAAAAAATTCAAATGTAATACAGATAGAAGGAAGCCCTCCACCCACGCAGGAGCTGAAGGGTGAAGAGCTGAAGAGCAACAGAAAATGATGAAGCTTTTTTGAGATCTCCTGTTAATGTAACATTAAGTTAAAGAGAACGTTAATCATTTTACCTCTTTGCCAGCTTTCTGCTAAGCTTGTGATTAAGCTGTTTCTTTTCTAATACTTTTCCCTACCCATCGCGCTGACGAACCAGCACAGATAATGCTAACTTCCATTTTCAAGATTAGCAGTCTGTCTAATCTGATATCTACTCTCTTACAGTAATGGCAATGATTAAAGGCTTACATTTTAGCAATAGCAACATCTAGAGATTTTGGTGTTTTAGAATAGGTGGATAAACACTAAATATTCGCAATAATTAACATGTAGAGATATCCCCTATCCCTCAAGGTTTCTCAACCATGAGGAGTTAACCGTAGCATCTTAGACATGACTGGCTGCAGGTATAGAAGTGGTCTGGGGCAGAAGAGGGTAAACACAGCAAAAGAGCTCTTTAAGGGGTGGACACTGTCTATGTTTCTCTGCTGGTGGAAATGGGGACCACTGCCTCCCTGATGGATACAGACAGAACAGCCTCAGCCATGGAGTAGTGAGGGTGATGTAAAGTGACAATTAGCAACAGCAGCAGACAGCCCGGCTCCTTACAGCTCTTCTGGTTCTTCCACAAACCCAGCTGGATATCACAGTTCAAAAAGTGCAGGACGAGGTACTGCAGAGGGGAGACAAATACTGTGGGAGCAGAAGGGGCCAAGGAAGCTGCTGAGGGAACTGGAGCTGCTAGAAGGGTGGGCTGCCAGATGGGGACACAGCGGGGACTGCCACATCCCGAGAGCAGATGACGGGACAGTGAGATTAGCGAAGGGTGAGGAAGAAACCTTCCCACATCCAGCATGCTGCTTCTCAAAGAGTCTCTCAGTTTTGCAAACCCCACTGACCTCCTTCAACTCCCATTCAGAGTCCTCCAAAAGCCTTACTTTTACTCTTTTATCCTGTTCTGATCCCGAAAGAAAAAAATGATGAATGAAAGCTCCCCTAACTTCTGCATTCAGCCCAGCAGCACATTTGTACCCATATGTACCACAGAAAATGCGATGAGGTGACTCATCTGGGGATCGAGGCTCTGGTTTAGCAAAAGGAATGTAACCATAACATTTTGCTAGAGTTTAGAGAACGCCCCATTGCCAGTCTATGACCTGCAAAACACCCCAAACTCCTCAAACACGGGAAACACTTGAGCCCCTGGTGCAGGAACCTTGTGTCATCTCTTGCTTGGGCCCACAGTGACCCAAATACATTTGCTGCCTTAAGCCTCAATCAGAGCTTCTTCAAAAGAGGGGAAAATTTGGAACCAGGATATTAATTTGGAACTCGTCTCTATTTTAAAGCAAGAATTATATTTTGTTTGCAGTGTTCACCACATGCACCTCATTAACTTTTTTTTTAGTGTTTAGTATTTGCAAGTTTTGCAAAGCAGTATTATCCAAAGAACAGAACTGAGCTAACTGCTTCTGTCAAATAGAGACAAATCTTTGTGTTGTTTCTTGATCTAAACCACAGCAAATCCTCCCCCTTCTAGTCTAGTGTATTTCCAAGACCCCTTGATCCATTTCTGTACTTGATAGAAAAACCAGATATCAAGTAATTTTGAGCAGATTAGGGATGGAGCTTCATTTCATGCAGCAATGACTTGAACACACATTTTCTCTTTCTTTTTTTAAAATATACTTAGTGATATTATGTTAAGTACTATCAAAATCAATGCAACAGTGAAAAATAAATTAGCATGGAAACAAAAATCCATTTTTGTTTGCTCAGGCATTTATTTACCTTTTCTTCAATTTCTTTGAGTTGCCTCTTTTGAAGTTCTATTTTATCTTCTAGTTCTCGAATTCGCTGAAACAGAAAAGAGCAAAATAGAAATTATTATATCTATTTTGAAAAGCATATGAATCAAAAAGGTAAGAGAACAAATGCCCATTATTAATGTAATACTTCCTTTATAGTTACATTAGGCATGTTCATGTCAGGATTGCTCCACATTTTCATGAAACCATAGCATTTTAAACAAGCTGCACACTTAGAACATCCTGTTTATTACCAGGAATCCTAATTGTCACCCCTTGTTAGTCATAATTTTAACATATACACAGAGATAATTCCAGTTCGCACCAAAATTCTTAGAAGTACAACAATTCTTTCTCTGCAACTGATAGAAGTTTTCCTACTTACCTAGACAGTCAGCGGATGATACTATTGCATTTCATTTTAACTCTCTATTTTCATTTCCTATAAAATAAACTATGCTTCTGGCATAGTCACGCTACACCAGAGAAGCAGAGCGAACAGATTTTCAGATCGTCACCAAGACACCACCCAGAGATTCATCTCCATCCTACTACCAGAGCCACCTCCCACCAGAGTCAGAGGGAACATCTCCTTCAGCGTAGCTCTCCATATTTTAAAGGATTTTCCTTGTTCGGTTCCACAAAGATTCTCCAAAAACCTAACTGTTGTTGGGTCTATATATCCTATCTTATTTCTGTCCCCTTGTTTGCTTTCTATAAGTTAAGCTTCTTTTCTTTTTCTCTTTTATTTTTCTAGGTTTCTACATTAAGATGTATTTTATCACACTTTTAGAATATTATACTTGTTGCAGATAAAGTAGGTTCATAGGTATTTTTTTTAATAGGCAAAAACCTGGAATCTCCTGCTAACAGCCACTGAGAATCAAGGAGCAACTTTATACTATCAGCTTTTTTCAGGATTAACTACCTGACCTTTGCCTGGCCTATGATAGTTAAGGTTATTAACAGTTCTGAAATTTGAAATTGTTGTGTAGTGTAATTTCTACGCATGAAATTAATGAAATTAATGTAGCAGCTGTGGCACTGCTCCCAAATTATTTTATTACTCCCAAGTTGATTTGAACAATAGTATCTCTTTCAAGACAATATTCAATCATTATTCATAAACCTGTGTGATCAACTGAGGTCACTAGTTGATTACCTGCATTTAATTCAAAGATCTCAAATAATGGGAAATGCCCCACAATCATGGTTACTCAGGACAGATGCAGCAAGGCTGCTCCAATAATCCAATCCAATAACCTTTTTGTACTGGTTTTGAGAACTACAAAGTTTCGAATGAACATTTCAAATCCAACTTGGAGCTACCCCAAACATGAGGTACATCTGCCCTGCAGTTCACCTTGCCTAGGGCATACTAGTCTCCACACAAATATTGCAGACAGGTCACAAGCAATATCTTTGTTATTGTCACTGTTGTTTTAAAATAAATAATTTTGTTTAAATGACTTTTTGGAATATTACACAGTCCAAATAAGTCAACCAAAAACTCCACTGTATGGTGCTGCATTGATCAGAGATTTCCCCAGATAATATAGAAGCACAAATCAGATTACCCTCGTGTGGCACGAGTGCGTGCAGCTTTGCTGACAGTAACAAATATCCTGAGCACAGCTGTATTAATTTCACTTTTCCTCTACTACATTTGAATTGATTTATGCTTCATCCACTCCCTACTCAGGACAAGTCTATCTCTCAAGCAATCATCTTCATATACTATATGTACCAGGAATATTACAATGCCTGTAAAAAGCCATGGGATGAGAAGCAGGTGGATGTAATCACCTCTGAGATCTCCGGTCCATCATGTTACACCTCCTATTTCTGTCCCACTCATTTCAGCTATGCTGATTCCTACTTACAACCACATCCTAGATCTGAGTGACACGCTTCAATTCTCTGGGGGTACTGCTACGCTTTGTGATAAAATTTGACCATGGTGAGATAAGTGGAGAGAAGCAATATTTTCAAATACCATTTTCACCTTCAAGATTCATTGTCTGAGATATTTTTTTCAATATCTGCTAAGAACTTGCCTGCAGAAAAAAAGGAAAATAAAAAAAGCCCCCAAACATCTGGCGGCTTTCTCACCTCAGGGTTTACAGCAAGTCTTATATTATAAAAGAACATGTTAATTGGGGTAATACAGCCTTTTTCAGATTTGGGAATTCTGTTAATTAAGTAAAAATGGAGATGTTATTATTCCCTTATGAATTTTTAATCTTTTCAAAAGATTACAGCTATTCAGCTATTCTCTCCAGCTATTCATAATAGTTCTCAAAAAAAAAAGGGCTGAGGCTTGTTTTCCAATTCCCACCCATAACACACCATAATTGTTAACCTTTGTGAGATAAAAGAGTTTTAACAGTCCTGAGGTGAATAAATAGATATTTTCCTAAAAATCAGTTTAAATATAAAGACGATCTAGCAATTGAAAGGGAATACACATAGGGCTGAATTTCTTAGCAGTGAAAATCTACAAAAAAATCCTCAAAACAACTAAATTTATATCAGTAAGGCAGATGATATATACAGGGTGGATATGGTCCGTAGGGCAGATATTCGCATGTGTAGACCTGTTCCAGATTTACTGCTTAAGGATAATATGTTGAAGACAGGTGACTAGTGTTTAAATAGCTAGTATTTCCCCTATACGAGTGGAAATCACAATGACAGAAGACTTATGCTGCAAATTAGTAAGACACTGTAACCAACTGCTTTACTACAGAAATCAAGAGTTCAAACTTAGGCAGGTCAGAATTTGTTCTAAAGCACAACCGTGGGCTGGAGTTTTTCATCAGTGTCAAAGCTTGGGGGCTGTTTACTTCTAGTTGTTTACTTGCTTTCCGCTGGAGTATTGTAGGAAGGATTATCCAGGAGGATGAAGTGGGTGTAGCTATTCCCATCAATATCCTCTGATTGCACAGGGTCAGCACTGGAAGATAGCCAGCCTGGCTCAGCTATTTATATATCCTGAAAATTCTGATTTAATTCATTTGTTTCCATTTAACAGCAGCGATGGCCTTAAAAATATATACACATATATGCAATATATTTTCAGGAAAAAACATATTTACATCTGCATATAGTACTTAACGCATAACAATAATTACTTTTCCCCATTGTACCTACCTGCATTTACAGTATTTTCTTAATCATACAAAGATAGCAATTTCCAAAAATATGATTAAAAAAAATACATGTAACCTTCATGCAATAATTCTAGCTTTAGCAAAAAAAGTATCTTCTAGAAGTAGCAAGAGATGTTCCTCAGTCGAAGCTGATATTAAACTACTGAGAAGGGAAATTACACAAAAATTGCACATGCTAATTAAGACCAAAGGCAGGACTGCTTGAGATTCAGCATAAGCATTTACATCTTTATCTACTGTTCCTTTTATTTGCGAGAATTAGCAATCAAGAAGCTGTAAACTCACTCTCAGGTTTTCAACACTTGATTAGATGCTTTCAGTGAATTCTGATTTGTTTATGTTTGCAAAAGCATAATTGTGACAACAAATCATGCGGAACTATTTCATTGTTATCAAGAAATTCTACCTGCTTTCATGCTTCAGGACATAAACTGGTGATCACTAAGTCAAGCTTTTCCTACTATGTCATATAGAGTTATAAAAATTTTGCTGTAAAAGATGTGTTCAGCTCTATCCTTGACAAGGCTCTCAGGAACCTTGCAGGGTAAATCCAGTGTATTTTCAGCTGCACAAAAAGCTATGTGAGAAAGCAACAAAATCTACTATATCTTGCTCTCAAAACAATCTTTGTTGAGAAGAAAGCCACAAGCCACTCTTTTCTTTATTTTCTTTTTTTAAAAAGGGAGGGATGGGAGGTATAGTTAGAAACACCTAAAATCAGCACAGCGATTATGTTTCCTTTAACGCCCCCGGCATCCTCACAGTCCGAGGGAGGATGAGGGACAAAGTGGAGCGGTGATCTGCTGGGTTCTAGAAATTCCTGTGATTCTATGGTTAACAGAGGCCCCTCAGTCACATGAGTGCACCTTTTGGGGACTGACAGGGTCCATGAGAATAACATTGTGTTGTCAAACCACGGGGCCGTACAAAGGAATTACTGTAGGCAAACAAAGAGCCACAGTCAGGCAAAAATAGTGCAAAGAGAATGCAACCATGAAAGAGAAGAGCGCAAACATTAGGGACATGGATTCTTAACACCATCCACCTTGCCTGCATTCAAAACCAACCTGCCAAAATAATTAATATTAATTTGTCATTGATTTTGTTACAATAGCAAATAAAACCTCACAAAACTTCTGGATGACAGACAGGTAGACTTGTGTATACTCCCTGTTACTACCTTCACTTCCATGGAGCTCTCCTGAGTTTTGGAAAGAGGGTTGGAGGAACGTCCATTTCAGGATGGAAGGCACCTACTGGATAAATTGTCCTTCCACTAGCAATGAAGTTTGTTGCTGCTTCTGAGTAAGTGCTTGCAAGCAGCCAGAAAGCAGCAGGGGCTGAAAGGGCCCCACTGCTGTACTGAGTTAACAGTAGATGGCTCTCCCTGCCAAGCTACGGCTGAAACAGCAGCTTCAGCTCTGGCAAGAATGAGGCTCAGCTGTGATGTCCGTGTGCGTTTCCAGACAGCTACATGAACAGATTTTAAGTTCCATTATAAATTTTTTCTTAATAGTAGTTACATATACATTATATATACAAAGGTAGGTGACACGGCTGTAACCCTGATGGACAGCCTAAAAATGCTAACAATTTGGTAAGAGAGAGAGCATCCAGAAAGCTCAGGCAGCTAAAGCATACATTTCTTTTGGAATTCTGTAGTGCGAAGACAGGCATATGACTGAAAGTCTGCTAAAGAACCCTAACGTGGCACTATATAGGACATGACATTACTGAACAGAGCTTTAAAAGGGAAGTTTACTGTCAGTCATTTCCAATTGTATAAATTATATGTTCACTGACTGCAGTGACCGTATACTGCCCGTCCTCTTCAGTCCAGTGCTCAGAGAGCTCCCAAACACAAACAGCTGTCAAATTTCCCAAAAGTGGGAAAAAAACCCATTTTCCTCAGCAGAAGATTTCCTCCAAAATGCTCATAAACCTCATTTCCTTTCACCTCATGAAGGGAAGAAGTTTGTCTTTCTGGGAAATAGGGTACACTTCTTGAAGTGCAATTATTCACTCAAGCAATTACTTGGCTTGGATCCATCCAAGCAGATTTGCATGGCAAGTGCCTTTAGTTTGTATCTTTTAGTACTGGTAAGGAATTTAAGACAAGTCAGCGCTTCCTTTCTGAGGTGACAGAGGGCTGAGACACCAAGATGGGACTACACATTATTATTCACAGCAGTTCTAAACTTCCTCCAGAAGGAGAGGCTCCAAGCTCGCATGGAGCATTGCTGTATAGGTGGTGTGCTGCCTGAGCTGGCCTATGCGGGACAAATTCCTGTGTCTCTGCACCTACAGCTCAGTTTTCCTGACAGTTGGATAATTTCTGTGGAGACTGTTGTTTTCCAAATGCATCTAAACTCAGAAAAAGACTGGATAACCCTAGATGTAAATTCATTATTCTCATGAATCCCTTTGCACAAAGGTGCAAATAAAAGGATAATACAGTTTTAAAAAATAATTGCAGACCATTCAAATCAGAGGTCAGGTCCAATGGAATTATATTAATGCATTGCCAGTGGAGAGCCAGTTAGGTACTGATTTAAAAAAAGGGAAATTTCTGTAATTTTTAGCATGGTGTGCCTCCTGTGGCTACACTGCAACATCAAGACCACAAGCCACATCTCTGGGACATCTGAGGAAACAAGGTTTAAGAGAAATACAAGCACCACGATGGTGGATGAGTGCCTGGAAATACTACTCTGCTTTCACTAACAGAGAAATTCCAATAACACAGGCTTAGAAAACTCAGCTTTCATTAAGAAGCAAAGAAGTACAAATAATGAGGCTGATAGTAGAAACGATGGCATTGCACTTCCATTACTGAACATCATTGACTGGTCTAGACAAAACGAAAAAATTGCTCTATTAAAAAGAAAAGTTAATTGTGTTCCCACACAGTACACATGAAGCACATGTGCCCAACTTGTATTATAATAGCAATCCATCTACATTAAGCACCTTTCCCATTAATACAGCACCCGTTGCAAAGGAGTGCTGAAATAAATGGAAATCCTTCCACTGAGCTGAGCGAGCCCTGGATTGCAGTCGCGGAGCTATCATTTTTCTGCTTGAGGCAATAAATCAGCCAAGTAATGATTTATCATAATTTTGAGAGTTTGTCATGGGAGGAACTTCAGCATTACAAAGAAACAACATTGTTCTCAGATGCAATGAAGTACTCTACTACTCTAAGATGCTAGGTCCAAATTTCTTCCACCATGCAAACAAAGTGTGTGTATTTCCTCATTTGTTTTAGTTTTTCTTTCATGACCTCAAATTCTGATGAGAAGCAGACTGTGTCTCTTTACAATTACATGCTCCCTTACACACATTCTGTTTTCCCAGCTACCTTTTTAGAAGCAAACACAGATTCTGAGAATTGTGGTGTTTTCTGTTTATTGGGTAGTGATGGGGGCTAGGTGAAATGCAATTCTTCATTCAAGTCTTTTGTCCTCTCCAATTCACTCATAGCATTAGCCAGTCATTCACAGTCCTGAACTAACATCTCAGATGGCTTTAAATCCTCAAGGAGCTTTGCCAAATGCTACCAGGAAAGGAACTATAGAGACAGATTTCCTCTGCCAGACAACAATGACCACATCATCCTTCATATAGGTGTCAAGCTGCAAAACTGATGTTCTTGTTTCCTAGATAAGTGTGCAAGTAGAGAGCCCATCTGAATAAACATACTCTTTTACTGTCAGCAACATCAAGATCAATTTATCTGGCTGCAAAATATGCTCCTTGCTGTGCTACTATAGTTGTGAAAACACAAGAATGTGCTAATCAGGGGGTTTAGAAATCACCTTAATAGTTCCTGTGACACACTCTTATTGGATTTACATTCGTCTGCAAATCCAAGAAAACAATTTGATAATTTTAGCACAAAGCAGACAAAGAAGGATTTGCTAAGCTGCTTAGTGCCTCAGCTCTGAAGTGTTGGGAAGGTTCAGGTTGATGTACATTTGCAGAATAGGCACCATGGATGGACTGTATCAGACATGAACCGTGTTTTGAATCTTTGAAGCCACCTTATGATCAAGAATGTATGGCATTCTGCAGCAAAACGTAGCAAGGGAAACTTTTTATCAATCTCTAAAGGGAAGAATCAATATTGTTTCATTATATCATTATTTTAAGCAGCTTCTCAACACTATTAAGACACAGGTATGTAAGATCTTTAATAACGTGAGTAGCATAACTGTATTACCTATATAAATTTAAACAAAGACGAACATAAACTGACTTGCCTTTAGCTATTACTCAAACCAGTAACAACATGATGGATAAAATTCCTTAATGAAAATAAATATATTGTTTTCTTGATTTTTTTTTTAAACTAATGTATTTTAACAGTTGTTTAAAAGCCTCTACGTGTTTACAATATGATTTGCATAGGTAATTGCCACATGCATTTACTCAAGCTGTTGGATCTGCTACTGAAAGGGGTCTGAACTCAGGAATCCAAATGTTCCCTTTACTCCCATATTCCTTGAATGTGATTTTGCATAATGGTCACAAGGAAAAAGCAAGCACATTTTAACAGCATTAGCTTAAGCTATTTTTTTTGTCATCTTGTTTTACTTTATGAATGAAAACTTATTATAAATTTCATCCAGTTGAATATGAGAATTTTTGAGATACTATACCTCTTTGATTCTCCCCAAGGTCTTTCTTTACATAGCAGGTAAAAATTTCATTCTGTTCTATGTTCTGCTGTCTCAGCCACGATAATCCAATTAATTGTTACTGAAGTAGCAGAATTCTTCTTGTTAACCTTTAATATGCATTTGTCTTTATTTTATTATGTTTCTTTATTTGTCTTCCTGAGGAGAATGAATCTTTTAGAGCTGCACTGATGCATTTCTCAGCATGAAAGTTAATATATTCCATCACAGTGGTCTTAGTAGTAAATCTGTGAATTTTATTAATCCATTGAGCCTAAAATAATAATTTTTTATAAGTTGATGCTGAATGACAAAAAGATATGGCTTAATTTACTAGTAAACTTGATTTATTACTTTTTAACACTGAGACTCTTTTAATTTGTGCTATATGAAAAACTACATCATACACTGATATCTAACAAAAAATATCAACAGTCTTATTGCTTTCATTAGGGAAAAACAATAATTAAAGCCACATTAGCCTTAAACCTACACAGATTGGCTATTCTAAGTCTATGTGGGCTCAGAAGAAAAAACACATTCAACATCTTAAAATTAACTTCTTGGCAGCCTAGACTCATTGTTGGGGGGTGGGGAGGAAGAATAATGTAATATTTATTTAGCATTAGATTATGGTATTTAAATGGCAAATATCCAAGTAAGTAATTATCATGATGTATGTATGAATTGTGCATAAAAAACACATCTGTGTTTCTGTAACAAACTTTACAACACATTCTTGCCTTTCCTCAACTTCCACTGGCCTTTCCTAAGAAACAGACTATTCAGGATTTCAGATTAGAGGATTTCAGCATCCAAACTTAACTTTAGTTTTCTTGATTCAAATTCTAATACTACAAATTAAGGCACAAAATTGCTCTTAACTTGAGTACAACCTCAATTACACCTTGTTTAGGACAGAGGTAGCAGATCCTTCAGATATATTTTGTAGGTATTACTCCAGCCTGGCTATCATCACTTGTTCAGACAAGTAGCCTCACTAAGGCAGTTAGCAAAGCACGCATGGTTTGATTTGCAGCCTAAATGTACAGAAAACATACCTAAGGAAAAACTGTAGAATAAACATACAGAAATGGCTACAGTTAACTCTCATCTGCCATGCATGTCATCTGTGGGAAATTACAGAAGTTTATTGTGATAGTGTCATTATAGCAGCAATGATGCCTTGA
Source organism: Limnodromus scolopaceus (assembly GCA_028565335.1). Classification (NCBI taxonomy): domain Eukaryota; kingdom Metazoa; phylum Chordata; class Aves; order Charadriiformes; family Scolopacidae; genus Limnodromus; species Limnodromus scolopaceus. The sequence goes on along the minus strand of JAOXNO010000033.1, from coordinate 53,592,441 downwards.
AAGACTCAACATTCACTCCTGCATGACAAATCAATACCACGGGTCAACTATGATTAACCTAGTCATGATGTGCTTGATGAATACAGATTACAGTTGGACAGCTATTATACGAGATGCCTTTAAGAGCAATTCATGAATATAAAAATGCATTATCAATAGTAATCTATTATATGCTGAACAGCAAAGCACAGATTTCTCAACCACAAGCATTAGTAATTGCAAAAAAAAAAAAAAAATAAAATCACTGGTTGCCCTATGTACTGCTCTTCATGTATAGCTGTATGCAAATGGCTGGGAATGAACTTTGGTAGCATCTTAACACTTCAGAATTAAAATAAAAACATTAAACCAGATTGTATTTATATAGATTTGGATGTAAAATTATCCGAGACTCTCTTAATTATTACTGTGTAAGTAATCTTAGTAGGAAAACTTCTACCTACTTCCTAAATCGTGTGACAAAGCTGTGAGTTTTTGACCAAAGCAGCCTCTCTGGCAGAAGGCAACATGCCAGAGGAGGCAGTGTCTTTAATTTACCCTCTCTGGCACAAGGCAATGTGTCAAAGAGGACAAATTCAAGACAGTACTTCCTTGTGCCTATCAATGAGGTACACTGAGCAGAGCACCCTCCCTCACTCTCCCCTTCCCCTAAGAGCCTTCCCAGTCAAACGTTAAACCCTAATAATTCTCCTTGGGTGAAAAATAGGCAGTCTATCAACATAGCAGATTACACAGCAAAGGGGAGCAGAACAACTGCTGGATTTATCCGAACTTTAGCTGAACATCTGTTGTATGTCAAGTGGCAAATCTCAGGTTCTTACTTCACACTGGCAATTACTGTAGTAACAATTGTGGGTTTTTTTTTAAATTAAGGTTTTCAGGAAAAAAAAACAACACCCAAATAAAACCTCAAACCAAATAATCACTCCAAATGGCTAAGCCAATATCATCTTATACCTACAGTGATATCCAACCCTATGGATTTGTAAACAAACTACTCTCCCAGTGTGAAAAGGTGCCCTACTTATGAGAGAGCCAGGAGAACTCATGGAGGAATGGCATTCTCTATTGCCTTGTTTGAACTTTAAGCAGTAAGAACTTGGCTTTTCAGGTCAGGAAAAAAAAAAAGGAGCAAGGAAACTTAGTGAAGGAATTTAGTTTGGTGTTTACAAATTTCAAGCTATATCTACATTTTGTCATTTCAGGATCAAAAAACATAACTCTGCTTCTGACTTTTCCTTGGAGTCCATGAAAAAAAGTGCCTGAGGCATCACATTTTCAGGGAATCCTTCTCTATGGCAGTGACACATAGAGGTCAGTTTCGAGTTATACATGCTTTCTCCTAAAGGATTTTCCTATGGCTTCTTCTAGTAAAACATACAAATAAAGTTGCAATTTCTGCATTTATTACTAATGAATAATGCAATCTGGTCAGAGGAGTGAATGCTATAGCCTAAAGAAATCACAGCTAAAATATTTACAGCTATATTCCAACTATTTAGAGTTGCCTTCAGCATTCCACGGCCGTATTATATTCAGGTCTAGAACTGAAACGATGGTTTGTTTTACTCTGTAAAACTGAACTCCACTCAAGAATATTCCAACCCAAGTTACAGTAAAACATCACCAGCTTAGTACAGTACTACAGTGCAACACAAAGAGAAAAATGTTTTACACTTTTGGGTGACACAATGAACTAACCTATGTTTTCTACTTCTTTTTTCTTACAATTTTATACAAAGATGAGACTGCTCTGGGAAATTATTGGATTACATTAATAAAATCTGTCTCTCATATCCTCCCTGATTGGCAGCAACCATTTTTTGAACTCAGTATGTGTCAATCTGCTGCCCTTCAAGGATTTCCTAGCTTTTCTTTTTATTTAAAATAACTTAAAAGGAAATCAGAATAAATTCTATTTCTGTTATAAATTTTCTTCATGTTTGAGTACTGCCAACCGTGCAATTTGAATTAATCTATCCTAATTTAAAGCCTGGTTCTGATGACTTTCTACAGTTTTAAACTCCAGAAGCAGCTACAGTCAAACCAACAGGAATATATTTTAAGTTCAATCCCATCTGGTTTATGTAAAGCACGATTTTATTTTTAAATATTTATTAATGTCAGCCAATAACACAATCACAATATATTTTAAGGTGATCTAACCACGATGCCATGTGGATTTTTTATGTTGGTTTTTTTTTTTGGGTGTTTTTAGGTTTTTGGGTTTCAGTTGGGGTTTTTTTTTGGGGGGAGGGGTGGGGAGGAGGAATTGAGTTTGCTTAATGAAAACGTTGATATAACTGCTTCAGAAACACATATCGCTCCATTTGAAATATTTTTTGTCAGAGCTGTTTTTTATAGCTACACCAACACATTTTTCCTCTCTCTCTCGAAATGGCTTAGCATGTTATATACATATAAAAAACTACCCTTCTTAGGAGAACTTACTAGTAATGATTTTCTTATTTTCCAAAGCGCACAAAAATCATGCCACTGCACTGAATAGGAAGGAGACCAGGAGTAGGTTGATAGCAGAAA
>JAOXNO010000033.1:53542470-53589800 GCA_028565335.1 Limnodromus scolopaceus | reverse complement strand
CTGCACTGAATAGAGCACAAATGTTACTTTTCAATGAAGTCTTGCTAAAAATAAACCAGACACTGATTTACAAGAGCTTATAATAACAGTGTAGCACAATGAGACATTTTTGATGGCAATATATGCAGGAACAGCAGTTGAACTGCGCATACCCTATGGCTCGAAGCAAATATCACAAGCTGCTCATGACAGATTTTTAATTAACATATTTTGCCTCCTCCAAATAGAGAGGATGGTGTAAATCAAAGCACCTTCTTTGACGTAAAGGGAGTACTGTCAATATGCTTCAGCTGAGGATCTGTCCCCCAGACCTGCATGTTGCACTCTGGGTTTAATAAAAGCGCTGTATGCCTTAGCAAGCAGATCTAATCACACAGTCTGTCTAATTTGGCTCCACAGAGGCCTGGTTTCCTTAATACAGAATGGGTGTACGTGAATGGTTCCATTTATATACTAACGAACAATAATGATGCAGGGCTATGCACAGATGAACAGACCTACCAATGTAAAACAGGGCCTAATGTCCTAAAATACATTTATGTCACTGGAGCAAAGTCAATACCCAGTGGCTAAGAACTAAGGCTTTATATCTGGACAAAGAAGCACACACAAAGCAGCACAGGCTCACATTTGGACAACAGTTTACCCACTTTCTTACACACTCCCCTGTCCCTTTCAGACAGCACATTCCCCAGCATCTCACAAGCTAAGTCCTCCAAGTCCCTGCATGAAGCAGTTCATCTATAATGAAACCCTGCAGACGTACCTGCAGCGTTCATCACATGCCTTGTCACTTCTCCACTCAGCAGTAGGGTCAAGGACAATCTCCCTGCAGAAGGAGAGAACTCCTCCATCATCAGATGTTCTTGGGCCCCCACTCTGTATGCCTGACAAAGAAACTGACTCGGAGAAGGTGGTAGCGAGCCTGCCAGGATAAGCCCAGTTGTTCTTTTGAAACCCTTGTATCAGGCAGACCAGAAGCTAATGGAAGCAAAGAAACAGGCCTTCTGGAAGGGATCAAACTTCCAGAGTTTCAGAGAATTTGGAGTCTTTAATACGTGGTTTCTATTTCAGGGAATGTTTGAGAGTGTTTGCAACAAGGACATTCTGTATTTAGCCTTCCAAGTCTATCATGCTGTTGTATCACTCTCCTTAGTCTCCACTTCAGCAGAATAAGAAGGGTGGTGCAGACTGTACAAACATGACCAGACCTAGACTATGGTTTTGCCAAAATAAAGTGTAACGGGTGCTTGCTAATGCCAGAATGTCAGGAAAAGAAGAGAGGGGATTCATGTAATGTAGCATCTAGGTAGGTACTACACTTAGAGAGGCTTCATCCATACCTTAGGACTCTGCCATCACAGGTATGCTGTCATTTTTGTAGCATTTCAGCTGCTGTCATCTGCTAGCTTAGATGAATGTAATCATATGAGAATTAGTCCTGTGACACTACTGATCCATGCTACAGGGTTTTCTTTGGTTGGGTTTTTTAAGCCATAGATATCTGCATACAAATTACTAGGTTACTAGTGTTGATCACTGGTCCCCATAAGGACTCACAAATACAACTTTCAAGAAGAAAACAACTGAGAAGAAGAAACTGAGGAAAAGATTTCAAATGCAATCTGTTAACCTCCCATATCCAGGCAAATTAACTACTGTCCTTGCCTTTGTCTTTCCTGTCTACTAGGGGCGTTAAAAATAAATTACTAAAATACTTAGCTCCTTATTAAGCAGTAGAGCTGTAACATTAGCGTGTCTAATGAGATGGGTACAACACGAAACTCCAGTGACACTATAGAATGGATCTGGAGACAGCTACATAAGCATCCATGACTAATGAGGATATGTTTACACTAACATTTTTATTCAGACAGCAGGAGCAAGGTTTTCTTCCGCACTCATCATATTTAACTTCACGTTGTGGACCAGCCTGTGAATACAAGAACTGGACTCAACTGAAGATGTGCTCCAGATGCTCCTAAAGTGCTCTGACCAATAGCAAGCAGTCCAGGGACCAAACAGAACATAGTCCAAACTAAACCCCTGATGTCTGGCTAGGAACTTGGACTGTCTAAGAGACTGGCAAAATCTCCATTCTCACTAATTTTCATCTACACTAATAACATCAAGCTAATAACTTCTGGATCCATCCTTTCTTACCAAATTTCTTATGTTTACTCTCTCTTTCCGACACTTTTAGCAGCAGCTGGTGCTTACCTTCCCCAGCTTTTTGTACACCATCACTGATCTGACACCCTTAAAAAAAATTCATCTCCTGATCTCAGTGTCACATGATCCAAACTCAGGGAACACAGCGAAGGAGTAAGAGAAATGAGACTTCTAGGAAGTCAGAGCTCAGCTTTAACAGTGGCACCATAAGCACTTCTCATCACGGCAGGGTGACAGGAGATGAGCACAACAGCGCCAGGTCAGTACATTACATCAGTTATGGTCTATAGTCACCTACAAAGCCAACCCAGTGAGAGGCTTGAACTAAACTAAACACAGTCCTTACCCCAGTAACCAGCACCTGAGATAACAACAACCTGCCGAACACATCTGGATAGCAGAATCTGACATTTACAATATGTGATTCCAGATTTGCGCAGAAAGTAGCAAGAGCAACTGAAGGCCGGTCCTCAAGATCTAAGACATCTGGCTGCATCTTCCAGATGCAGCTATACTACAGCTCTTTACTATAGAGAGGAACCAAAATCCCTAGGAACACTTATTCTTGCTGGAATAAAAAACACTCTGAGACATGCAGTTCCCTTCTTTCCCTGAACATTTGCACAGAAAAACTAGCAGTCCTACCAAAAGTTTCTTCAGAAAATAATTACCGCACTTGCCAGAAGCTTGCCTGAATTCATGTAGTCGGCATTTGTCCTTAAGCAAGTGGCTTAGACAGACAAGGCTTTTCTGAACTAATTTAAAGCCATGAAGGCTTGCAAATGGCCTCTTAAAAGACTTCCCCTGAATTCCTTTTTTAATTGTAAAAGATTTCACAATTACCTCAAAGAAATAGAAGGGGGGAAAAAATGAAAAAAATCGATTCCTGCAACTGCTGCTTCTGCCTTTCCTCTTTTCACAGCGTTACACTCTTGCAACCTTCTGTTTCGGCTTTTTCTAATTGAGGCCTTAAACTTGCAACGAGCTCCCCTTGGGATCCCGTGGAAGACTGTGCGGCTGTACACACATGAAACAGCTTGTGCAACAGGACCTTGTAGTGAGACAGTGACCCGTTTTGTGTGTGGGGGTGTGTGTGTGTGTGTGTACCACGCCCAGTGCAACTGGGTCCCTGGCACTGCTCCTCTCTCTCTCCTTGACACGGGAGCAAGACAAAGAGTAGACTGAGCGGAACTCAACGAGGTGAGGGTGAAGCGATGCTGTCGGACGGGCGGTGGCGGCGACCACAGAGGTGACACCAACGAGGAGGGGGAGGAGAGAGAAGAGGGGATTACCTGCTGTGCCTGCTGCAGCAGCTCCATTCGCTCGTGCAAGATCTGGCTGTCAAACTCGCGGCTCTGCCTCAGGATCTGCCGCCGCACCTTCTCCACTGCAGCTCGCAAGTCCTCCCGCTGGGCTTCGGTCAGCGACTCGCTCGCCCGCCTTCCTGGATCCTGCTGCAGGGCATTATACAGCGTGGCTTCCAGCTCCTGGATTTTCTAGTGCGACCCAAATCACATACAGACAACAGGCTGCCGTTTGAATCCAGCAAGCAAACGACCCGCCAACAGCTAGAGGAGAAGGCTAGCAAGCGAAGCCTTAGGCAGGAGGGAAGGACGGACACAGACAGGTAGACAGAAAGCGGCAGTCGTGAGCAGTGAGGAGCATTCCACACAGAGTGCACGTAGCCTCCTGGCACTGATTTACACCCAGGCAATGCTTCCTGTCCCAGTAAATGATTGATTTCTTCTATTTAAGAAAGTTCAGATGGTAAGTCTGTGCTCAGTACATAACAAAACCCCCGTCTCTGATGCTGAACATCACAAAGTTAAGGCAAATGAACAGATTCCCTTCAACTGCAACTGAATTGTTAAGCCATCCTATAAAATAAAAAGCCCACAGGGAGAACTGCGAATAACAGAAAACTTGCTGTTTCCCTCTCTCTGGCCTTACCGTCCTGCCATCCATCGCTCAAAGTCTATGTCACTGGCTTAGTTCCAAGTTGCCATAAGCAATGAAGAGAGGAACACTTGTACAATTGCATACACCAGTCTCTTGCCAATTGTCAGATTCCTAACCAGATACTCATGCACTGACCAAAACTGCAGTATTTTTTCAAAGCAGAGAGCACAGGAGAACTTTATATTCACACAGAGAACTGTATTCCCAAGAGTAAAGAAAGAAAGGAATCCTGGCAGCTTTTCTCTGATTGCTGGGGTTAGTATGATCCTATTAAAAAACAGCATCCAAACTGACAATATACTTGGATCAAGAGCATCTGACAACATCCCTTTAGCCCTCATAACACCTTTGTGAGGCAGGTAATTCAATCCATATTAGCGATGCATGAACAGCTGCACAGAGAGGTTAAATGGCTTGCCCAAGGTCACAGTGCTAGAAATAGAGCCTGCTTGCTTTTATCTCTGTTATCTCCTCCGAGCACTAGACCTTACTTCTTTTCTGAAAACATTTTCCGCAGAAGAAATATTCACAACGTATAAATAATTCCTCAGGTCATTACATTTTGATTCCCTGAAGTCTCACTATTAACAAGGTTGGGTGTGCAGATTTTAGAAGCTCTTAGATAATTCCTAATTGTTGCTTGGCCCGAGAGAAGGCAAGGTCGCAGCTTCCCTTTGGAAAACTAGCAAAGGTAAGGTCGTTTAGGACAGCACAGGAAGGAGTCGCATAGGAAGAACAAGCATTCCCAACTTGGGATAGGTTAGCAGCAGTAATATTTACAATTAGGAAAAAGCAAAATTGGAAAAGTTCTAAAGTAACTTCTTGTGTATTTTACCAGTGATAATTTTGCGCACACATAGATCAGCTCTTCCCATTCCAGATGTACTAACAAGATGTTCACATATTTTAGAATAAAAAATGCAAGGCGAAATCATTACATTTCTTAATAGTATAATCCATTTCCTAAATCTCCATTTAAGTAGTATTTGATTTCCTAGTCTGGCAGAAAAATAAATCAATTTTAAAAAGAACCCTATATATAATTAAAAATAAAATTAAAAAAATCCCATATTTTATAAAATTTGTTCAAACATGAAAATTTAATGACTGATCTTTTCCTACCATGTATGCCTGGTCCAGAGCTTGCTTCCTGTAGTCCAGTTCTTCCTCTAAATAACCCTTCTGTTTACTGAACAGGTCCTGAGCAATAATAAAAACAAGGGAGTGTTTGTTCTTTATCCTAATTCATGAAGAATCATAAATGCCATCATTTTTATGTGAGCTTGCCACTTGAACGCAAAGAAAATCTATAGCCAACGACCACATTCATCCTAAGGATATTTGGAACATCCAATTTACAATATGAGCACTTAAAATATGTGTATCGTATTAACGAGTTGTACCTATAAAGTATAGACCTCCGCACCAGTGTACAAACCTGCCCTGACCTGACAGAAGTGCACAGAGGCAGAAAGGTGAATGGGAATATGCATGCGTGTGGTCCAACAGCCATCACCTGCACAGGGCAGGCCAAGGGAGGAAAGAGAGAAACAACCAAGGGCACTTTACTGCTTCTCTGACAATACCCGGTGTGCACCCTTAAGGAAATGATGGGGAAACCATCATCTGTATTGTCTTCCAGGCAGGAAGCCAGACCATGCAGGGCCCTAGATGGCTCCTGCAGCAACGTTCCCCAACGATGAGTGAAGCAGAAGGAAAAGCTCAGTCCTCAACTTGTAAAAGTGGGAAGCCAATCTGAGATGGGTAAAGCGATGCCCAGAGAGGTTAAGTGACTTTAGCTGAAGAAGTTTTCAACATACCTAGAATTTATAGGGATTTTTTGCTTTTAAAATCAAACTCAACAGCTTTCACAGTTTTATATATATGTGCATATACATTCATATATATATAAAAATATAACACAGGCTTGGATTTCAGTGGAACTCAATATCCAAAAGCATAATGTTGCAAGAAAGTTGTGAACATTTGAATGGCTGTCTGAATAGGCGAGTGAGATCTGACTTGCCACTGTGCTCTTGCAAAACATGACTTCAGAGTGGTTTGGGTGATAGAAAGTGGAACATAAAATAGTTACTTGATTTTATTAGCTTTTCTTTCAAGGCAGGTTTTCATACTCAAAAAAATAGTAGTAGTCCAGCAAGCAAAAAAGCTCTTTGAGTGAATTTAGTATGTTGAATAGAAAAGAAGAATATTAGAAAAAACTCTTGTATTTCTCAACATATAGAATAAATGCCAAATTAAATACATAGTGTGCTTAAGATGATTGATTGTAGCTTTTATTAACAGTATGAAAAACCCAAATGTTGCTGGTCTGGTTAGATTTGGTGGATATGGGATTGCCCCAAAGTCACTTATTTGGCCAAATTCTACCTACAGACATATATGGGGACTTCTCACAGTTTTTCTGTCAGCTCTGTAGTGCTGGCATAGAATCTGCCCAAGCATGAAGCACGATGATGAATTCTGACTCTAAATATCCGGTCTAAAACAAATCCATACTGATCAGCAAATAAATACTTGGGAGCGGCTCAGAGCATAAAATGACCACAGATGACCTCCCACTTGTTAAGAACAACTCATAATTGGTGACAGCAGCAACATACAAGACCAGTAGTTAGAGGACTCAGAGGAGTACGTTGCTATTTGTTCTCCGTATAAGAACTACAATATCTATTATTCAGGTTTTTTTTAAACTTAGAGTTCTTTTAATCACAAATGAATTAATATTGAAAGTAGAACCAAAGTTTAAGTCAGACTTTGACCTTGGGGCTGGAATTCAGTTAGCCACAGATGGTCATCTATTGCTATTACTGCCATTGTAGGGTATACTACTTCAGCTGCTGGTCCAGAAGACCAGGAGTCTCCAACAGGTCCTGTAGGACATATTTCTCAGCCCCTTTTGGATATCTCCAGAACTCTGAAGAATGTAATATGGTGCTAGACACCATGCTTATGCAACTGAATCCCACCTCAACCACTCAGGAGGCACTATTTTCTTAGGTGGACTACAGGAACAGTTACGTGGCTGTGGCACAAGATGCAATACCACAGTGTGCTGTGTAACACATACTAAAGGATAGACTGGGTCCTAACAAGTGTCTGACATGAAGTAGGCTGACTTGCCCAAGACTGTAGAGGGCCAGAGCTACCAACAATTCCCACAATAGCAACGTAGCTGCCCCGATCATGTTGCTTCTCCAAAGGCTGCTGTAAAAGCTGGCCACAAAAAGCGGGAAGGAAACAAGAATAGGATCTCAAACTTGTAATGTGGGTTCCAAGGACAACTAAACCAGTGCTCAGCCCTTCTGAAAGCGTCACACTAGAATATTATTTCTATAATTGAGTCAATCATTGGCAATGCAGGCTCTCAGATTGCTATGCTAAACAAATAGATGTAGGGCTATGCAGAGTAAAACTTGAAAACATCACGGATAATAAGTGTGAGGATAATAAACCAAGTTAGAAAGAAATTACTGTTTTCCAAATCCTTTTATAAAAGAATCTAGGATTTGTGGGCACTTTCCCTCTCCAAAACCTTTGCATTTTTCCTTAAAGTTAAAAATAAAGAACTACTAAATGTGGAAAGGATTGTACCTATATTAAAGTTTACCCAGTATGGGCTACACTCAACAGAGAGCACAGTCTGAGCACTTCTTTTTTTTGATTGTGGCCCAAATACAAACTTCTTCAGTGGCCCTGGGCAAATCACTCAACCTCCCTGTCTCAGTTTCCCATTCTTTAAGATAAATGTAATGCCAATTGCTTATCTACCTGTAAAAGGTGTGGCGAGGATTAATCAGTGTTTGTAAAGCCATTTGAAGATGAGAAGCACAGCATGCATGGTAAACCAATAAAACCAAACACTCGTTCCATAACTCTTTGTTCAACATATGGAAAAATTAGGTCAGTACAGCACTGAGTTTGTTAACGCAAGACAGAACTGCTTTTGAGAAAACATTCTGTCTTTAAGCATGAAGACCCTGGGGCAAGAAAGGTCATCTGGAGTAAGAGGTCTTTACAACTTGTCCAGAAGCTGAATACCAGAGAGCAAAGGAATATCCTTGAGAATTCTACTAACATGACCTCAAGATTAAAAAGCAGATGCTGTTGCCAGAGAAGTTAATACACAGAGAAAGCACAAAGACAATTTCTCACTGTTTGGTTAATATGCTCTGTAAAGTTATGCCTTCATGTTCTGATTGGTATATATTTTGATATTTTTGTTCTATATAGCTTTGACAGTTGCCTCCCACCCCGAAGAATACAAGCAATAAATTGTTCTAGGAACCTCCTGCGGATGTTACCATCGAGCAATCTTTGTTAAGCAAAGAAAGGCAGCAAATCAACCTGTGATGAAGTTTATACACATTCCCTTAAATTCAGTTTTTGCTAAATTAATTATATTTTTATTTATCGCACCTTACCTTCTCGTTCTCCAGGTCTAACATCTTCTGTGTAAGTGCAGCTTCTGTCCCCTCTATCTGTTTTAACCACTATATGAACACAGCCATGTGAAGAGGGAAAAATGAAAAAAATAAAAAAACAGAGCTTTTGAAAAATTTGCACCAAACATTTTGCAAGTTTGTTGCCAACACTTCCAAGTATATCCCCATTGCTACCTAAGTCACTTTGAAGTTTGAATAAACAGGTAGTGAAAACATAGGCAGAACAAAGGACTGTAGAAACATACTAAAGACTGACAAGTGGAGGCTGTTTTTTCTACAATAAATTCAGAGGGTTCCCCCCTTTTAAAGTTCAAGGCACAAAACAAACTTGGGTGAATAATGCAAAATCAGCTTGATTGTTTCCAACTTGATATACCCAATGTTTATTGGCCTGATTTTCAAAACCATCATATGATTTCAGGACAACAGTTGTGTATTTTTCCAGATGCCTATCTAAACAAAAAAGTGGCAAACGTGATCCTTTATTTTGCCCAGTTTGCTGCTCCCTTTGTGGGAACAGGCTCACTTCTAAAACATCAGTAATGTAGAGGGAACAATAAAATGGACAGACAGATGGAAGTTCATACAGTTACATACACGTGTATACATGAATCCCTTACCATTCTGGTGATAAACAAACCAATCAGAATTAAGAAGGATGGCCATTACATTCCAGAGGTAAAATTACATATTATAATGTTTAAATGCATAGATAAAACTTTCTTGTTTAACTACTTAGTGTCACTGTATTTATATTCAGCATTTAAAAATGGATGGAAATGCTCAGTTCTGAATTGTTTTGTTTCATTTCCCTATTGGTCTACAATAAGGACTAATGATTAGCTTACAGAGAGTATAGTTTAGACTAATGCTTCTTTTTGTAGTGCCATCTCCATTAAGACCAGCTGTAGTTTTGCCACTAAGAATTATCATTTTCCTCAAATGCTTTGCTTTCTAGCACTAAATTACTCCTGTTTAATTATTTTGGTAAGTATTACATATTGATTTTTTAAATGTAGGGGTTTGGTGAATTCATTTGGGCTCAGACTCAAAGGAATTAATGACATACCCATTTTTTTCCCAAGACTTAGGAAATCTGCAAGCATAAGTTTACAAATCAGCAAAATGTGAATGCAACAATTCATCCCTTTAGACCTTCCACTGTTTAAGAGACTGGTGGATAAAAATGCAAACTTGTTTTGTCTATTTTGTACAAAGCTGAAAAAAGTGAAGAGGAACGCCCAGTGATTCTGTTCTCATCAATTTTGCTTTCTTCATTTTGAAGGTGACAGGCTGAAGATATTCCTAAAAAAATCCTCTCTGCTGATGAAGGATTCCACAAGACAGTGAGCATTCTGAACCCTTGAAATCAATAGAAATGGGAAGCCTTCAGCATCTCTCACAGCTATCCTCAATATTTGCAAATGAAGGGTTATTTTCAAAAATTAGAGGTCTAATTTTTTTGAAGGTATGAATGATATGCCAAACTGATTCTGATCTTCCTTTGTCTGTAAGCCTTTCTGGAACCAAGGGGTACAGAAGAGACAACCACGTATTTAGGACTTCTAAACAGTTGTAGCATTCAAAATAAGCTTCTGAAATTGTGCCAGCAGAACCCAGAAATTTTCCTTGCCTGGCAGCTTGATTTCCAGAAGATCACTTCTAGTGCCTGAATATAATAGATCTGATCTGAATCAACATTGAGTGTGAACTAATTAGCACATGTGAATATAACTAGCACATCTATGTTTGCAGTACCATTGCTCTAGCAAATGGTCCCACTACAAGATGACAATATGCGATAGTTTTGTAATTAAGGAGCTATAAAAATGCACACGGGAAGCTGTCTAGCCCTTATTTAGAGGGACATCTGAGATTATTACATTACACTGGAGAAGGCAGTGGAGTTGCTTTAAATTTCCTTTAATCTAAACTCAGAATATACACCCAGTAGAACTTACGTTAAAACAATCACTCAGTCTTACTTACCAGACTTTGATTTTTTTCTGTGCTGTGAAACACAGTATTATGAAATATGGTATTGTTTTTGTTTTGTTAAGGACAGCATAATGTTATCTTCTACTATTCTTTGTCTTAGTAAACTTTGGACATGGATAGTGCCTTCTGGGGAAGGCAGAGAGAGAATGGAAAAAATCAGAGTAACTTGATTTAGTCTGTACCTCAAATGTGCACCATGAGAAAAAGAAAAAGGTTTCATGCTTCTCAGAGTACCATCTTGATTGAATTTGCTATCAGCTTGTACTTACTAGGTTACTGTGAGGGACTTCACTAAAATGACACAAAATGGATAGAGTCCATAAATAACATGAACTATTTTCATCTCATTCTTTAAATGCGGTCTTTTATCTATAGAAGATAAAACTGAAATCTCCATCTTTCTGATGGAGTGTCCAATTTCTGTAATAACCAGATTATATGATAAGACCACAAAAGAAAAAAAAAAAGTTTAGGCAAACTATGAACTAGTAGAAATTTGTCAAAAAAAAGAAAAAAATAATATGTGAAATGAAATTATAGACCAACTTTAGCATAAACAAATAAAGTCTCCATTGTAACTGTATGTTTCTATTCATTTAAGGAACTATTTCAGTTGATACAACTTCCAAGTGTTTATTGTTGTGAATCAGTTGCTAATGGAAATAACTTATAGATAACAAAGTGCATTCTATGCTGCACCACTCTGACACAAATTAAACAAGCTCACTAATTCCGGTGGTGCTTTTTGCACAAGCACTAATTTACTTGAAGTTCAGTCCCTAAAGTTTGGCCTTGTGTACTGGGGTTCTTCCACTTTACTTATTGGACGTAAAGGGCTACAATCATCACCTCCTCTTTTTAATGCTACAATGCAATGAAAAACACAGGGATTTTAGTGCTTTTCCTCATTTTTATTTGGCTTACAGCAATCACTCACTTAAATCAATGATTATTAAATTACCTAATTTATGTTATCTACATTAAGATATTTAGATAAGTAGATTATCAAAATTATACCAATTATAGCAGTTATTATAAAATGCTCAAATTTTAATCTTAAAGTTCTGATTCTGAATTTCAAAAATGCATCTAGGAAAGATTTAATAGAAACATATGAAAACAAAGCTTCTTCAGAGAAAAAGGCAAATCTAAATGTCATCTTTATTCACATATAGATTATATTCCCTCTGTAGTTGGAGAAGAACTATTCATGCAGAACTGAGCGACCTGACTGATTACTTATCTTGTACAAACCACTTTTTCTCTATCTATGCCAGTACTTTTTGAAGGAGGCCCACAGACCACTTGGGAGATTTTTCAGTCATGCACAAAGATGGTCCCACAATGGACCACAGTTGTACAATTTACAGAGGACTTCACAGCACTCTGTTACCAGAGAGAGGACGGCACTGGCACTCCTCAGAAATAAGTCTTTCTTGTTAAGTGGCCTTCTAGTACTTTATTCTAGGGGAACATGTCCAAAACACATTTTTATTTTTAAATTTGGTTTATTTTGTAAGTTTGATTTTACCTCAAGACATCACAACCCCAACAGTCATGTAAGGATGAATACATGCTCCAAATCCAGACAATTTTAACAGAAAAGCCATGCTTCCCTGGCAAAGTTTTGTGATATCTTAGAAGACATGGTCAGCCTTTAGGCAGAGAGAAATCTTTACTGAATTCTACCTTTTCACAGAGGGAAAGCACAGTCCCAGCTTGGATTATTGCAACCTGTTCTTCGTTTCTCAAATTCTAAAATACAAAAAGATGAATTTTAAATTGAATTAAAAATCCATCCTTCAACACAAGTGATAAATTTTAACCGTACTTGAAAGAATAAATCAGCTATAAAATTTAGCATTTTACAAACACTCCCAGAAAGGATCCCATGGTTGAAAGTGTTAAAAGCTAGACCAAGGGCTGTTAGTCTCCATTCTATTTCAGTACTTCACTCCCACAACACTTTTGCAACACTTCATCATTCAATGAAAAATAAGTGGTTTCTGTCAGGGTTTTGAAATGTTTATTTTTATTTTCTAGCCAGAAAAATGCCAGTTCACTGGACAATAGCCCTGCAGCAAGCGAATCTCCCCCAAATGCACTTCAGAGCCAGACTTCCCACTAACAAAAACAATGCAAAGAAAGAGCAACAGAACTTTCAACACAAAAGTAAATCTAGAGCTTAAAATTAGTATTATAAAGACCTCAAACTGTTAAAGCTACCTTTAAAGTGGACCCAGCTCCATGAATGTTTGTGCCCAAACTGCACGACCAAGATTTTATACGGTATTTGGCAATACAGGGGAAGAAAGGGAACCAGTTATCCTTACCCTTTCTCCCAGCAAAACCACTCCCAGCAGAGGCATTCTTCACAGTAGCAGGTGCTACTATTACTACTCAAGAGAAAAAATGTCAGGAATAACTTGGTCTGGCTTTGAATTACTTACTTTCTTCCCCTGTCCTATTTTATACCTTTTGCCTCTGTCTACTACAGTACCGTTTTCCCCTGTCATTCAGCCAAGATCAAATTCTATTTTGAAAAAATACACTTTTCACGAACATCAGCTTAACTGAAAGATTGTCTTTTAAGTTTGTAAAAGTAGTATCCAATCATTCATGTTGTTCATACAAATATAGGCATATAAAAATCACTCATTTTCTTGAATCATGCATTTTCTTGAATGTCATTTATTGCTGTGGGGAAAAATGCTTTAAAATAACCATAAAGCTGGAAGTATATGTGAAATTCAAAATTTGTTACCCCATTATCTCCAAGAATATCTAGCTTCTTCATAAGTTCAGATATATTCACGTCCTGAAAAAGATGTTCAACACATTTTTTACACAGTAGGTGAGAAACAGGTTTTATAGGCTACATTTTATGTACTCTTTATTCACTTCTGCATGCAAAAAGACTTGTAATGTAAATAACTGAAAGATTAGTTTTGTATCACAATTACAAAAGTGTTATTGATATCAGTGTTACTGATACTTTCAGAAACAAAACCAAATGTCACTCTTGATTATAGCAAGCAACCTGGATGCCTGTGTATGAAGGCAAAATGTGCCTGTACGATGCACATTTACCATCCTGCTGGTGCATGCAGACAAAAGATCAAAACTGATACACAGGCTTAAAGGACTGATTTTTTGACTGTTTGTTTGGAGTGGAGCATCAACCTACAGAAGTTAAAATGACAGAGAGTACGAACAAAGTCATTGCAAAGAAGGTTTGTTGCGCGGTTTGGTTTTTATTTTCTTTGTTAAACAATGGAATGGAGTTTCAAATCAGCTTTACAGTAAAGGAAGGGAATATGCACGGTGGGCTGAACATGCTCCTCCAAACACTATCAGCTCACAACCTTTGTGAGTAGAAAGCCCCATTTCTCTGCCAGGCAGCCCCCAGATCCACAAAAAGTAGCAAACAACCCATCCTTATTAAGATCCAGTCACTGAAATCAAGAAAAACACTCCTCTGATACAAAGAAAAAAAAAAAGAGAAATAAATTCACACACTGTCTGTATTTTACACAGTTCCAGGGACCATTCTTAGGCCCCGGAACTCCATTTTCTACTTTAAAAGTTGTTGGAAATGTTCATGGACTTGCGCTAATCACATTCTCCTGAATTATCCCAAGTATGGTACTACAATTTCACTGAATTTCACTGAATTTATATAGTTGGAAGGGACCATAGAGATCATCTAGTCCAACTCCCCTGCCAAAGCAGGATTGCCCAGAGCTAGAGCATGTTACTCAGGACTGCATCCAGGTGGCTCTTGAAAATCTCCAGAGAAGGGGACTCCACAACCTCAATGTGGACCAGGGATCATTCCCATTGACAGCTTCTATGCAGTCGTGCTATTTGAAGGTAGGAAGGCTTGAGAGCATGGGCAAAGACCCATTCATAATGCTTAATAGACATGCATAAAGCCCGACAGCCTTGTTAAATGCTGGCACTCTCAGCTTCTACGCATATTCAGCGCTTCTCAGAGGAGGCCATCATTTCACAGAGCTGGGTCTTGGCTCACTAGTTTCATTACTTAAAGTATGTAACGTGTCAGTTTGTGTCTATGTGTTGTGCAACTACATTATGTAGGTATTCAGAATGATCAATATTTAAAAATTTTTATGCAAATTACATAACTGCACCAGAATACACATGGTTCCATACTTAACAGATATATTCTCCAGTGAGGAAGGCTTAATCAGAAATGAAAGATTCCCTGAAGACCAGACACAGATGAGGGGAGAACCTACAAATTATTCTATCCTGCCTCCAAAAAAGGCACAATGTGTTGCATTCAAGTTGGTCTATCCTGAGAAGTCCCCTCCCTCTTTTCCCTCACTCCCCAAACATTTCAGCAATGTCTCCAAACGTCACACCAGCTATTGAACAGTGCACACCAAAAATTTTAGAATTGCATGGAGTTTAATACACACTTGTGTTTGGATTAGTGTTAAAACTATTGATTACGATCAGCATTGACAATGTTGAATGGAAACTTCTCTAGCTGATCAGTTACACTAGTGAAGAATGAAATTCCGTAAGACATACAAGTTCTTGCACCTAGTGAGCCAGAAATACTCATTCTAATTCATTTCCATGATGAAGCATGTAGGAAGCTTTAGAAACCAAATCGGATTTTGCATCATTCTAAAGTCTAATTTGCTACTGATGGCTAACAATTTCTAAAGACACCGAAAACATAAAAATTCAACAATTTCAGGATGCCCAGATTAGGTGACTGCCCCTGCTTCCAGGTAAGTGAACTGAAAGATTAAGAGAAAAAAAAAAACCCACTCTGTTCAGGAATGCAACAGAAGACAATGGAAAAAAATACTAATTCTGGATCCTGCTAAGCTGTACCTGCTCCAGGCAACGTGCAAATTAGAGTAACAGATAAGTTAAAAAAGCGGGTCTGGCATCCCATGGAGGCTCTATTTGAAAGATAATATGCTAACTGATGACTCCTGGTGTGGTTTGGGAAATGACTACACAATCAAACATGTAGGTAAGAATCAGCTTTTAACTTTTTTCTTTCTTTTTGACTACTCAGCTCCCTAACAATATGCAGCCTACAATTTCAGTTTAGTATTGTGTTTATTAAGGCACTGAATAGAAACAAGCCTTTGGTAACAGGACTTTTAAACACAATTACAAATACAAGCATAATTACAAATGAGTGCCATGGAGTGTGACACAGATATATTCCACTTCGGTTACTGGTGGAAAAGTCACCCCAGCCTGTTGCACACCACTAATTACAAGGAGAGTCTGAATTCAGTCTGAAGTGAACCACACACAAAGCCATTTGTACGGACAGCCTATTCAAGGGAGAATAGAAGTGAAAACAGTAATTCTTCCTTCCTCATAGCAGAAGCTTACTAAGTGACATCCCAATGTCTATCTTGTGCTTTACCTAAAATGATAGAGTCTCACCTATTTGAATGAGTTGTGGATCAGGTGCCTCATGCTTCCAGGCCCTGCCCTAGGCAAATAACTTAAGCGTATTAATTTAACAACCAAAATGCACAGATGCTTCGCTAAATTGGGTGTAAAATAAATAGGTGAACGTCGTATTTCTGACCTTAGATGAAAGCATTTAATATCAAGAACAAAGTACTGTAGCAAGACTGACAATGAATCACATCAACATCCATATTCTTCCACGTAATGTTTTTATGGCAGTACCATAGACAAAATGTAAACTATTTCGATTGAGCAGCCTTCATTTTCATTGATGAACTTCTGACAGACTACCAGATCATATTCTTATGAAACCCTTTCCCAGGTTAAAAGTATCTTTTCTTACTATAGTTATTTTTTCCAGGTTTTCTTCCTTTCAGCAAGATGGCAAACCATTTGTTTGGATATTGAGCATTCCAAAAAAGTCCCTGGCCATCCAAGTGTTACTAATGTTTTACATATACCTTTATTCCTTCCTGTTGACAGAACAGTTGAAGTGCACTTCCATTGTTTTCAGGGAAGGTGGTTATATGAAGATTAAATGCCGGTGACCTTCGTTCTCTCTCCTGAGGAAAGATTTTGTTTAAAAACAACACTTGTCATTATATGTAAATATCTATTCCCCACCTTTACAAAACACATTGTACATTAAAAAGGCAGATTCCTATTCACATTCCAAATATATGTTATTTCCTCCTATTTTCCCAGATCTGAAGGATTTTGACTTTAGCTAAGCACAAAAATGGCATTAGCTTCCAAATGATCCCATGCAGACAGTTTCTACAAAGTTAACTGAGCCTCCTCAGACACAGGAACCCTTGCACATTGCCCAAATGACTGACTGAAGCCCTAAAAAACACTACAAGATGTTTATGTTGGTTATAACCTTGTTTAACTATTGCTTTCTTTCATGGAACAAAGGACAACTTAGGAAGAAGAAACTGCAGAAAAAAAATTTACGCTTCATCAAGAAATAGTATTATCACTGAAGAATTTTCTCAATAAAATTAAAGCTGTGTATCTGCTCCCTGTTTATTCTACAATTAACCTTTCTACTAGAGCATGTAAAATCCCTGGTGCTATTCACTGCATGAGCCAGGATGTTAGAATATGTTGACAGGCAGAACTACTCTATACTTGTGATGTTACTTGTGCCCAAACTAGAAATTATAAATTCCCATTTATCTAAAATGACAGTATTTCTGAAACTTATCCAGCTATCGACTTGACTTTCATGAATTTCTTCAAAATACAAACCTATTATTTCTTCAGAAGAAATACAGTAAAATAATAAATAAGTGATTTCACTTAAATTTTAACATGCTTGTAGAAGTGACTGGATTGGAGGAGGCTCTGGGCAACCAAGGCACCGCATCTTAGTCTGAATTCTCTGTGGCCATGAGAACATGAGTGAGGAAAATCAGATAACCCTCTCTGTATTCCATGAGGGGGCAGTGGCAACAAGAGCTTCAGTTTCTGACAGTATAATGAAAGAGAGCTACTGCAAATACTTTCGTTCCTATGACCATCCATGCATTGCCCAATTTCCTAAATCACAAAATGAGGTGCTTTAACTGATATGGCAGGCTGCATCCATTCACTTAAGCAAGTTACAAAGCAAGGCATTCTTGTTCATTAACAAGCTTAAACCTAATTTGAAACTACAAAGAAGAGAGAAAAATCTCTGTACTCTATACATTTTTACCCCTCACAAGCTCTACTTTAAATAATTTTTGCCTTAACAGTCTAATTTTGAAATGGGCCTAAATGATCGAGCAGTTGTAATCCAAAACCAGAAGCTTAATTCTTGTCCAAATTCAGTTACCATTTTAGATTTTTAAAGAAATTTTTTTACTGCCTTAAATTCACCTGAATTTGATTGTATTAACTGGTAGACAAACAGTTGTGTTTTCTACTCTAGCCTAATTTTCATCCAAAATAATTTAAAGACTCTCAAAGAAATACTGTCCCGATTACCAGAAGCACTCATGATTCTATTAAAATATTCACACTGTAAGTCACATTTGTGTCTATGAGCTTGCCTACTAAGAAAAAAAATTTTTTTTCTTGCAATCACACAAAAATACTTCCATTGTTATTCTGTGAAACAAGTCTTTAAAGATTTGGCACATGACAAAATTCGACACATCACATGGAGCTATTTTTAATGTGATTCTTCCATGTGAAAAAGACATTAATGAAGGACGTATTGAAGCACTTCTTTATTTTTCCTAAGAAATTTTTTTTGATTGTTC
Organism: Limnodromus scolopaceus; assembly: GCA_028565335.1. Taxonomy (NCBI): domain Eukaryota; kingdom Metazoa; phylum Chordata; class Aves; order Charadriiformes; family Scolopacidae; genus Limnodromus; species Limnodromus scolopaceus. The sequence goes on along the minus strand of JAOXNO010000033.1, from coordinate 53,571,478 downwards.
TACTTCTAAGAACACTCATGCTTTAGGAAGCAGTTTCTACTGTAACTGCCAATTCAAATGCTAAACTGTTCAGTATTTTACTTTATAGTTGCTTAATAACATATAAAGATATATATTGGAATTAGAAAGCATTTTTATTTTCCTGAATATCTACTGAAATTCTAATAACCTAAATTCATAATTTTGAATATAATGGGCTATGACATCAAAATATATGGTTGGTAAGGAAAGGATTAAAAAAAGATTAAGAAATGTCAAAGACAAAAAGCAGAATGTCCACATGACAAGAAGACATGACATTTTCGTCTTTATCAGAGAAGTTACACATGCCAAATTTTTTTGTGAAACGTGCTGGGTGATGAAAATTATGGAGGAGTGACAATGAGAGGTTTCTTTTTATTCTAAATGAGAGTTTATTCTAAATGGTGTTAAGGATGCTGGTGATCTGTGAAACCGAACAATGTGTTATCAGGCAATACACCCGTGTGACAATTGTGCATCACACACAAGTAGTTTAGTGTTACTAATCTTGACGTGGGAGCCATTTACAAGGTGATGAGAGCTATTGCTTTTACTTTAATCACGGGCTATATTTTCAAATTATTATTCACAAATAACTTCACTATTATTCATGCAAAGGATAAGATTTGTTTGCTATCAATCAGCAACATACTACTTTCATGTGCAGAAGTTGTACTTGTGCGTCACCAGTTTAACCTTGACATTTTCAGAGGGTTTTTTTTTTTTTGCCTTTTTTTTTTTTTCAATGACTGATGCCAATTATTTCCAGTCTATAACCATTCCATACCATCAGAAAATGGCTTGCAGGTCAGAGAAATTCTTTCAAAGCTCCTATCAAAATGTGTTCTTCTAAGATCACTTCATATGAATGTTGTCAATCTTAAATCAGTGCAATTAAAAGCAATTATACATTGATGTGATGGATGTGTCAGATCTTTAGTCAGATCACTGCATGCAAGATGTGAGAAGGTGTGTTAATTTAAACAATGCCAACCAAGGCTGTAGTATACATACCAAGTGATTTTACATGCACGAAAGGAGAAGTTATGGAAATGAAACAAATAAAAAAGGCAAAATATTGCAAAACAAAATATTTTATTAGATGAAAAACAAACTATATGCAATATATATTAGCTATATTACATCTTTATAAACATTAGTGAGCACTCTCTCCAAAACACATTAAGGCAGTGGCATCAATTTCATTATCCCAAGATACAACATTTAAAAAATAGATACCTAAGTGATTTCCCTTAAACATGCACCAGACATCAGTAATCTTTACAGGAATTTCAGCTTGGGTTCAAACATAATTTCTGCTCCATTTGAGAGTTTGCAACAGAGAGAATCTCTTACTTCAAGCTCTAGCACTCTGAACTCTAACAGCTCATTCTGGTCTTTTGCATCTTGCATCTCGTTCTTCAGCTGATGCTCTTCTTGTTCCATTCTATAAATCTATGAGACAAACACAACATGACAACATCCCATAAGCAATGAGAGAGATACCATACAGAGTTATGGGCCAGGGGTTTAGACGAAACTGTTAATTATTTCAGCTTCTCATTAAATGTTGGGACAGGTCTTGGAGATAAAGAAGGAACATCACATCAGAAAGTATTTGTGACAACTGCCAGCAGAATATGGTTAATGATCTCTTAGAATAGTAACCTGGAAGTAGTATGACAAGTGATATGAATATTATATCTAAATAAGTTGAGCAATATAAGCTTTTAAAATCAAGTGAATGAAACTGGACTACATTAACATTTGGGTAGACTGTTCTCATTGTCTTTGCATAGCTAGTCATCTACTCTCTACAGTGTATGAAAGACAACGATGGAGATGTTTTAATACCTACTTTTTAATTTTCCCAATTTGTGCTCTGGGGCGCTAACAATGAAATATAATAGAAACAGAAATTCAAACCTGACTATTCATTATGCCAACTAATAGGTTTGGTCTACTGTCTAACTTAACTGGGTGATCTTTCTATTTGTATGAAACTAAATAGAAACGTAATACCTGTCATAATGTACTATAATGCTTATAATACCCATGTGAGTGTCTGAATAAATTGAGTCCGGCTGTAGCTACTCTTAGTCATGAATTTTTCTTTGATTATCTTATTCCTATAATATTAATATTGGGCTACCAATTCACAAAAAAATTCTTTTACTTTCTGAGTACTAGCTAACTTTCCCACCAACACCAGAGAAAAACAATGAGAATGCTCAGCTTTTAGCATCTCAGACAGTAAACGATACATCTTGAATCAATCAGTATTACTTAATTTGTGGAAAAACGGTAAAAAATGTAAGGCTGAAGGCAGCAGGCAATTTTATTAGTGATCATGACAATAATAATCATTGTGTTAATATTTGACATAATACGAGATTCCACATTACACTTAGTATTTTAGACTGTATTTTGTTGGCGTTAGGAACATCAGCCAGCTTGGGTTCTACTGTTGCCTTTACAATATGAATTCCACAATAAAGAGCAGCTTTCATTCCCAAAGAGTACAAAAGCATATTAGTACTTTGATCAGAGACTTTTATCCAAACTCCTGTTTCCAGAGAGGAATAAAATAAGCAATTTTCATGTTGATGTTCCAGTACTTAGTACATTCATTTCCTTTTACCATTCCTTTTCTGATAAAGGGCAGAAATTGTGAAAGCATTCCCAGATGCTGAACATACCTTCTCTAGCAATTCCTGATTTGTTCTGATTAGCAGCTGCTTTTCTTCTACCCATTTTGAATCCTATGAGGAAGAAGAGGATTAAAATATTAAAATTATATGTATTTTGCTAAAGACGACAAATGAATAACCACAATAATTAGAAGATTTCAGACATCATTGTACATTCAAGTATAAAAACGTTCCCACATCAAAAAAATAAAGCTTTCATAAATATTTCAAGTTTAAATAGCATTGTAAGCTACAGAGAAAATAAAAGTTCCTTTCTTTTCCTGAAGCTGAGGGTCTTGTTTCTTAATGTGTTCCAGCTAAGCATATACTTTAAAATATTTCCATATAGCAATTGTGGGTGAAGCTGGTTATGTGATACTGTATGTTATTTTAAAAACATTTATTTACTCAGCTTAACTCAAAAATATTTCTTTCTATTGCAAAGAATTGGGAACTTTTGCACAATCATTCTATTTTGAGTGGTGTAATAGAAATTCCAATGGAGAAAGGGAAAAAAACCCACATTTAATTACCCCAAATGACTGATAAAAAGCTTCTGCTAGAAGTGTGAGACTCAGGCTAATATAGTGCTTCAGGTATTCAAATGCTACAGAGGAAGGGAAGTGATACAAGGTATTCCGTACTCCATTTGGAAACCGTATTTCCATTTGATTGCTTGTTCCAAAGCTGATCTCTGCTTTTAGGTTTTTCCATGGCTTCAGAAGGCCTCATCAAATATCCCTTTAAATACCCAAGTTATAAAAACTCACTGCCAGCCATAGATGAACATTCATATTTAATGAATTGTAACAGCCAAATTCACTTTGTTCTCTCTGTAAAGTATTAACACAACCAAGCTCATATTGCACTAATACATTTAATAAAACAATATCATATGTCATACTACAGATCAAATGATTTTCTAGCTACAAAGGACAACTTATTTAAAATATAAATGTCTTTACTGAAGTATTAAGGCTGATGCTTTCTTTGTCATCAAGGTATTTGCACATCGATGCTGCACAAGGAATTAATGAAATAGCCTTGAAATGCCAACCAAAAATACCTAAAACATTATGATATAATAGTTATAGTTTTTCAAAAGTTTAAAGTTATTTTTTCTATCTACTGTTCGCTACATTTACTTATTCTACCAATTCATTGTTTCCTTTTCAAACGCACTTTAGGGACTGGTTCTCTGAATGAACATTTCACAAGTATTATTAAATCATCATCACTACCGTGACCACCTAAATTACAAAGTAATAATTAAAAAAAAAAATAATCACATAGTGCACAAAGAAGTCAGTTTGTCATCATAATAGTTTATTTTGTTGAATGTAAATACTAACAGGTCAGGAGAATTGAGCTAGAGCTCCCAGGAAGACACTGTGACCACTTCTGTGGAAAGCTAATGCCAGGTATAAACAAACTAGCCCAGTAGAGACAATTTCATATTGCACTTTGTCACATCCCTGTTGGCTTTCTCAGGATTACTAAGAGATACAAGGTTGAAAATGTGGTTATGAATTTCATAAAGTAATAACTAATTAAATTCTAATTTCCAGGCATACCTTTTTGACACTCTGGAAACAAAATCGCAGAAGTAATTTCTTACGTGTGTATCTATCTTCTCTTATCTTATTTATATACACAGTACTTGCATTTTACACTGTAATTAGTCAACTATTTTGTTAATGTTTTCAATTACACAGCAATTTTTCCCACAACACCTTTATCATTAACACACTAAAATGTCAGCAGTAGATCCTTGAGAGGTCTTCAGCTCCATTTAGTCTTCCAAAAGCTCAGTGAGCCATCATTTTTAGATTGGTAACATATTCCCTAATTTTAGTAATATTTTTATTTACATGGAATTTAAAATTGTTATTTCAAACAATATAGCATAAAATAACATCTCCCCAATTTTCTCAGCGCATTCCAGCAGTTAAGCAACTGAACATCTTTTACATGCACTCATAACTCTTAATCAGCTTTTTCTTGAAGATCCTAGACATTATCAAATATGCATCAGTACCCACATCTTCGTCAAGTATTTACAAGATATACTGAAGCATAAGGCCTAATTTTACTCTGTCTGATGGTATGGGAATTTGAAAGCAATTGGGTCCTCCGAGAGTTTAAGCACAGGAGAGTAACACCGCAAGTGGCTTCCAGTTACCAGATACACTCAGAGGTTCATTTTCTCTAGCTGAAGCGTGTGTGGAAGTGATTTATTTTTTAAATTTTTCTACGCTACACACCAAAAAATACTCTCCAGTACGAATACAGAATATTTGGTTTATTGGAATTTAGAGCAAATATATACAAAATGGAGAACAGGAAAAAAGCCTGCACCAAATTACAATGGTAACAGAATTTACAATGCATGTACACACAGCTATTTCAATATTATACTTTAATGTACTATGTGTTAGAAAATGAGTCTTTAATGGCATTATCTGAGCCTATATAATACTTTCGTTTATTTCAGTAATCTATTGATGGAGTAGCAATTAAGCTGCATCAGTCACACTAACACACCAGCAAGCAATGAAGATGGCAAGGGCACCACTGCATGCAAGGGAGAAAATGACGTGGTAGAGGACATTAAGAAAGCCTTTTACCTGTCCCTTCTCGATTAGAGCTTTCTCCAGGTCCTCAATTTTTGCCTGACACCTGAGAAGATCAGCTTGCAGTTGTTCACGAGTCTGCAGAAAAAAAAGTATTAAAAAGTGTGTGTATATGCATGTCCATCCAGGCAGACGGGTAGATTTAATTACACATAGAATCAAAGTAAAGACACTTTCTACCAACTTATGGGTTGTCCAGCCAGCTTTTAATGCTTTTGATTAAAACAATTGTTTTTGTATTTATGTTACAAAATATTTAAAGCCATCAGTTTAACAGTATTTTTTCCCTCCTAGCCTAAAAAGATGTTATCCCCACATATTCAGTGGCAAAGCTCTTCCCAGAGGAGAAAAAAAAAAAAGAAGGAACTGAAAAAGCTCTGAGAAGCTATTCATAAGCTTCAGTAACTCAAGGCAATTGGGAATAATAGGGCAAGAGAGAAAGAGAATTGCAATAAGCACTGAAAAAGGCCCATAGGTAAATAAACTATATTGACCCAAAATAATTTGTTTATCCCATAAATGGCATACACTAGTTTGTTTTCTCGTTCTTCATGACTATTACACTATTATACTACAGTAGGTATTATCCCTGAGTCCAGCAATGCCCTGAAAGGGATTTGATCATACACAGGAATAAACAAAAAGGATCTAAACCAAAGGATTTCTCTGCAGACCTTCACTCAGAGGCTCCTTAAGCATCTGCAAGTACTTTTCCCACCCTGCTTCAGGTACTCTTATACCCAAGCAGTTCAAAAATTCCCACAGGGATTTCCTTCTGCATCTTTGCATCCTTGTTGTTTACCTTAAGCCTCATCTAAAAGTAACAGGCAATGTTCATCCCACCAGAACATTGGGCCCTACAAAACTAACCATGCAAAAAGCTACCGTCTGACTCACGCAAAAGATGGATTTGCATGGATGTGACAAGAGACCAAAATGTGGTTACAAAGAAAGAGCAACAATTCCAAAGTATACTAAAGGGACAGTTTGCAATTGCCTGCAAAATAAAATTTTAAGTAGTTATTACAAAAATATTCATACCAAGGTCTCCGTTCCCATGAAGGCAAAGGAAATATTTAATTGTCTCTCATAACTGTCAAATAGATGATTGCCTCTGAAATCTTACTTTAATAGTAGATGTAATTATTCCCCCCACCCCAATTGTAGTTTGAGAAGTAGTCATCAAAGTCCTTATTGCTTTCCTTGGATAACTGTCCTACTTAAAAGGAGAGTGTTAAATCTGACTAGGTTTTTGTAAGATGCTGAGACCTCTAACAAATAAAGCCATAAAGCAATAATTCTAATATTATAAGAACTGTATTTCACAGTGGTTGAGAGCCACTTCAAAGAGCCTTGAAAACAAACACGAAACAAAACCAAAACATGACACATTTTAAAGTAAACCCTGAATCTTCTGAATACTGTCTCTGGGGATAATAGGATAACATTTTTGGCTGTAGATAACTCCATAACATCACTAGTGACACACCTCCAGCTGAACTTTCTGCCACTGATCACAACCCTTTAATCTATTTTCAGTCCCCTTCACTGTCCACTTGTCTAGTCTGTACTTCATATGTTTATGAGAATCTTATGAGGGAGAGTGTCAAAAGACTTATTAAAGTCAAGATAAACAACATCCACTGCTTTCAACTCCTGTGCCGAGCTAGTCATCTCATCATAGAAGGCTCTCAAGCTGGTTAAGCGTGATTTCCCCTTCGTAAATCCATGCTGATCCCATGCACCCTGTCTTTCAGATATTTGGAAATTTTCCATGATTGTTTGCTCCATCCCTTTCCTAGGGACCGAGGCAGTAACAACCAGCCTTCAGTTCCCCAGATCCTCCTTCTTGCCTTTCTTGAAGACAAGGGAGACATTTGCTTTCTTACAGTCCTCAGGAACCTCCTACCACGACCCTTCAAAGAACATTGAGAGTGGCCTCACAATGACATCGGTCAACTATCTCAGTAGTCAGTACTCTACAGGTTCAAGATGTACTTGAGGCAGGATGAAGGACATGAGCTGAAGATGACGAAGTTTCCAGCCCTATGGCTATTGCTTGCCCATTTCAATGTTACATGTTCTTTGGTCATTGATCACAATAATTCAAGTAGAGGGTGACTTGTAAATATGCTATATTTCTAGACATGCCCCTCTCTGCGAGGAGTTGGGAGGAAGCAGAAGAAATTTTGCTTCTAGTTAACTCAGCTCTTTTTTGAAGCCACTGCTGCTCAGTGAATACATCTGGGGAATGAGTCAGAGCTCACCGATTCATTATGAAGTGATTTCTCTCCTCCTTAGTTTGGAAAAAAAAGAATGGAAGGAAGATGTTAGTCTAACTCCTGCTGACCTCATCTCTGCGCTACATGTTTAAACACAGTGATGGCAGAAGGGTAGATGAAAACAGAATACATACTCTCTCACACCTCAAATAATACCTATAGTACAGAGATTGCTGTGAGGACAAAAAACCCATTTATTTCAGAGTGAGTAAACAATCACACATGCTGGCCTAATAGGAACAACAGTTAGCTATGTACTTTTTAGTGGAAGAATACTCTCAAACTGAGTTTTTTAAAAAGAAATCATGATTTCATAAAACATTGTTTTTCATGTTTTCAACAAAACACTTGAAGAAAAATTTCATTTTTCAGATTTGGGTCAAATTTTTAATATACTGATATGATAGAAGTACCTAAGTACTTATAGCAACCTATTCTCCAAACCATTTTAAATCCATCATGTTGCTATCCAAATCGCAGGTTCAGCTGGGATATGATTCCCAGCAACAATCTTACTACCGAAATCTTTAATATATTATGCACACTAGAATAAAATACAATGATAGCTTTGTTCTGATCGGCACCAGATGAATCTAAATTGTCACCTTACTGCTAATATCCTCAAAAACATTGTGCTTTGCATTCCACTGACCTGGGAAGATATCTCCTGCTATCCCAAGTTTTTTCAGCTTTTTCAATGATTTCAAATTTAAAAAAAATTTCAGTTAAAAAATTACCCTAGCTTCTCGCTCTGCATCCAGGGTTCCACCAACTTGTTCTTGAAGCAATGCATACGCTCTTTGCAAAGCTTGATACTCTCTTGTTAGCTGGCAGAACCTTAATTCAGCTTCTTCTCTGGGTGTGCTCTTAACGAAGAGGGAAAAAAAGTGGTTTTATATAAATATGGTAACGGGTTTGTTTATATAGACAGATAGACTCACAAACACAATAAGCAACACAACTCATATTGAGTCTCAAAGTTTAAAAAAGGTTTAAAAACTAAAACAAGTAGAAATGGAAGGATAATTTGAGGATGATACAGAGATCAGTATCTGTTTCGATCGTGCAACTTCAGGACATTGTAAGTTACTATATAAAGTAGTAATGTATAGAAATGGGCAGAAGCTGACTGGGGAAAGATGAGAGGGAGCAGTTCTATGCACCACTGTCTTCTGCAACTCCACTGTCACAAGGGCTTCAGAAGGGGTTTGTTCTACCCTTCTGTCACTCCCTGACTCTGTCTCTACTGTGCCAGGGTAAAACATTTTACTATCACAAGCACTAACATAGAAGTTATATTTCAAAACACATAAGATGCTTTTATAATTTTATTTTTTTTTTAACATGAAGTATTTTTAATGTCTTAATTTTCTTTGAACTTTGAGCAATTGACATCAACAGTTTCAAGGTCTTTCCTATAATGCTGAGGGCAAGAAACGTCCTTCCCTTTAATTACTTTTTGCCCCAGGAACTTGAGCTCCAAGGAAAAGAGATTACAATATTATTAGGTATTAAACATAGAAAACTAGGAAGCTTCTTGTGACTGAAGAGTATTAAGCACAAGTTAGTGAACAGGAAAGACGAACAGCATCCAATTCATGTTTTGTCCTCAGCCCTGCAATCTTTTAAAGTAGGCCAGCTGCACTGCACATCACACAGCTGAGACAAAAACGTGTCAGTGGGTATTTACTACCTATGATCATTTAAGCCCTAATGAATTGCAAAAGCCTCTCTCGGTATTTTAAGCACAGGAATAAAATCCTGGTTGTATCAAAACAGTCAAATAAATTACAAGGTTGAAAGGCAAACTATTGTCTAGTAACCATTGACTTTTGGCATAGCAATGTGCCTATTCATTTTCTTTTGACTAATAAGAAAGGGCCTGAGAAAAACAATTTTATTTCTCAGCCCAATATCTGCCAAATCTGTCAGGCAGAATATTATCTTATTAATTCTATTGCAATGAGTGCGGATGCATTACTGCATTTGAAACAAAACAAAGCAATTCTCTGCCAAATCTTTCATAGTTCCTGTGGCAGAATAGATGAAAAAAAAATTTTGCATTTATACTCCATGTGAATTTTCATAGAACTTAGGAAGAAATCATCCACTACTTACATCTTCCAAATCTTCCTCTGGCGTTGCTGGTGTCCTGTCTGTTTTATCTGTGTTATATGAAGTTACAGATGATGTTTCTGAATCAACAGACTCTTCATCAAATCCAAAAAATGTCTCCACAACATGCCTCTGAAAAGTTAGTTTTTCTTAGTTACTAGCAAAACAGGTAGAAAACCCCAACAACCCAGTAAAGAGTAGCCAAGGTCTTCTCTGATCATTATTTTGATATGTAGGAAGAAAAAAGATTCCTTTGTAAACCCTTATTCACTGGTTAAATTAGCTACCTTTTCAACATCATTTGTATAAGAACCTCCAAGAACTGAACTGCACGTAGCACTGGGTAATTGCCAATAGAATAATGCTTTAGCAAACTATAAAAGCTAATTACCAAAATCATACAGATCTTACAAGATTCACAGTACAGAAATGCAGTATCTATGAAGAAGAAAGTAAGCCAATGTGATGTGATATATAAGATGTGGAACCAAAAGGGGAAAAGTATTTCGAAGAACAACACAGAATAAATGTTGTCATTCATACTAATTCTAAAAAAGTGAAAAAGAATAAAAAGAGGTTAATTTATAAAATCTATTTTGTGACTTTCCATTTGTTTTTCCAACACTATCATTCTCAATTTTTTAAAAAGTCTGCTCCAATATTACGACTAACCAAAAAAACTATGCTTAGGGAAAGCCAGCACTTCAATGTGACTTAAAAAAAATTTACACAATGTAATAAATTAAATGCATGCTTACAGAAAACTAGAGAAAGTGAATAGCCAATGGAAGTGAATAATACAATATTCATTGTTAAAAATGTGATTTTTTTATATAAAACACCACAACTGCAATAATTCTTTCACCATTTTAAGAGCCCCCTTTCCACTAGTTTCCTAACATATGCTCAGAAAGCAGCAAATTTCTATAGAAAATTCTGCTGTTTAAAAAAAAAGTTAAAAGTTTAACTAGAAAAAGAGTTGTTCAAGTATTTTTTCCTTCCAAAGTAACAATAACAAAACTGTTATTAATCAATAGAAAGCCTAACATTTTTACACGATAAAGTGTTCCAATAACCCAACACAAATTCAGAGGAGCAACAGATATTTTTAAAAAAAAAAAAAAAGAAAAAAAGATGCTACTGGAAAAATGGAGTCAGGTTATGAAGCATCCTAGAAAGGAAGGCTACTGGAGAGAGACTGGAGAGAGGGTGTTCTAAGAAGATGAAGAAAAATCCATCTATCTCTGTATTTTTTGGCACTGTTTTATGCTGAATCACAGACTAATGTCACAGTTTGTCTTTTTTTTTAAAAAAAAACACAAAACAACACTATAAACCACAGGTTGTACATGAGACATAATAGCCCTCTTCATTAAAAAGGTCTAAAGAATGAAAAAAAATTGCTAGTTGTTATTAAGTTAGAACATCAGATATTTTACATCTCAGCGAAGCCAAACTGGCTGGCTGAGTGAGGCATGAATTTCATTCAAGATACCAAAAGGTTTTATTTTATCTATAATGCCCTATCTCTACCTTGAATTCAGTGGCACCATAAAATCAATCTAGTAGGTGTGACTTATGCCTAATTGTCGCACCCACGACATCATGTACATCCTGCAGCCCTGGTTACCACAGTCCAGCAGGTCACAGTCTCATTGCTTGTAAACTAAACAACTCCATAATTGCTTCCCAGTAGAGCTAATCCCACTCTACCCGAGATAGCTTCAAGGCCCTCTTCTGAACCACTTAATGGCTTCACATAAGATGAGCCCTTCAAATAATTATTTTAAAATTTCACTCAGACTGCATTTTTAAATAAACCATTTCTACTAAAATCTCCTTCTGAAAGGATGTTATGCCCTCAAAAAAAAAAAAAAAAGAAACCCCAAAATGCCACATCTTTTCCAAATAGAGTGTGCTTCTCCATATGTATACAAATAAATACCATGCAGCGTAGAAGGCAAAGAGCTTCTGAACAATCTTTAGAAACAACCTTCCTTTTGCAAGCTACTAGACCACTATTACCCTTCTCTCAGTTATTTAGGAAGCTGGTGATCCTTTCACCAGGTAAAGCTGTGGCTAAGCTGCTTAAGAGAAATGCTTCCCTGAGATAATTTCATCCTTTCCTCCAGCATTCACACGCTACACTAGTTTGTTCACCGGTCTCTCCTACTTAACAAAACAAAGGACATGGGAAACAGGGTTAAGCTCTATTCTAGGAATATAAGGATTTGTCCAGAAAACTGTGTTCTCTCACACTTGAATTACAAACATTTCAGACTCCCCTCTCATAAGCACAAAAATTGAGTCCTTGAGAGATGGTCCACCCAGCTTTTCTCCCATGCTGAATACCGGTTGCAACTCAAAGAAGCCGAGAATAAACCCACAGCAAAGCTGCATGGAGACTCTTATGCCAATACCTTCGTATCCTGCTCTTCTGTCTGTACCAGATGGTTTATGGATGGGGCTCAGAAAAAGTGGCCAGTGCTCCTCCAGCGGAGGAGCCTAGGCAAGGACAAGCAACTCAGAGGACTGCAGAACAGCTGACCCTGCTCATGCCTCCTGCTTCAAGGGTGCTTGGCCTTGGACAAACGCACTTGAGCAAAGCTCAACCAAACCCGGCAATAAGCTATAAGCTTGAAAGATGACAAAGTAAGTAAGAGTCAAGTCTTGACTTTGATAAGGCTGGTAGAAGGGAATTCTAAAAGATGGAGAGCAAAACTCCAGTTATTATCACGTATATATGGCACAGAGAACACATGAAGATTAGCAGCAGCATAGTTAAAACTGACAATAAAGTATCATACCTAGAGGGTTTTTTGCTATACCTCCACTATACAGTCACTTTTGTAAATACCACAGGTTGAGCATGTATCTTCCTTTAACCCTGCATGCACACACCCACGCACACTGTTTCAAGCAGTGAAAAAAAAAAACAATCATAAGCCAAAAGTGGGTTTGATTTCATATATAGTCTTGAGAAGATACTTAAAGCAATGCTGTTATTTTGATAAAAGTAGCAAAAATAGGGAAAAATATTTAGTAAATAAATCCCTTGATTATTAGAAGGGAGGGAATTATGGAAGAAAATTGTATTTCCCATCACACCAAAAAATCCCAACATTTCACAGAGAGTTAAAAGTAAACACCTGTTAAATGCTATACAGACTGCCTATAATATTTGGAGCTACAAGTGAACCACATTTATTTTTAATGACTCCATCCTCTTTAGAGGAACTGTACATTTATCATTTCTGGAGCAGACACCTTCCATAGAAATAAAGTATTTAACCACTGTATATATTAATTGTACATGTATGAATTGCTTCATGACATAATTACAAAATAGCTAGTTTTACTGTTGATGATCTAGTATCTGAAGCAAGTGGCTACAAGTGATTCACAGTAAAATCACAACAAATAAACTGGTAAGGGAACAGCTGTAGAGAGAGAAAAAAAAGGAAAAAAGAAGACACCTGATTCACACACAGTTTGTTGATAAACATTGTCATAAATAATAAAGCATAAATAAATACACCAACTCCAAGGGATATTCCACATGAGCTGAATCACAATGGCTGTTGAAAAGTATATACAAACATAGAATATTCTCTGGATTTTTGTAGCTATACACTATTTTCATTCAGCTTTCATTAAAACTTTTCTTAAAAATGGGAACATTCTCATTTAACAACTTAAATATTCTTTTGTATTGATTTGTACACTTGTTACTTCCAAATCATAATAACTAAGAAAACAGTCATGTAAATTGTTGGAAAAGTCTGATTTAAATTCTAATTTCCCCTGACTACTGCCATGCATTTAATAGCAAGTATTTTTCATGTGGATTTATATCAATATGTTTTCACATACTTTTAAAGTAAAATTATTCATTAGGTCCTTCTAACTCAAGTATTAACGCTTCTACTGAAGTATAGTGCTCAGTAAACATTGAAGTTTAGAATGTTATGAATCAAGAGTGACACATGGACCATATTATATGCAAATTTCAATATACCCTCATATTTTTAATGGTTTGGATTAGATATACTTACATATAAATAATCTGATTTCCCTGTTGCTAAAGTAGTTTCACTTTACAATTAAATATCTAATTTTCAAGTATTTAATCTAAAATAGTGAAAATGATCCAAGATTAATTTCCTTGAAATGCAATCAGATGAGGTAATCAGTAACTTCTTACCTTCATGCTTATAAGTCATTTCTTGGCAGCCAGAAAAATAGAGGCACACCAATGCACAGAAGCAGATAAAAAAAGAAAAATATAAAACAAGAAATATGAACTCCATCACACCAGTGTGCAGGCTTTCCAATGCCACAAATATAGTTTATTTATTAATGTTTAAATAAAGAAATAAATCCGTCCTGCGGTTTCCAAAAGAATTAGGCAATTATGCCTAATTTTCAAATGCATGACTCCATCAATCATGGAATCACTGTAACTCCATTCTATGTTTCAAAAAAACCCAAAAACACTGTTTCCAAAGTTTCTTGATTATTTCACTACCAAAATTGGGGGAAAAAAAAACCCAACTCACCAAAAAAAAAAATCCAAAACAAATAGAAAAGGAAAAAACACCGGGTAAAAAGCATGTTTCAAACAGCAAAATTGATCTCTGGTACATCTTTTTCCCAACAAGTCCAACGGCACATCAATGTAAAAAATAAAAAAAATAATTAAACCTCTATCAATTTAGGCTGCTTCACTGCAGAGAAAACTATCCTACAGTACCTGAGTATACCGAGCCCTCTAAACACCTTGCAGACACAGAGGTTATAAAGCCCCATCGCACTATGCTCCTCCTTTCCTCGGGGGAACCCAAGCTGGTTGCGAGCGCTGTTCCATGGACTCCTGCGCCCCTTGGTAATTAAAAGAGGGCTCAAAGCTAGACTAGCAACAGTAACCTAGTGCACCTACAGAGCTCCAGAAATAGCAGAGACACCTGACTGCAAAAAAAAAAAAAAAAAAAAAAAAATTTCAAAAAAATACTTGGTATTTTAAAAAGCTTCTCAGCTGAACTGATGTTATTTAGACCCAATGAGGCTATAACAGCTGCTGGACTGGTCTGACAAATCACTCACACAAGCTGTCTTAAAGATGGAGAAAGGCATGCCATAGATTTTTTTCCAGCTAACAGGAATCACTGTCAGGAAAATACTCATCTTGGAAAACAAATGCAGACACTGTCCAGTCAGATTACCTTGAAAATTGAGGAATCGGGAGTACCCACTTAAGAGAAGCTGTAAGAATAGATAAGTCTAAGTCTTTGCCCTTTGTACCAAGTTCCTGTTTATTAGAACCAAAAAAGAAGGAACGTTTCTAAACCTTCGAGTCTGAGCTTATACCTGACCACATTCATGAAACCTAATTCTCATCATTTATTTCGCTTTTCATTTTGTCAAGGGAAGTGGGACACAGCTGGAAACAGATCCAACTCCAACAGCCAGACTTGGCAATTCACTGTGTTAATGCTAATTTTACGTTTAACAAATCTTAGAAAAGTAAAGCCAAAGATTTATGTCAGTAATTTCCCCTTCCGAGTGGTTGGTTAGGACAGATACACACATAATTTCTTCTACAATTATATATAGGTTATCATCTGCATGATATAAAAGTCTCGCACAGATCACAGACAGAAATACACTTGCACTGCACATGTGTGTCTACATTATATGTAGACATGTGCGGTGCAACATGTCTACAGCAACTCATCTTAGACTGTCTTTATAGTCCACAGAGCGAAATAGGCAATTTTAGGACAAAGCTAATACGGCCTATTTAGATACCTACTTCCAGAGGAGAACAATCACCACTTAATGTTACCACTCGGTCCAGAGTGAGATGTCTGTATCTCACCTCCATTAATGATATCTAACAAGTCACATCTAATGGCACGTTCACAATGCTTGGTTAGATGAATTCTACCATTTTCATCTGGAATCCTGATATAGGGTGTAAAAACAGAGAGGATGAAGATGGTACAATCTGGGTAAGCAGCCCATTTAAATAGATTGTTTAAATAAAAAAAAATGCTAGAAAACAGCTTCCTTTGAGGATTTTGATCTTCACAGGACCACACAGGTGACCAGAAAGGAAACCAGCCTGTATGCCAGGACTGGATTTTTAGAAGCTTTCATCAAAAATGTTTAAACTCCAAGTCAGCGCTGCATATACCTGCGAATAGCCTCCAGGTTTATACGACGGCAAGTAATACAACACTAATAATTATATTATTGATGACTTCTTTCCGTAAGGAATTAGCTCATTTAGAAACTCTCTATATAGTTATATATTAACTAATATAGTATATATACTGGCATAGTATATATAATCCCATTCAATCTTCTCTCACAACTTTCTCTATTTTTCACTTATTTTTGTTTTATAGTCTTGCTTTCCCTTTGAGGGGCTAGCATCAAATAAAACTTAAGACAGCCAATTTCATATGGGCACTGAAGAACTAACGGAAAGGTGATGGAATAACTAGTGGGAGTTATGTCTGCTGACTAATTTGTTCTTTCTGGTGTATCAATCATATCATTAAATAAGAAACAAACGCCTACTAACTCTGCTGCTCATATGCCCACAATACTTGCGGTAATCTCTGCAGGAGCCCCCCAGTTATAGTACTCTTACCACATGAAAAATAGCACTGCCACAATTTCTTTAATGGTATCATGCACATTTTCTCCCACACTCATGTTGTTTAGCTCTTGCTTTGGTCAATAAAGAAGATACCACTAAAGCAGCAGCTTGCTTAAGAGAAGGTAGATAAAAGGAAAGGATACAGAGTCTAGGTCAGCGGAAGTTCTAACACAGACCATTTTTAAGACAGAAATGAACAATTATGAAAGTTTTCAGCCTGTAGAAATTAGCATCACTAGTTATCAACTCCTAAAAATTTAAATTAAGCAGTTTTGTTTCATTAGGAACTTTACAACTTAGCAAAAGATCTTACACAATGAATTTAAAACTGGATAATGGCTAATAACTAGAAAGAGGACTATAGAAATTACATTCTTATTTACATAGAAATATACATTTAATTTGTCCTGTTTTTAAAATTGCTGTCAACAAACTTCCAGGTATACTACACCAAGAAATAATGGTTCAGGGTTACTGTAAATACATTTGGTGTCTATCAACTTTCCATTACTTCACAGAAAAATGTATGTGAGATTTATTACTACTTCTGAATGTTTCTTTCTTTGTGTGTAAAAGACACATCATTATTCAAAGCATAATTTGAAGAAATTACCGCTGAAACAGATAATCCCAAAGGACAGACCTTTCAGAATACAGCTATTAGAGAATGTAGAGCAATAAAAAAAGCACCACCTGGAGGTCATCAGGAATATACGATGCAGAACACACTAACAAGCACCAATTTATGACAGAATGTATCTTATGCTACCATATAGATGGTAAATCATCTCTCCACCCTTCATTTCCATTTTTTCCCCTCTTACCCCATTCTCCTCCCCTCACATGCTCCAGGCTGCTAATGTTCAATTTCACAAAAAAAATTATTCAGCAAAATTAATTACTTTAAGTACATCTTACAATAAACACTAAAGTTACATTCTGAAGCAAAACTTTACTGTTTCTATGATCTAAATTTTTCTCTTGAACTTCGCATTCTAGAGCAAAATAGAGAATACCAGAGTTAAAATAGTTATATAAGTAATAAGAAGATTCTATTACATACAGAAATATCATTTCAATAACATCTCTAGCATGAGTTAAAGTTTTTGTGATCAAGCAGATCTACTTGGTACAAGTAGTTTAAAGAGTGTATTTTCTTTAAAAAGGACTGAGCATTTGTCCTTTGAAATGGTAGTTGTTTCAAGTCATTGTATCATTTAGACCTCAAGCTACTTGAATATTTAGGCCACAATGGCTAAAAGTGTAATTATATTGTTTATTTAAAACAAAAAACAAAACAACAACTTGTGTGCAGTACAAGACTTGCAGCTCCTGAATTATCCTAAGAAAAAGTTAATAAGCACTCACTAGGAAAAATAGAAGAATTATATGAAATTTTACCATTAGTGTAAGTAGAGCTCTGATTTCAGGCAGTATTTGAAATGAGCACTGTTCACAGCAGCCAAAATGCATGGAAAACTGAAAGTTTGCTCACCTTTGGAGGCTTCAGACTTTTTCTCCTCTGTTTTTTAGACCGTAATAACCGTTCCCTTTCCTAGAAGGGAAGAGAAGAGAACATTTTGGTATGGGTTTCTTTTACGTATTTAGGTATGTCTAGCACAAAGAAACACCATACCAGTTTTCTTAAAGCCTATGGTAAAGCCAACTCAAAGACAATGTCTTTATCCTTTTGAATAACGCCACGTTGGTATAACATCACGCTGTACTGTATCCCTTTATGTGCCTTATCCCTTTAGCACACAAGCCTTCAGCCATATACTTCACACACTTGATGGAAGTTGGCAAGAAAAGGCTTTGTTAAATACTGGGCACAGATTGCTGACAGTTCTTTTGACTCTTTTACCAAGAAGCTCACTATGGAAACAGAATTCATGATCTCACTCCAGTGTTCCAACCATCCTGAAGCAGCTGGTCGGTAGCCAAAAACTAGTCCAGCCTTAGTAATTACAAGTCATTATATCAGGCATACTCTGATATACAACCATGCATATGCAGATACAGTGTTGCACGTGACTGATCTTTGTAGGGCAAAAGTCTCAAATCCAAAAGCACTCTCACTTAGTCTGTGTCAACTTAGTCTGTTTTTTTTTCTACTGTGACCTTGGAACGAGATCATAGCTAACTATATCATAATATGAGAAGGTTATAACTAGAAAAATGCAGCGCTTATGAACATTCAAGCCCGAGAGTACTGCCTTGAATTCCAAAGAAGAGGAGAAAGTAAAAAACACAAAGGTGAGAACAAGCAAAACAACAACACGGGAAAGCAGGTGATCTGTCTCCTTGCCTTTTTCCTGATTCTTTCCTTAGCTCTGCATCTTTGTTTGAAACATCTCTGTTTTTAAAAGAATGATAGCAAGTTCCAAGTGTCCAATTATTGCTCACTGCATGCTATTTTTCTATTCAAAGTTATTTGCTTTATACTCAGTTCAGAAATTGGATAATAGGAAGCCTCAGTGGAAACCACAATAAAAATGTTCATCGTCATCAGTACATTGTTCCAGGAACAAAGTTTTGGAAAATACGAAATAATTCAGAAAAGCACAATAAATTATATGTAGCACCTTTAATGCATGTGGTTTTCGGAATAAGGAAAAGAAATGACTGCCAAGGTAGAACGGAGCAAGTATTTCAAGCTGCAGAATAATTAATATATTAAGGTCAAGCTGAAAACAGAAAGCTGAATTTTAGACAGCATGGAAGAAAAATGTTCCCTCCTCCAACACCTGGTTAAGCCACAGTCCCTGCTTTAACCTGGGTCTCCTACATCCCAAGCAGGTGTCCAAACAGTTGGAGAAACCAGCTAGTCTTCTCGTTCTTTCTTTCCTTTCCTCTCACCTCAGTGCAGAATGTACAAACACTTCAAAAATTCCCCACTCCTCCTGTTTCTAAACTTGTTTGCAAGAAGACTGCTTAATTTACTGCCTTAGTAATACACCGAGCTACCAGAACAATAATAATGCCAATTAAAAAACACCATTTGCTGTATCACTAGCATCTTTTGCAATCATTTGCATTTACCTTGACAGATTTCCTTTTAAGAACTGATCAGAAAAAAACACCATTTATACGGCTTCAAGAGCACCAAAGATACCCTACAAATGACAATACTAACCAATTCAGACAACCATATTGCCTAAGACTATCATTCTTATTTCTGTGTATCATATTGGTCTCAGCTGGAGGTAAGCTGATGACTTTTGCATTAATCAGGTATGTGACATGTGGATCATTCTTGATAATCATGATACATTTGTATTCTGTAGAGGTGTGGTTTGAGCCAGAAAAGACAGCTGAAAAGCACAATGGAAGGTGCAGATTTCCACTGTATTCATATCGAAGGCAAAGCATCAATTAGTGTGTACTGCCAACCAAAGCAGTATCCTAGTTAACAATTTAACTTATTTCTGCAAGTGTCTGGAAATTGGAAACAAAGCAAAAATGAAACCATATTTTTAAATATTTATTTATTTGACTTTCACACTAATCACAAGTTGACCAAAGTCAGGATACAATATATTTCCTCAGATTACTGGCTGAAACAGTAAAAAGAAAGTCCTTTCATACTCATACTGAAATATAAGTGAGGTTATATCTGCCATATATTGAGAATTTAACATCATGCCACAGTCCCTGCCTGTACAATTGTATTTGGAAGGTAAAGCAGCACTGTTCTGTGAATCAGATCCTACATCATAGTGTCTGAGTAACATCCTACTGCTTCTAACACTGTGACACTGGAGAATGCATGCAGACATCAATCTTTGGCACTGATTACAGAGAGAAATCCTGGGTTGAAATCTCAGAGGGACTGCCAAGAATAGAGACAATGTTCCAGACAGAGCAGTAACACATCTTATTGTTTTATCTTTTTGGATTTTCTGTGTTCATTTTCCATGTTGTATCCAATTGTTTAATTTTTTTTTTTATTTAGACAGAATGAGCTTAAATTCGTTTTATCATTTTGTAGCAGTCAGCAGTGTCATTTGAGATGCTCTAGAATAGTCTGCCTGAGTTTCAGATGCTGCTCCAGAAGGGCAGGGTCTCTCAGAGATGACACGTCACTTTTGCCAGCACCAGAAGAGCGTATCATACGTTGCACTACATAGCACCAGACAACTCTAACACAACTCAAGAGAGTCACAATCAAACAGTGCAAATATCTATGAGCACCATCTTAAGTGTTCTTCACAGTCAGAGGGCAGCAGCTGTGCAATTTTAATCTTAACCTATGCTGCTACCTATGTTTGAATGAATCATGCATATTTCTCTCCACTTGTTACAAAAACAGCTAGTGTGGCCAGCTCAGTTGGAGATGCTTAGTTAAGTGAAATGAATGCCAACCTGCACGTTCCTTTCTTTTGGGAGAACTTCTAGATGGGGGGAGTGGCTGGCTTTGCACCAGAGTCTACACCCAACACGTTTCAGTCACTAAGTTTTGAAACGTGATCTTTCCTTCAAGTTCTTCAGTTGTTGACAGTCAATTTTGTAAGTTAGGTGGATGGAGCGATGCACTTCTTTCCACAAGCAGCGCATAATAAGTCAGTATTTTATAGTACAGACATTCAAACACATTCCAAATAAATTATTTCACTACCTGAGAAATAACAAGAACCCTTCCATGCCAAAGAACTACTTCTGTATCACTACAACAACTGGAGTTAAAATACTGCTCTCAGATCTTTAGCTTGCCTATAGATGTGTGTGCATGCACATGTGTATACCAGTCATAAACATTACCACTGTGAGATCATCAATAACATGCTGCTGTTCTTTGACTTGCAGTCTAAGGAACTCAATTTCTTGTTCCTCCCGTGTGCTGCTGAGATCATTCAAAGATGTGTGCCTCTTCAGTGCTGGTTGCGCAGATAACTTCTCTTTCTACAAAATTAAAATAAAATTGAAAAAAAAAATTAAACATAAAGAACTTTTTAAGGTCTTTTGCTAGAACATAAGGAAAATTCTCACGTGTGATGTAGTAATCAAAAATTCTTTGGACTCATCAGTGCATACTCCACTACAACATAATGCCTCTTTCAATAAAAAACAAAATAAGAAATTACATATTCTGTGTGCCTCAGCATTAGTATTTCACATAAGATATTTTAAAACAGAATCAAAGAACATAATCTGGGACAAAATTAGCAGACAAGTGAACTCAATGATCTAACACAGTAGAGCTCAAATTCAGTTCTGACTTCTAATCATAAAAGCAGCATTTATTAAAGCTGATTTTTAGTCATACACTTTTATAGCCTCCAAACACATTTTGTCTATCTGTGATCCCTTCCCTTAATCAGCATGAATTGATACAACACAAAGCGCACGTCAGTCTGAATTTAGACTATGACTATTCAGTTGCATTGACTAAATTTAAGACTTTGAAATACCTGTATTAGAGTAAAAGCTTCACAAGCACTTCCACCGCAAAAGTAACTGTGTGCAATGTGTTCTTATAACATGATGTCAGAGATAATTACTTACCAATTCTACATTTTCCCTTGATAGATTTTTTATTTTCTCTTCCATTCTCTGGATACATTGCAACATGTCATCATTTTTTTTGCTCATCCTCTTATTTTTTTCTACCAAAGGCTTCAATTGACTTTCTGTCTCCCGAGAACGTTTCAGCTGCAAATGGCAAAGGATCAGTGTGAGTTGTGCTTTAGTTTATACTTGTAGGAAAGAAGAAATATGAGTGTTTTCACTTGCCTTCTTCCTTCATTCAGAAAGTTTAGTTCTTTCATTAAGTGGCATCTGATATAGAATACTGCTGAACTAAGAACTACAGGAGTCCAAACAGATAAGAAATAGCACTTCTGTAGTCTACAAAAACTCTAGATCTGATCACTGGATTTTGCTCTTGGAAAACACGATGATCCATAAAAGTGATTTGTTGGTAAACTAACCTCATTCCTTAAAGCTTTTTGTGAGCAACTAGGTCTCCGAGGTAGTTGTTTTCACTGCCCCTTAGAAGGAGTAAACTCTTTCTACTCTATTCTAAAAACCCTATACCTAATGTGTAATTAGAGCAATGAGAAAGTCAGCCAGAGGGCACAGATTCAATCTCAGCAATCTGCTGACATTTTCAAGCTGCTCAGTTTTGTTCCTGTGGTTTTATGATGTTAGACAATTATGTGAAGCAAATCACTGCCCTTTCTTGCATTTGTGTGTATTCAATATTTCACTCTCTTTGTTTCATTAATCCTTGAGCTGTTTTGTTTGGAAAAAAAAAAAAACCACCACAACTATTTTTTCCAATCAAAAGATTTTTCAATTTACTGAGTTTTAACTGGAAATGAGAAAAATATAAACTTTCTCCTGAGATAATTTCACTGAGTATTTGGTTTTCTGTTTCATTCTCAGGAGAAAATTATTTTTTAGCATGCTTAATCACACCAGTTCACTGATATTACTGGGTATATGTAATATTGTCTCACAATATGACAAAACCTTCTCCATATCTTTTCCAAAACATATTTCTTATGCCTTTAGGTCAAGCATGAAGAAGAACACTTGACTGAGTCATACATGCCCTCCATCTAGAGGGACACTGAAGGGTAGATGTTGCAGTACTTCAGCATTCCTCAAGGATTTTTTGAATTACTTATGTCCACAGAAAGGACTAGGAGGCTGAATTATCTTGTCTTTACATAATGCAATCTTGAAAAAAAGGCAAGACGTTCTTGAGAGTGTAGAACAGAGAAAAGTAAGTGTAGCAGTAAAAGTGGGGAAAAAACCCAAAACAAGAAACGCTCGGCTCCTAGGCAAAGTAGCAAAAACAGTGAACTGTACCAAGGCTAACATGCATGTTCTTCTCACCCCAAGAAACTTAAATTGTTAGTGAGGACATCAATTTTTTCATATGAAAGGGCAGTTTAGACTATACAGCTGTTTAAAGAGGAGACGTTTAAAGAAAAAGACACTATTATGCTCTCAATTCATTCAATTTTAGTCTAGCATTGTTCAATTATCTTCACTAATCAATTCAGCCAAGATATTGGACAAGAAAATTTCAAAAATCAGCTCTTCCGATAATCATTGAGATGTCATAACTAAATTAAGTCCTTTTATGATAAAGCAAAGCCTTCCTAACTCAACACGAAGAGCTAAGTCTGACAAAGCAAGGAGGAAGATGTCAATGCTTCACTCTGACTGACACGCGGCAAGAGTGCCCTCCCCTTCTGCCCTCACCATACATCATAGCATTTTTTTTTTTTAGAATCAGATACATAGCTTGCACAAGGGAAAATTTCCATCTGATTAGAATGAAAAATCTTTTCTTCTGCCACTAGAAATAGGGCATTAGGAGAGGACATATATACAGATTCTTATTGTAAAAACTCAACTCCCATTGCAGTCAGTGGGAATTTTACCATTAACCGGAGTACAAGCAATTAAGTAGCTATGCAGGCTAATAAAATTCGTTCTTAAAATTCTTGTCATAGCCTTTATTTTGTAAGTTACTATCACTCTCCTAGGATAATTTCACCTACTTAAGAGATTTCCCTTGAGAAATGGCAGATTTTTCTTCTCCAGCGCAAAAAAGCTTTTTTAACTCCTAGCTAGCATAAGCATGTCACAAAAACAATGTCAAATTTCAAAAAGATTCATACAGTAAGTTAAGTGCATAGATTATCCATGTTTTACAAAACATCATTACACAGTGCCACAGGAAAGCTACCAGTCAATTTGATTAAGATGACCCCAAAATAAATTTATAAAGTTTTATTTTTCTAGTGCAAGAGAAATTCCATCCATGTCTTTTGTGGTCACAAAGTGAATTTCTATAGAAATTTCTGTAATATTTAGTTACAATTGATTGAGGCCAACCAGGACTAATTTGTAAATAATTTATAAGACTGACTTTCCAGCATTAAATCTTTTCCTATAAATATGCCCTCCCAGTCACCATCTGTGTTATTACTAATTAATTTACCAGTTCATTTCTTTCATCTGCTAAGAGAGTATTTCTGTCTTCCAGCTTCCTTATTACAGCATTCAGTTCAGCGATTTTTAACTGAAATCTCCGCACATCTCGTTCATCCAAATGCTGCTCCTTTACATCAAAAATACAAAGATATATAACATTACTTTTTAAAAAATATTTTACTATCCATAAATTTAACGTCATGGTTTAGGTGGATTGTGTAAATTTAAAATAGGCTCTCTACACTGATGTTTGTAAAACTCATTTTAATTAACTGCAACACTGAACAATAACATCCTGTGGAAAGGCTATATGATATATTACATGAAAAGTATCTACTTGTAAAATTTATGTAAAGGTTTAGTTTTTTTATTTTTAAACCAGATAAAT
Source organism: Limnodromus scolopaceus (assembly GCA_028565335.1). Classification (NCBI taxonomy): domain Eukaryota; kingdom Metazoa; phylum Chordata; class Aves; order Charadriiformes; family Scolopacidae; genus Limnodromus; species Limnodromus scolopaceus. Next base: position 53,546,729 of record JAOXNO010000033.1, on the reverse strand, counting down.
AATGTTTCACCTATTACTGGTTACTTCTCACCAGACTTCCTACTATCAGCTAGAAGTAAAAAAAAAATAAAATAATTCTATAGGACAGATTAAAATCACATGGCACAGTTTTTGAAAAGTGTAATATCTAGATACCATTGGTTAAAATCATTCTGGAAGTTATGAAATAAATAGTTAAGATAATAATGGGCTTCATAGGTAAAGTTCCCAATGTAAATTCTAAAAGTTCTATATTGACATATTTTTCAACTTTCTTTGAAATTCAAGAGATCCAAGGAATCACCAGTGAAACAGTGCATTTACCATTAATTAGTCCTTCTAGTATTTTAAAAGTAACCACAAAACCAATGCAAACACCCAGGCTGTAATTATTCTGTGTTGAATATTTGAAGAAAACACAGTTTTCTTACCGGGCTTCCCATCAGTTCGCTGATATCCCCCACTCCTGCAGGAAGCTCTCTCTTAGGACTACTGTGGTATCTTTCTGCCTCCTTCACTTGGACAAGCTGTTCATCCAAAGCTTCTTTCTGAAGGAGCAGTTTCTGTGTATGGCCTGCCTGGACACCAAGGTCTTTCTCCAGAGCCAGAATCACTCTGTCTTTGCCTTTTATCTCATCCATCTAGAAAGAAACAACGCAAGAAGGAAGTTTCTGTAACATCTCCAAGTGTTCACTGCATGCATATGCACAAACTTGCAAAAACAAAGTTCTATTTCTCTCAGAATTGCACCAGCAGCCCAAACTGTGGTTGCTAGAAAGAAGATGTATCTCTTCTGAAGCTTTTTCCCCTCCCCTTAAAAAAGTTTCAGCCCTTCACTTGGTCATGAGTTTGCTCAGTGCAGTCTCAACTTAAAGGACAAACAAAAGTAGGTACAAACACACACTGAAACGGAATACATAGCCACCGAAATCATCCACTTCATCTGAGGATACACACTTCTATAAGCAGAAGAAAAACCTCCCTTCACTATGCTTCAGAGGAGAAACAGAGGGCTAGTACCAGATAAGACAAACACCTCCTTTTAAACTCACCTGAGCTTTGATTTAAAGCTTGAGCCAGACATGTTTTCCTCATGCTGACTCCCTCTCTATTACTGAAAATCACACGTGGTTAATCTCTTCACAGACATTTAAAAATCAGCAGCATATACATTTAAACTTAAAATCTTAAGCATACCTATGTATTTTATGTGCCCTTGCTACATGATTCAAATGAGGACCAGTCTTTGTATAGAAGCAAAAAAAGCAAATGCACATGGAGCATTAGAAAAAAGGGTAGGAATAAATAGTTCTTAAACACCATCTATGGTTACTGAACTGTGTTGTTCATACATCTCGATACCAAATAAAGCATACTGCTAGCAGTGATCTATTGCAGCTCTCATAGGATTTGTCCCTCGCAGCATCAGTGTTAAATTCACTTTGGTACTATTCCAAATGCTAGAGGAAGTGACAATCCGCAGCAGTTAGTTACTATAGAAACAGATTTCTTAACAGGCCTGTTAACCATTAACAATATATTTATTGGAACTGTGCTGTATCTCCTTCAGTTTACTAAATTGTTCTCTTGGCCAACATAAACCCATGGAATTCATATTTGAAAAAATAAAATAAAATTGTGAACTTGTTAAATTGTACATTTGTTGCTTATCATAGCCCTACATCCATAGAAGTCCTTTATGTCAAGTCACACCAAATAAAAAAAAGAAAGAAAAAGAAAAAAAAGGAAGAATTAGAAGTAATTTATAGTTAAGTCTGAGTGATGTACAGGATTAACAAAATCAGATTACATGATTAGATACAATTTGCTTTTTCAGGACTCTTATCTTACTCCTTTCACACTCTACAAAGCATGTGGCATTAGTTTGTTTACAGAACCTGAGTGGCAGGAGATGGCCTGGCTGAACCATCAAGTCATGACTGAAGATAAAAAGCTCAGATTTTAAGTCAATAAGCTGGTTTACACTACTTTTAACTTCCAACTGAAACTCATGGAGATTGGTTCTGACGGAGATTTCTCTCCTGGTTTGGGAAGGTCGCTGGGTCTCAATTCCTCATCCAGCTAATTGGTATAATATTTCCCAGTACTTTCATTCAGATTTGTGAGACTTGCCAGGAAGGACTTGCAGGAAAAGAATGCAGTTTTTATTAATGGAAGAATTTGTAACGTGCAGGGTTTCAGAGGGACTGTTCAGGGAACAGCAATGACAAAAATTAAGCAGCTGCCTCATTCACTGAATGCTATCTGTCATGAACACTCATCTATCAGGGACCCCTTGGGAGGAAAAAATGTCATGTAACTAAATACTGTGGACAAAGTTTCACTTTCAATTACACAGGTGCTCACACTGAACATCTACGTAGCTAAGATAGAAATTTAGCTATGCAAGGTATACATTTAACAAGAAAGAACCCAGGTTACCCAATTAGTAGCACATTTCATACTTCCCATGTTAAAATGGTAAATGGTAACGATATAGGTGTTTAAATCAGAAGAAAGAAGAAAGCAACAATCTCGGTACAGGCTGCTGCTTGCTGAGCTGCAGCAGAACAGATTGTTCGAAACAGATGTGACCAGTGAAGTCACAGCCATGCCACCCTTCACACACACTTCCACAGATCAAAGCTCACACACAGTAGAAAAAAATGCCACAGAAGAGCATGGTTTTGGGGTAGGGGTTAGGAGAAATCAGGATTCCAGAACTCCCCTCCCCTCTTCCTACTACTGTATTTTCTACCATAAAAATCTACATGTGGTGAAACTTTCAAGAAAAAAAAGAAAAAGCAACACCCCATGTTCCAGTTAAATAGAAAAATCTTTGAGACACTAACAATAATTGAAAACAGCAATATAAAAGTAATGGCTGCAAAACCCTTTATATTTTGAGCTTACATTTTAAGTTACAGGTAAGCACTAGAGAATCTCATAGAGAAATCTATGTATGTCTCTCACACATACATAAGCATGTAAACATGTGCATGTGTGCGCACACACACAAACCACAGAGCATTGCAACAGTGATTTTTTTATAACCATGAACTAACAGAAAGAAGACTTTCTAGGCAACTAATTTATTGCAAACTGATGAAGAATAGAACTGAAGGAGTAACGCCTCTACCTTAAATTCTGTTTCAGAGCCCTGGGGCACGATACAATTCTCCTTTCCTCAAGGTGACAGCTACACCTTTGATTTTTCCAATGTAACATCATCAACCCAGTCAAGGCCTCAGTTTTCTTAAGTTTGTCCCAGTGCCTGACCCAAAGATTTACCATCTTTCTTCAGACTTGCACACTACAGAGCGAAATTGTTCATCTTCCCTGTCTGCTTTCTTAACAGAGAGTACAAATTATGCCAGAGAGAAAGAAGAAGAAGGAACATCCCTCAGTTCCACGTGGGAGAGACAGTAGGTCAAAGGGCAGGCAAGCAAAGAAAGAGGTACAAGACTAGGAAAAGGAGATACGGTTTAGGTTTAAACTGAACATAAGCTGACAGCTGAAGAAGAAAGGTCAACCACTCCCAAAAGACTTTAGCTTCGTTAGTCTTATATGTTCTAACAGTTGTAAAAGCTCACACAAAGTCTCCATGCCAGTACTGCACCACTGGAGAACACCTCATTTCTCGAATTCTTAGCCTAGTGTAATTAGACCATGTATCACAGTCTTTATTTTAGTGGGGAGAGAAGTATCTTCCATTAGGTAAATGAAAATCCAAATGGATTAATCTGGATTCCCTGCTGCTTGCTATTTTGACCAAATTCATGTTGTCGAAGGAACACTGTCATAGCCAAGATTGTCTAGGAATCCACACTATCCAAAAAAGAAGGAATATTTTTTTTTATTAGCCCAAGTGACAGAGTTGGAAAGAAACAACAACGTATAACGTTCCTTTCTTTTCCATGCTTTTCAATGTCTGTTTTACACCACTAGGGAGCCATTCCCAAACAACTCATCACTTAAATACATAAAACAGCTGTCATCTTTAATTCTATACTCTCCCAGGTACAATTTGATTAGATCTAAAGACTCTTTTTCCCTATCAGCTCTAAAATCCATACACACAGGCAGACTTTTAACCTGAATTCTTGTATTATGCCTTAGTCATTGTAACATTCTCCTTTCTGACCTTAAATTCAGGCCTGTCTGCTCTCCATCCAATGTGAATGCCGCTGTTAATGATGCTTTTTCCACAAGACTGGATTCTCTAAACTGGTTTTCTTCTTACGACATTAAACAACAACCGCCACCACTCTCACTGTCAA
>JAOXNO010000033.1:53512713-53533544 GCA_028565335.1 Limnodromus scolopaceus | reverse complement strand
CAAAGACATTGTCTTGGTTCAGCACAACTGGTTCCTTCAATATAAATATAAAAGCTCTCTGAAAAGTTAAGTCTGCCGTCTCACAACGGAGTTCTTTCATTGCCAAATGAGCAATGCCTGACCGTTTTGATCAGCGGGAATTTGTAAGGAAATATAGTTGAGCAAGTGGGAAAGGGAAAGTTTATTTCTTTGCTCTGCTGAGAAAATTTATCCTGGAAAGTCTTGGTTCACTCAAATTCTATTTGGTGGGACATAAAGCTTTGGATTGGGTTGGGCTAAACACAGATCCAAGGTTCATCCATGCTGTAAGGAGGAAAAAGTAGCGGAAGTAGTGATGTGTTGTAGCAACCAGCACTGATGAAAGAGGTCACTAAAAAAAGAAGTGGTTTAGTACTTGTGGGCACATATGGCAATAGAGTGATACCTGTTAAAAACTGAAATAAGCACGTGTTACTTAATGAACTTACCAGCCTGCGGATCTCTCTCTCACATTCCCGCTTTATTCTATTAATCTCATCCTGATGGGACTGATAAGCCGTGCGCAGGTCAGCAGCCTTCATTTTATCCGCCTGCATAATGTTGTTCAAAGCTTCTTCAAGCTGCTTTTTGCCAGATTTCAGCTCCAAGATCTCCTGTTGCAACTTCATCCGTTCACCGTCGAACGCCTTGCGAGCCTCCTCCTTTGCTTCGCTCAGCAGCGCCGTCTTCACTTTGTCAGCCGCCCCATCCCGCAGGACATTGACTGTTGACTGCAAACGCTGAATTTCTCCATCTTTAATTTTCACCATTCTTGCTACCTCCTGCTCGTGCTGCCGGATCAGCAGCTCTCTGACGCTCTGGAGTTCCTTCATTTTCTCCTCGTGGAGCTTGGCTTTCAGTTCAGACACATAGGCAGTGTGCTTGTGCTGCTCCTGCTCCCTTTCCTGCTTTACCTCCTGGATTTTCTCTCTCAATTTACCCACCTGGAACATCAATATAAGTATTGATTAACAAGTGCTACCACACTTTTAAAAGTCACAAAGGGAGCTTTTTCTTAGACTTTATTAAAACGTCACCCTGAGTATTTAAAATCAAAGACTGTGCACCTCACACCTCTCTCTCCAATAAATAACTGGAGAATCAGGGCTAGAAAAAGGCCATGTGCGTGCAGGAATCTGCCATGGGGATGTGCTGTTGGAAAGAAGTTCTCATGGGTTTAAGGAATAAAATAAAACCGAGCAGCATCCAATCTACTTCTCTCCTCCACCAACCGCCCCAAACTACTCTCATCCATAACTGTGCTCTACAAGCTGATGGAAAATGAATCAAACAAAGATAAAAGAGTTTTGCGTTTATGTTGGGAGGGAAATGCTAGAGAACTTTCTAGTATGTGAAGGACCAAGCTTCGTGGATGTTCATAGTGACTTAGATCTTCACATATATTCAATTAATTTATTCTCATAACATCCTTCTGTAGCTAAGCAGCTCTATCACTGTTTTACAGATGGGACGCTCAGACAGACAAAGATTGATTTACCCAATTCACACACATACTGTCTTTGGGATTTGAGTCCACAATTACTACACTTAAATCCACTACTTGACCTAAGGTACTTCCTGCTCATAAGATGAGAAAGGATCTTGCCTTGAAGAAACAGAGAGAAGAGATCCATCCTATCATCAACAAAGGGGCGTTCTTAACAGTAGGAACATGGAGAATAGGAACTAAATTAAAGGGGAGGGCAGAGAGGAAGAAAAAAAAGACATTGATTTTGGATTTCTCAATTTCTTAGCTACTTAAATGGGAAAGTCCTTATTAGATAAGCCAGAAGAATTGGTCTTCTGAAAAATCAAATCTACTCAAGGGGCTTCAGACAGGAAACCCTAAAACTGAGGGTATCTATAGTCCCCAAATACTTCAGAAAATATAGGCCAGTGACTCTAAGGGTTGTGGGGGGAGTAGGGGAAAGGTCTTCTAGCCTATTATAGTAATACCCGCTGTGATGAAACCTCATTATAAAATGATGCTCAGCAGGCTGTATGGAAAGCAATGCTTTTTCCAAGTGGGATTAGATATTAATTTAGAAGAAAGAAAAAAAGAAAGAAAAGAAAAAGGAAAAAAAAAAAAAAAAAAAGGAGTAAGGCTTGCTTCTCTATTATACTAAAACAGAAAGGCTATAATGTATTTCATCCTGTATAATGTCAGTAACATCCTTCTACTATCCCTACCACAGTGACTGCTGAAATACAGGCTCTCCGCATGTACTTCTCATCTAAAACAAAGTCAGAGGCAGAGATTTCAAAGACTTGTGTTTTAACCTTGAGTGGTAATACAATCATACATACCAAACAGCACTTCATGGTAAAATGAGGCTCTCGAGCAGCAGGATGTTAGTCACTGTCACAATATTCCTAGATTGCTTGCATCTCTGCTATACAAAGCTGGATCTGTAGCCATACAATGCATTTAATTTATGCTAAGTGAAGCCAGCATTGCAACTTGCCTCAGAGTAGTGCAGAAAGGATGGGAGATCTCTATTAATATTCAGACTATCATTTAGTATGAAGGTATAATAAAAACAATTTTTTTGCATGGTTCTGGATTCTACAGTTAAAACAAAAAAGTAGAGTTAATTAAAAGCAATAATTCCAGTTCAGGAAAGGCCCATTATTTTGTTTATTGAAAGCAGGTTGGCTCTAAACAGACACTTTTGGGGCTTTGCTTTAGGCAAAGCAGGACATCTTAACTAAAAAGCCTCAGATATAGCTCATCCAATGAATCCAAGATTACTACTTAATTTAAGAGTGACCATAAAATGAGACCGACACGTTACTCAAACTCAGAGCACTGACAGTAGGATTTCCAGAGTCTGAACTTCACCTGTAGTCTTCAGACAGCAAGGAGAGAAGACTTTCCTTGTGTAGAAGGTATTATGAACCTGTTATTTCCAACAGTAACTTTGAGAATTAACCAACTTAAATTTACCCTAGAATTTAAAAAATAAAATAAAATATAAAATAAAATAAAATATAAAATAAAATAAAATAAGAAAGGAAAGAAGCTGGAGTGGAAGAGGGAGGAAAGGTATCTACATTTTCATGAAATTAATCTTCTAGGTACACTGTGGACTAAACACCAGCTGGAAGACCACTATAATTACAGCTGTGGAAAAGGTAACAGTTCTGAATCAGACACCATCAGAAGCAGATTTTATCATACAGGTACTGTTACTCTATTCAAGGATGATTCAGGTAACACATATTTATGAAGAAAGATGGAATTGTTTATTTATTTATTTTTCTCCCAGAGTGCTAAGTCTGGCTGTTGAAAATTATCTGCAGGAGATACCCATGTGTTATTTCTTCTGGTGGGACGATATTTAGTTCCGAGCCTATGGTGGATGGCACCGATTTTCAGTCCTTGCATTAGGGCTCCCAATTCCATAGGAGATTCTAAGACTCTCCTGTCCATGTCCATGGCATGTGAGTTGGACTAGATGATCCTTAAAGGTCCCTTCCAACCCAAACCATTCAATGATGCTGTAACAAAGATAAATCATTTACCTATTTACTATCACAAATGGATGAGTTTATAAATTTGCAAATGAACCAACACTCATTATTTACTTAAATCTATTAGTTATTCCCTTCCTGATGAGCAAGGAAAATTGAAATGAAACTGAGCAATGAAACCTAGTAATGATGACACAGAAAAACAAACTATGTACTGGCATATATGAACAAGGTTAATTTATCTCCAGAACTGCAGCAATTTAAAGTTAGTTATATTGTACATAAAGCATATAACTGAAAGGCAGTTTTCAATACAAAACATTAATGAATCCGACTTCCTAAAAACATTTTTAATATACAAGAAACTGATTCTAAAATTTTGGAGGAGTACCAAGCTACACAAAACAGCATACTTGTTAAAATTTTCATGGTCTTTCACTTAACTGAGGGAAGGCAACATCTATATGCATTGTTGCTGTCTATAAGAACACACATTAAACCACTCAGAATAGCTGAATATTACCATATTTCATTAATCATTTTACTAACAAAGCTTCATCAAGAGCAATGTAAACAAAAAGAATCCCTCTAAAACCCCTGGATTTTTTACACTGCATCTTGAATGTCTATCTCCCCTCACTACTCAGTAAAAAAAGATGTATCCTAATTCTCAAGGTCTTAAGAAGTCTTGTCTTCTTATTGCTTCTTGTCAGAGAAGATGGAAAGTTAGATCTATCTGTTAGGTCTTCCCTGAAAGCCATCAGCTGTCCTTCCCGCACTCCCTCCTGCATGCTATGCAGATCTGTACATATTTGGCTTCCAGAACAACTGATTGAATGAAAATAGTAGTGTGGCATTTTTCCATATGTCTAATCTCAGTTTGAAAGCGAACGCAGACTTTAAAGCAATTTGTATGTCTTTAATTTCCTGCATATTTTTTTTAATGAAGAAAGCTGTTTTGTTCATAGGCAGAACATGAAGCATAACCAAGAAATGAAGCCAATAGGGAAAGGATATCAGTCAGGCAGGATATCAAGGCACCAATAAAACAGGTATTTTCTGCCATTTTAAGTTAAATCTTTAATAATTAGTGCACATTGATACAACACTGTTGCCAGAGCAGAAGCCAGCTTCTTGGAAAAATGATGCCAAATATCATTGCTTCTTGCCTTTCTTATGTCTGAACAGGGACTGAAAGAAGGATTTTCTTTAAAACAATACAATTATATTAGCATGGAATATTTGCATCTGGTGTTGTTTTTTGACAAAGTACTTCACACACTTGAGACAAATGTAATAGTTCAGTTTTATGGACTGGAATCAATGACATGATTTTAAAGTTATGCACTTCTTAAAGGCAATAACCTATTAAGCTATATATGTTGCCAAGTGCTACTAAACCACTGCCCAGTAAAAATGTTATGATAAGAACTTTACTAAGGACTACCTCATTTTGTTTGGTTTTCTTTATTTTTGGATTTAAATGGAGATTTTTTTGTATTTATTTGTGGCACAACAGTCAATCGCTTGGCTAAGCATCATGTCATATGGTACAGCAGGTCCCTTTGGTCATTTGGGGTCAGCTGTCCCAACTGTGTCCCCTCCCAGGTTTTTCTGCATCTCCAACCTACTCACTGGTGGGGTGGTGCAAGAAGCAGAAAAGGCCTGTAAGCACTGCTCAGCAGTAACTAAAACACCCCTTTGTTATCAACGCTGTTGTCAGCACAAATCCAAAACACAGCCCCATCCCAGCTACTGTGAAGAAAACTAACTCTATCCCAGCCAAAACCAGTACACTCAGTCACCATTATTCCAGTCCGTCTGCCTCCACTGCTTGCTTCATTTCTCTATGATCTTGTTCATTGTTCCTTCTCCATAGAATACAGAGTGAACACGGGAGGTTTTTTGCTGTCCATTTTCATAAATATCCTCTTCTTGCATGCCCATTTCCAGTAACAAATAAATTTAAAAAAAAAAAAAAAATCAAGGCACCACATCTACTGCAATCTTTCTTGCCTCAAGCATTTCCGCTTCTGATAACCTTTTAACCTAAACTCTGAACAATATGTGACAATATCTAAGGATCACAGAAAATGTGTTTCTGTTCACATCTGAATATATGAAACTCTTTTCCCTGTGTTGTGTTTGGATCCCCTAGAAACTTTTGAAGACTCCAGTGATTTCCCTTTTATTCCAGATTTAAGTAGTTTAGATATATAATTTCATAAGATACATTAATTTTAAAGGCCCTATTACAGTTTTGAGTAGATTTTTCCTGGAGATCACAATGTAACATCAGGATTTTTTAGGATCTCTTACACTGTTTTCTGTTGACCTCTTCCAACATGACACCACCTAAAAGGTTTAATTATCATAATTCCTTGTTGATTCTTCCAAATTAATGATAATCATTGCTTAGTATCTGTCTGTCAATGTCTCACTCCTCTCCAGTATCTGTTTTACCTGAGTTAGAAATTGCATTATCATGTCTAGCATATTCACTCATTTAATAATTTTGAATTCTGATTAAAGTAACACTGCTGCATTTATTCTTAATAACTTTGTTACTTACTGTCTAACGTTTGACAGATGTCCAAAATTCTCTCAGTTTAGTAATTTTGTTAAGGATTGAGAAATTACATTTATATATCAAGCGTAGAGAACAGCTGAATTCAAATGCCATACAACTGCTGTCAGGAAGTAATTTACCCAAAGGGATGTGCTTCCTTTTATTCCCAGTCAGTAGTGAAAGGAGTTTTGGGGTTTACCCAACACAGGTTTTCTAATACTTCACCCATTTCCCTGCTCCAAGAGGGTTGCCATATTTCATTCCCAATTACAATACCCTAGTGCCTTATCCAGTAACTCCTTACAGTTGAGTAATTTAACTGGCTCCTTTCTTATTCCGTACATAGCAGATGGGAATAACTTTCATTTTATTTATATATAAAAATATTATTTTTATATATATATATATATATATATATATATTCAGTATGTCTGTTTTCTCAAATCAACAACTGTATTTAGAATTCTTCCATACATATTGGCCATAACTCTTGGCCATAACATAAGACTTTTTTGATCCCCAGTAAATAAAGCTGTTTTGACAGTATGACATGCTATCTCATTCTTTTTAAAATTCACATATTGAACATAGATATTTTTTTTTTCAACTTAGAAGGAATCCCTGTTACACACAGATTCAACGTCTGACCCAAGATACCTGGGAAAAGCATGAGGACTTACAAAAGCAATCTATAAAATTGTGAGGTGATGCAATGGCAACCAAGTTGAAACATCTCATTTATCCTAACTCCTAGATATGTTCTGATCTCAACTCTATAAACGTACAGTCACAGGATATTTAAAAGCAACAGCAGAACTCGGTGAAGATGGAGCAAACACTATAGCACTTGCTATCAAGAACAAAATATTATCCAATGTATTGGAAGACTATCTTCTAATGTTTGCTAACCATTTCAGCAGGAAAAGGTACTTTGTAATACTTGTTCCTAAATATTCATGGATGTCAACTTGGGCATTTATAAAACCATTGAGCTGACTCACATTTTCTTGAGACTGACTCCCAAGCCTATGCTCATTCATTGCAGCCCCTTGAGCTTACTGCACTGGACTTTAAGGTTCCCTTACAGCAAGTCTAGGCTCCATTCACGTTAAAATAAGTATAATTTTTGTGCTTCGGTTTTTGTTACTTGATACCCAAATTTTGGATGTCTTCCAAGCAAACATTTCCACCAGCAGGGAGAGGGCAGTATGTGAGCCCATGCTGAGTTCATGCATTTCCTTCTCCAGACTCTCCATAGATGGAAGCAAACCTACAATCCTAGGATGACACGCTACATATCAACAGGCTGCCCCAACCTATCAAACACGTGTTGCCAAAACAAGAGACAGTACAAGGGAACTAAGGCAGGGCCACAACTGTTGCTTCACCCCTTCAGCAGCATAAATGAATCCAGCTGCTTGTATGACAGGGGCCCAAAACACCACCAGCAAGATCCACAATGATGCATATTCAGAGAACTGCAAACATATCAATTTTGGATCAGGTATCACATAAGCATGGAGGGGAATAATTTTACAGGAGAAATGTCTTTAAGTTTTAGATGTCTCTTGGGTAAAATTTCATTTCAGAGAAGACAGTATTTTGTAGGCAGAAGTGTGTTAATACTAATTTCCATTTTTGATGTGTCTCATCAATTAGAAGGTTCTTCCTCAGATAAATCATTAATATAGGCATATACGTGAGGGATAAGATAGTTTAGGAGAATTAAATTAAATGAATTGGCCCCACAAGAGTTTGTTACCTTTCCTAATACAGTTTATGTCCCACGGGCCACAGAGCTGTCAGTTTAGCAGCTTCAACACTTTCTCTCTTACCTCTGCGCCAATAAAGCCATCTAATTTATTTAGAATTCTCTAGGCACAGTGTTTTCTGATATCAAACTACAATTTCTGTTGGGTTTGTTACTCATTTTTAAGCTGCAGTCTAAAGAGGAAAACTCTCTATGGCTTTAATTTACTCATTTTCTCAGTCACGGCATGCTGTGTAACGGCTGCACAGACAGAGCACAGGCTGCTGCCCTGACGGTGGGAAATAAACTACACCGTTCAAGTCCGGTTAAATGACTCAGAGCAAACACCACACCAAAGGTGTAGGAAAGAGGTTGAAGACCTCCTTCCCCCCCCCATCCTCCCAGAAACACACTCCAACATGCCACAGAATTTACTACAAACTGCACTGTATATTTGGTAGGATTTTAGAGCACCCTGGCTGCAATCTCCTCTTTCATATTCAACTACACCGTACACATGTGAGCTCACTCATTTGTCTGCACACATATGCACACAAAACACAGATGTGTCTCTTATAACAGCCTCAATACACCAGAAAAAGAGAAATTCTCAAGCTGTAGAGAGATGAATAGGTAACCAAATTGAAGCCACTCTTACTAGACTGCATGTAAATAAGCAGACTAGCTATAGAAAATATTCCTACAGCTGTCGTGGTCTTGCAGCTACAATTTATTCTTAGTTGAATCAGAGTTAAACTCGACACTATTACAGGTAAAACATCAAACTCGGAAGCATATCGGGGTAAAGTCTTCTTAGGGCTTGCGTAATCTTTGTGTAGATTTTTTTTAGAATCTGAATAATTTAAACACTCAAAATTAATTCATTCTTTTGTCCAAGGTATAAGATAAAAAGAGCACATAATTATAAGTTACATCAATTAAGAGATGATAATAAAATTCACATCTGTATTTTTGCATAAGAAGTGATACTGAATAAAATGGGAAATAATAAAAAAAACCTAAAAAAAGTAATTTACTAATGTAAATGGAATGTACTATCAGCTCACAAGTCACTTTCCAAACAGAAGCACTGAGATGCTGAAAATGACAGTGAAATAATACAATTTATCAGCTGGTAAATTCAATTTTAGTGGGTATCAGCCACTAGTAAATTTCATGGTGCGTGGTTTTAAGAAGCACGAGTAATTTGTGCCACGCTCATTTTATTATTTATTCTCATTTCATCAAACAAGAGTAGCAGTTGGATGAGGAAGACAATAGCAAAAAAACCCCTGACTTTTCTGTTCACTCATCGATATTGCAAACTCATAAGAAATGCGAACTTTTGCTTCTCCAGTGAAGAAGAAAAATTTCCAAGGCAACACAAATTTAGTTGGCTGATAGATACCGAAGCTATTGCATCAGTCAAAAAAGAATTAAGGGTTTACTGTTTCTTTTTCCTCCGTAAGAAATAAATTCTGAAGATTATATTTGTAGGTGGTTTTTTTGTTTGCTTTTTTAATTAAAATATGAAAAATAAGACCAAAGCCGAGCATCACACTGTTAAAGGAACTAGAACACACAGGGATATTATTACTCAGGTGTTCAAAATTTTACCACAATATAAAGAAACAAGGCTAGAACAAAGCCATGTTGTATAAAGTGAACAAGTTTCCAGTGTGTACTTGTTCCACTGGTAAGTCCTTGAAACTCCTGCAAGTACAGTATCACCAAACAAACACAGATAACTCCATCTGCGCATGGATTCACCTCCAGGACTCTCTTGCGCGAAGTCAAATGCACTAATCGAGATTAATAAACTAATTGAATAAAAATAACCTTATTGGCTTGTCCATACTTTAAACTGCTACAGAGATACATAAAAATAAATGCTCATCTTTACAAATATGTATGTACTTCATGAATGAACAATTTCTCCTGGATGTTCTCTTCATTACTCGTAAATACCTGTTGAACGTGTGCCAGATGATAGACAAATATTGATGGATCTGTTTCATTAGCAATTGAACGCATCATTGAACAGCTCAGAGTAATGGCACACATAACCTCAGCAAAATCATATCAGGACTCCTACACAGTTGATTTCCAGTTAATTTACATTCTCCATAGGCATTTAAAGTGACACGCTTTGAATATGATGCTGATGTTTGACTTTGAAGACACTTCTTTTTACAACATAGAGTTTTCAGTGCTAAGATCAAATACAAAACTCCCTTGTTGCCTTTAAGTCAGGCATTGCCAAAGCCTTGCCTTTAAGCTAGGGCCATTGGTATTGCTGTGACTGCAAATTTCAGTGACTGGATGTTTGGGGATATTTACTTCCTTTTGCACATTATTTAAAATAGTTGGCATCAATTTCAGTTCATCAGTGGTTCTTCTGATTTCACTGCTTTGTCCCTTATTTTATTTTTAAGGATAATGTATTTTAGTAGCGAATGAGTTTGAGATTCAAGCTCTGCTGGATTCTAACAGTGCTACTGTTAAGAAAAACAATCACAAAAGATAAACAGACAAATACCTTGCTTTTTTCTTGCTGAAATTCTATCTGGATGTTCGTTAGTTTAGCTCGTAGCTCCTCATTAGCAGCTTGCAGGGCTTCAGTCTCCATGTCGGACTTCTCTCCCTTGGCACGGCTTTTCTTTGACATAATTACTTTTTAAGTTTAAAATAAAATTTTTGCTCCACACTGAGCTACCAGCTAGTGCCTTCTGCTTTTAGCATTTGGGAGTCATGCAGTGTTCAACAAAATCTTTCACACAAATCTCTGCCATCGTGGGAGCAGTCTCTCATGCCCTGGAAGAAACAAAGTAGTAGGAAGAGAATTAGGCTACAGCATTGAGCAGAATCAAACACCAGACTTCACATCCAGTTTTAAAGCACACTGAACTTCCTTATAGTACATACGATATTGCACAGTGTACTAGGCTTTGAAAGAAATAGATCAGAAAAGAAGAAGTTACACAGTATTTCATCATCTTATCTAAACCCCATTCACTGTAATCTAATGTCCACAGAAACTCTTTTACAGTTATGATGAATACAGCATATTAAACAGAAATCACATCTTATTGGAGTTCTGTCTTGGATCATGCTCAGGACTCCCAAGAGACACAGGGACAACCATAAATTAACTGAGGCTGGTGGTGCATGAGTGAAAATAGTTTATTTCCTGTAGTAAGAAGAAAGCACTTCTCACCATACTGTATCAGTTATAATTCACATATAATAACTATTATTCATAGTTATTATTGAGTCTCACAGCATCTGGATATATGGAAAAGGTATCACAGAACTGGAAAAACATGTTAAAATTGGTTCTTCAAAATATCATATATATAAACTGCATATGTTCAGGGTTGATACTGTTTGAAATGCTCTAATCAAAACACGAAGGTATTTAAGGCCATTTTCATTCCCCAGTATGCCTCTAAGCTTAAAATTACTCAATTATTTAAATCAGCTTTATGCAATATTCAAGGAGAACATCAATAGCAGACAAAGAACCCTAATTCCAACAATTAGGAAATCCCATTATTAGTTTGCTTCATGAGTAGTTATGGAAGCTTAATCTGAGGCTTTTTTTCCTCTCTGCTCTCCTCTAAGAATAACTTGGTGCTCCACAAGAACAAATTTAGGAACAAGTGCTATCAATGTTGAATTAGTTTCCAATTCTCTCTCCTTCTCCGCTCATTTTAAATATCCACATAATTTTAATCATTAAATTGCCGACAAAACAGAGAGGATCCTACGTTAATACTGAACTACATTCCTGAAGTAGTATATTTCCAAGAAAATCGCTACCAAATTGCCTTCAAACAATGCTCTTCCCAACCTACTTCTGCCTGGGAGTTGTTTTAGAAATTGTATTAGAATGAATATCACATGTGTTCTTTAGCAGATACTTTCTAAAGGGTTAACAACTAATACCTTAGGTGTGTACAGACAAACACCATTTGGTGAGCTCACCTAAATACATAACTTTTATTCTCCTCTTTAAGGACTGGTAAACAGAAACCAAGGAGTTAAAATCTCGCTCAAAACAACAAGTCAAATTAGACAAAAAGTGAACAGAATTCAGAACACCAAGTCTCAGTCTGTTTGATGATATTCTCATGGAGTTCTTAATTTATAAAAAGCAATAGGAAAAAATATCAACTATACCAGTTACTTGCTAAAGTAACTTAAGGGAAATCATTGTTTTGTTTTGTAATATCAGATGTCTTTCCTTCCAAACTTCATAATCTATAGATTTATCCCACACAATAAAATCTAATCTGTTTCTTAAATTCATGACAGTGAGCATTTTTAATATCCAATTTATGAATTTTTTTTATTTTATTTATGTATCAAAACTACCTTACAAAACAAACACTAGTGTTACTGTTATTTTGCAATTAATTGTTTATTCAAGAAAAATAAATTAGCAATATTCTTACAGTAACTTAAAACAAAGGACTCTTCAGTGATTAGAAAAAACTTGAAGAATTACTGTTCTTAATAAATAAATTACATGCTATTAAGGTATGGGGCTTCTGATGCTAAAGACTATTTAATCAATGTACTTAATCCAAAATCCTTATCTGTACGGAAAATTTGAATTCAAAACCAGTTGCTAGTGTTATTTCCCTGGTCAATTTGTAAAGAAAAATCTAAAACAACATAGATGTGCAAATGCAATCTATAATAATTTCACTACATCCTCAATGCTAGAAGGGGAAATGAATTGTTCCTTATCTCAAAGGCTCTCTGGGATGTTCCAATACCATTGAGGCATTATTCCCGAAGTCCTTACTAAAACAAAATTCCTGATGCAGCCAGATTATATACAATTTTATTCAGTAGATGATTAACTAAGTTAAGGAAACCAAAACCATCTCTCACTGGCCTGGCTACATGAATTTTAACCGTATTAGATTCCCTCCCCCGCCTTCATCTCAAATACAGTTTGGAATAAAGACCATTTAAATAAGAGGCATGCTTGTTTCTCCACCAGTAAAATGAGAAAGTGAGGTAACTGTGCTTGATGAGGATATACATGATACTCAGAGAGCTGAAAACCAGTGCTTTACTGTGGAATGTTTAGAAATTAACACGTATATTTTGTTCAGAAACAATAATCACTCCTGACCGCACCATGTTTCCAAGCATATTATGAAGGTACTAGATCATTCAGTATGAATATCTAAACTTATATTTAAACACTTCATGGAATGGCCTGTCTCTGAAGTCCTGGTCATGTCAAACTCTCGATGACTGCAGAGTTCGTATTTCATCCCAGAGTCACCATCATTCAAACCCTATAACAATTCAGGTCCTATGGTAAGGTATCAGAATAATGCTGTTGTCTACCTTTGAAAATGTAGGAGTCTAAATATAATATGTATTCTTTAAAGCTGTCCAAATTACATTAGGCACTTAAATTAGCTGTAAGAAAAATCACCCTCTTCTCTTACAGGCATTAACAAAAAAACTAAACTACCCCCCAAAAAAAAAACCCCAAACCAAACCCACAACCCAAACAACTCATCAACCTGCGACAGTGGGCATAGAAACATTTCCATTTTTACTCTTCCCTAGATATGTCCTTCAGCCTATCTATTTCAAAAGCGGGAACTATAGCAACAGGAAGCCTCTCTTTGCACTCATGGAAGCTCAAAACCCAGACACACAAGAGCAGAAGAGGGTGCATCTTGATTCCCGAATGAAAAGGTTAGAACCAGGGAGTGCCTAGATTCCCTTCTAGTTGACTACCCACATTTACTCTTCGGATAAAGGTCAGGATTTTAAAAAAAATAAAATTAAACTTGTAAACACACTGAGAAAAAAAAAAAAGAAGGAAAAAAAGACATTCTACTCTGACAAAATTTGACCTTATTGACTCAGAATCTTCAACCAACAGCCTATTTATTAACTCACCATATGTCAGTTGAGACGCAAGTTCATGAAGCCACCGCAATACAGTCCCATAATCATTCCATGATTAAACATAGCCACCTCCTGCACTGTGAGTTCTATGCATTTATTGCAAACCTTAAGATCATTTGAATATATTTCATATTTCGTTAAAAAAAAAGGATAGGAAACAGTAGTGGATTCTAAATCACAAGTCACCTTTTCATTTTTAGAACATACCAAATGTCTCACTTGATAGGTATAGGGGTACTGGTAATTCAAGAAAAAGAACAACAACAAAAGAAATAAACTTGACTGGATTTGAATGAACTGTTCAACAGCTTAGGGGATTGGCATGTGAGAGATCAAAATATTTAATATGATTAAAAAATTATTACTTCATTTGTGCTAGACATTTTGGGAAATCCATTAAATTCCTAATGTACCTGGAAAATCAATTAGCTGAACAGCATTCCAATTATACCTTCCAATTTCTCTTGCATTTGCTTTACAGATTTAAAGGATGTACTTTATCATTACCTCAATCTCTTCCCTGGTTTTAGCAAGAAAGGCCTAGAACTAATTAATGAATTGCTACCTGATAGTTCTAGGTATTAAATATCAAGAAAACATAACAAAAGAGGAAAAATTAATTATTGCAAAAATGTGAAAGTGTAGCATCAACAAATTCTTCTTAATTAACAGTAATAAAAGAAGGAACTTAATAGTTTCTAGTGAATAATAAGTCCATTTAAAGAAATGCAAGTCTTTAAACATGATTCTGTACTGAATACACGAGATAAGTGGTGGGTTATATCTTTAGAAAGTGAGTCTTACAGTAATAAATAGTAATCAGGAGGAACAGTAAGTACACCCATAAACTCAAGTAATAAATATGGATAAACTAGCATGGTAATAAAAAAAATTTACTAAATGGTATCATCCAAAAATTCAGCATTCCAGTCTTGATTCAGATTTGAACAACGTTATTCAGCTTCAACATGATTTTTGGAAGGTGAAGTTGTTAATGAGTCATCTCAGCTGAAACACCAAGCAAAAACACAGATACAGGGAAAAAGAAGTTCATCTAGACACTTTGCCTCCACGTCAGTAGTATTTTTTCATTTTGCTTCAACCTTTATCTTTCAGTTCTGCAGAGCCTGTTACAGGCTACCCATAACCCTTATTATGCTTGTGAACATGAGACTTAAGTACATTCTTAGTAAAGCACAATTCTGATTATTCAAGAAGTTTAAAATAAATGTTATCATCCTAGCATCCAACAGTAGTAAATGCAGCAGACGCAGGCACAAAGTTAACTTCAGAAGTAACTGCCAGTTCACCTACGATATAGTTTGAAAAAACAGCGATAATCAACCAGTGACTGTATGGGGAAGACAACATTCATAGCTCTCAATGCCCAAGGCGCATTTCTCACATGGTTCAGATGACCTAAATTTCCTGCTTCAATTCTCAGTTCTATGTAATAAAACATGACTGAATGGATAAAAGCAAAAGCATCTCTACAGGATGTAAAATAATGTCCCAGATAAAACATATAAATACACATTACCAGAACAATTTTCTAAGTATATTGTAGACTACTCACACTTTAGATACTCATTTGTTAGCTACCTACAGAGACACGTCTATTTCTGTAACAGTACAGCTTTTAAGGGTTATTGTAAATCCTATCCCACTCAGAGAAATGCAGAGTTTCCTTACAGTGGAACACTTTTGTAAGTGCCATTTGTGATTATATATTTTTTTTTTGTGGATAAAAACAAAAGCATATTTTTTGTTAACTAACAGCTCCCCATTCAGTTTTGCAGATTCAGAGCCTACAGTCCTGAGCCATTCTTGCTTTAATGACAATAAACCTATAGGTCCACACTATATGGAAAGCAATCGCTAGGAAGCTCTAAGTATTTTTAACTGTTGTTTTGGAGAAAGAGGTCATAGTAACATAATCCTGTTGAGGACAGTTGAAGAAAGATAACTTCTTTACTTTGCAGAGATTCCAGTCTAGCACGAGTTAGGCTTTTATGACACCTCACTTCGAAGGTTCTGTAGCAGGTGATACCCTGTGGATGAGCACTATAAGTCAATTAGCTCTTCTGCCAAGGAGAGTAATTGCTTCTATTTTTTTTTTTCATTGGCACATCAGAAAAAGTGACCTGCTGAGATTCAGTATCTACACAGTCTTTCAGAAAATTCCCATTGCCCCCAGGAATCAGTACCCATGTTTTAACATCCTGTCACAAATCACTGCCTTCCAGGTACTCATGGAACAATTAATAGAACTAGAGTTTGGCAAATTTCAGAATGAATTTCACCAATGTATTCATTTTCACTTCAGTTAATTGGTTGCCTTTGTCATGTATGCATCTGTTAAAACACATGCAACTAAAATGTTTCCAAGCCCCTGCATAACACACACACAAAAATAATCAAAGTATATCAAACTCATTTAAACCTTGTACACACCCTCAAACATATGTGTACCTACTACAGACAACCATATAACACTGAATAATTATTTTTGATTGGTACTACTGGAGGCCATTGGATAGCATCCAGTACTTTAATGGCCTTTTCTAGTCAAAGGACCTAAGCAGCCCATCCAAAAATAGCTAGCTCTTCATTTACAAGAAATTATCACAAGTTAATATGCAGTAAAAGGGAATGTTTGAGCTGAAGAGGACAAGATTAATCTGAATTTATTATGTACACTTTTTAAAAAAAAAAAAGTGTTAAAGTTATTAACAGAAGGGACGGTATATTGAGTAATTCTTGCAAGCCATTTAGAAGAATAGTAAATAGAAAAAGGATTTAAGGGAATAAAAGGTCTTGGATTGTACAGATTATTTTGGAGGGCAACTGAAGGACCAGGTCAAAACTTCAAACGGACTATGTACTGTGACTACAGACAATTGTCACTGCCATTCCTCTGGCAGGCAACAACAGAAATGCCACCTTTTGGGTGCAAAAATGCTAACCTCAGACACAAGACCCCTGTCTCATATCCTGAAAATGACAAACTCCTCAGATCACTACAGCTGCTCAGGTCAAAGCTGACGGGCACAGCAGAGAACAATCAAAAATAACAAATTTACATAATGGGATGGGAACAAAAAGCAAAGATACACAAGGAGTGTGTTTGCACAACACCACAGCTTGTTTGGAGACACCTGTGTGGTGCCCAGTGAGCAGTACAGCTGCCTTTCCATACAATACGACATAGTCTTCATGCAGGAAAGTGGTGGCGAGCACTGGCTTGAATACAGCCCCACCAGGAGGGAGAGGAAGTGAACTAGATCTCCTCCAAACCACCACTACCTCCTTCCTCCCTCCCCAGCCCTGCTGGCCCCTTCCAGACCCAATGCAGATGCCTTCTGCAACTCCCTTTCTGCACTACACAACACTTTAATAGGCCAGGAGTTACTGAAAGCTTGACCTGAGTCACTTCTCAAAAAGTTATGAACTTGATCCCAGGCTTTTAAAATGAATTAAAACCATTAATTGGCTCCAATGAATGATCATTCTTCATTAATATTCACCCAATTAAACTCATAGCATTGTTTTCTGGATTAATTATTAAACATCACTCTACTAACCATATTAAAAGACAAAAAGGTACAAAGAGCAGTCCAGTGACCCATATAAAATAATAATAAAAAAAAGACAGTAGCAGAAAAAGTCAAAGTTCAGACGAGACTAAAAATGATAAAACAAACCTTTCCCTCCACAACCTTCCAAGCCGGGCTCTGTTACAGAGTGAGAGCCCTTTAGGGTGCTGGGTTAACGACAACCCCAGAGAGGCAGCGCTGGGCAGAGCTGTTCCTCTGATCTCTCTGCCAAGTCCTTTCTTCTGAGGGCACACAGGAGACCTGACAAGATGCCCGCTGTCTAGCCCAACGTATGTCCAGCCTCCTGCCCTGCTCACCGTGCCCTGGGTGTGACGCAGGGAGATCTCTGTGCTTTCACCGAGGAGCAGCGCTGCCTTTAAAGCATAGTATTTAAGACCAAAAACAGGAGCAAGAAGCAGTTGCAGCATTTCCCAATTAGGGACAGATAAACAAGAAATACAGAGACAGATTCTAATATCTTTATCCACTGTCACTGAAACCCCAAAGACTAATCATCCTGCCAAATTTAGGCTTTTGGATTACACTGGACCCCTTTTGTTTTGATATTTATCTGATTTTTTCAGGAGGGCTCTTTTGGAATTTTTTTTTAAACCATAATTATTATTTCTTTTATTGTAAAGGGCCAGAATACTTAAAACCTGAAACTGGAAAAATTAAAAATTCAAGGATGACAGCTGTATAGAAAATGTGCAAGACAACTGACAGGCTTGGGGAGAGAAGTTCATATTCCCAATTTGATGACTCAAAAGAGAGGTGGAATCTCAGTGGGAGAAAAACTGACGTCATCCAAATTTTTACTGGATGTTGAATATTTACTTTATTATTTTGTAAATCCATAGGATAAATTTTAGAGGTCAAGTAGGTGTAACAAGGAGAAAAGGCATATCTGAATGTAATCTAGTTACCAGTTGAACAATGAAGCAAACAAAGGTGGCATGATTTGATTCCACTATCTCTCATCTCAATAATTACTGTGTGCAATTAATCACCTTTACTAAACCTGCAAGCCAGCTTGTATTGTGCCAGCCAGCCCACATTACCACCTTACTGCACCATCGCAGAAGAATTACACAGCTTTGTGTAGAGCAGCACAAGCGTCATCAGTCATCATAATAAAAACTTGTAACAGTGAGCAGGTTAACGACAACCTTCCTCACCTACCAAGGGGCAGCTCAGCTTCGACAAATCTCATTAAAATCAGGACTCTTAGAAAAAATGAAGATGTTAGCCTATTCCAGTAATACAGGAAGAATGATAAATGAACATACTTTATTTTTTCCAAAGATGCCATCATGCTCCACTTTAAAGCCAAGTTCCACGGTTCCTGAAATCAAAATAAATATATACACTACAGAGAGGGCAGTGCTGTTGCTTAAATTTTGAAAAGTCACAGAGTACCCAAAAAGTATCTACCTGCGCTCAGGAATTTAGGACCTCAAACTTATATTTGGTTGCTTTAACAAGGACTCCTGCTCAACTTCAATGTTCTTGAAGTAAGACACCCCACATTCAACTCTAATTTCAAATCTAACTGGATAATAATAATAACAATTATGTTATGGGCAACACAGGCTAAGGCTTGATGGATTTTGATTCCATTTGTGGTTCTGTCACAGATTCCTTATACGACCTTGAACAAACCACCTCAGTAAAACAGGTATTACACTTGCCTACCTCAGAAAGATATTCTGAGGACAATATGAAAATATAAGAGAATGAATAGGAGCTGTGAGAAATGAGTCTTATGAGAACCTATAAGAGTTTACAATTGTTAGTTGGCAGGAATCATCAAATTTAGTGTCCCACCAAACTGCGATTACCTCACTTAACTCTCACATAACAGTGCTCTGACAATCAGCCAGCTAATGTTAGCATTTCAAATATTGATATTTGAGTGAGTGTCCTTTGGAGTGAACAGAGTTTAAGTCACTCTGGTGACTGGCTGATGCAACTGCAGCACCTGGGAGAAAATATTTAAACTGGATATTTCAGCCAGACAATAGCTTCTTTCCTCTCACAACTCTAAATTCCAAAAGGGAGAAGGGCAGCAGCTTAAAACTACAGCCAGAAAAATGCACAGCTAGATACTAACACAGCAAGAGCCTGGAGACTTTCATTTCTTTCTCAGCTTAAACAGAACAGAGACAAGCACAGTAAAGCACGAAAAAGCACAGAGGAGAAACTTTGTGAACTAAAGACTTTCTTTATGTAACCATCCTCCAATATCCACAAACTGAAAATGCTTCACCGCCGTGAGAAGATTACCAATAAAATACCCTTCTGCTAACTGCCAGAAAATTTGATTCAAACAATGCCAGGCTCTTTGGAAAGGTTGTTGGCAAGTTGGCCACCAGAAGTACGAATGTGCTTTCTGAAGATGCTTAGAGTTGAATGTGGTAGCCATAAAGACTTGCAGAAAATACTTTTAGCCAGATACATGTATCAAAATTGTAATTTTAAGGATAGCATCCCTCAGAATTTAAAAAAAAAAAAATACATATTCAGTTATAATTCATCTTAAAAAGAGAGAAACGTGCAATTAGATATAAATACAAAAGTCCACAATTACTCTGTGACAAATAGACCTATAGTGACCACTATAGACTACGAGATTAGATTGTTCCAAAGTGTTTTGAAGCTCAGAAATAGATGAATGCACACACACACATACACATATATATACATAAAGTTTCCTAAATTTGAAAGAATGGTTAGAAACACAACAGAGATTACTTGTATATGCAATTTTGAGCTTTCTAGTAAGCAAGTTGCACATCCAACATATCCAACATCCGGGGGTGGGGGGGGAGGATATGCATATCATATGCTAGCAGTGTATCTCAAACTGCCAAATGCAGGTCAGGCCATTTTGGTCATTTAGGGGAATTAAAAAGTGGTTTATTGTTCACTCTGAGGAAAACATCATTATCCCTTTTACCTATATAACATTTTTCCTTTGTTGGGAAATCAAGTTTGCATTTCACTATACAGTTCCAGAGAGCAGACCATAAAGATGGTACAGTGTTTTAGGTAAAGTTGAGGCCAAGATGTGTCCTCTGAAGCTTACAGGAGTCCTTGTGGCTTAACAAAAGATGTTTATGCTTCATACTTTATGAACACAACCTCCTTCTTCCCATGGTGCCTGCAAAGAAGGCCATTTTCTGCAAGGTCTAAATGCTTCTTTGGCTGTGGACAAAATTTTTATTCAAGTTGCATTATCATGTAAATAGGATACAGTAGCAATCCTAACTTTGCATCTAGTTGTGTAAAAATATATTCATATCCATATAATTTCTACTATGAATTTATCTTAGTATTCAGTTCTGTCCCTTTCCTTACCTCATCCCCCAAAAGAGGTGGCAGAGGGAAGCCTTAAAAATTAGAGTGCTGGCTGTGAATTCAACAGCAAAACTTCACCTAACTGTTCCCAAAACAGGAGGGGGGGGGGTGGCAGGAG
>JAOXNO010000033.1:53495358-53512527 GCA_028565335.1 Limnodromus scolopaceus | reverse complement strand
GGAGGCGGCAAGGGAGGAGGTGGGGGTGGTGGAAAGCATACACCCTGGGGAAGAGACTACCAGAACGGAGCCTGCTTAAGAAGGCTCTAATAAAGGAAGAAAGAGAGCTAATCTTCTCATTGATATAGCCCACTTCTTATCACTAGCCTAAATAAAAGTCCTATCTGCCATTTGTCTGCTCTTTCCTCACAACCACCACTTCTCAACCAGAAGCTCTTAAGTGTGACCATGTTCCTTCTTCTCCCTAGGAATATCAATTCAAATAGCTGTGCTACAAACATATAGTATTTATTATTTTTTTAGCAGTAGAAATCTGGAAACATCAAACCATAGAGATCTTCACTAACACATCCCAAATGTTGTAAGGGATTAATGACAGGAAATTACTAGATGTTTCCTTTGGAGAGATGCAGGTCTTCACCAGTAAATAGGTAGGTAATGGGTTTCCTTTCAATGTCCTGACTAGAGGGTCCACTTTTAACTTCCAATGATCAACCTAAAATTTAACTGAAGTGCCCAAATACTCTCTACCTCACTTCTACTACCAAATTTCTCCTTTTGCTCGGGTTGTAATAACATCTGGCACACTTGGAAACTGCCCGCAACCAGCATTATAACCCCTTTTCCAAGCTCCCATTCTTTCATTGGCTTTTATTAACTTTAAAAAAAAAATAAATAAATCATTCATACATATAGCACTAAATGTAAGGCAGGGGAAAAATAAAACTATGCTTGTGCAGGAAATTGTTGCTACTGCACTCTTGCAAGCAGTTTAACACAAGTTATTTTACTTGAGAAAGATGGGAAGTCAGCTTTCCACAGTTTCCTGAAAAGCACAGAAATATGAAACTGCCACAGTTGAACAGACAGAATACACCACAATTGATCCCAAAGGCAAAACAAGACCAGGTTAAGTTTCAGAAGCACAGGAAAGTACTATAATTCTTTTGCATCCCCTTCGACCTCTTGTCTGAAACAACCAGAAGGCAATTAAGTATTTCCTCAATACAGAAATGCAAGCTCCTCAATGGAGCAGTAGAAAAGTCTCTGCTACAGATCAGACACTTATCATTTACATTTTAATATATTCCCACACCTGATTTCCCTTTGCATTTCTTAATTTTAAGCTAGATTTCACAGAAGTCAACCAGAATTTATTTCCCTCCCCTAACTTCTACTTTGGTTTTAATAGCAAGAAGTAGTGCAGAGGCTAGCAGGGTTGTGGCAAAGATCCTTATCAAGCCTGCACAGCACTGTTGTTCAGAGGTTGCCAACTAATCAAATTTAAAATTTTCTCCTATTCAAAGGGTTTAATTTTGATCCCCTCCACCCTTCAAAATTTTCCTTATTGATCATCTTCAGGACTAAGTACAGATTTGCATCCCTAATGGTCCTGACTTCAGAGCGCACCTACAAACCCCGCAATTCTGTCTACATAGGAATCCCTCTCAAACATACTAGTCTGTCACACTCTTTAACAAATTTGAATTGCTAGCTTCTCTTATAACCCTTTCCTAAAGTGTAGAGAGAATTCTTCCTGGATCATGAAGCAGTACTGTCCCTGGGGCAGGGCACTGTAATGATAAACACCATAAATTTTCAATACCCAGTAAAACTTCTGTTGTTTTTTTTTTTTTTCCCCCAGACAATAAATGCTTAATACATCTGCTTGTTAGTTTGGATAAAATCTCTAAACAGTGGCTCAACATCTAAAAACAATTCAGGTAAAGAGGATAAGAGAGATTCAGATCAGCAAAATACATTTCAGACTTTGTAGCTGACAATCTGTTTTTTCAAGATCTAAATACTTACAGAAAGTGAGTAAAACAGAACTTTGTGTCATTTTCAGGTACTCTCCTATCTAGTGCCCTACAGATAATCCTGTATCTTCAAATTAACATTGCTGATGCAAGCAATTTTTCAACACGAATCAGAACTCTGTTTGTCGATTCTGCAGTCATGAAGTATATTTATGCTACTCAGCCCCATCCACACGTATATATACGAAGAGCATATTCACTGGAAATACAATGGAACACGAAGAGCGTATTCACTGGAAAGTGAACTCAGCTGGGAGATGGAAGTGCTTCAGTATGTGCCATTTTTCAGGCACACTGACTCAAATTTTCATGTAAAATATAGGACGTGCAAAAGGATCACACAAGGCAAAAGAAGGAGCAGGAAGGTCTCCATGAATTAAACAGAAGTCTGATAGAAAGCAGTTTCCTCAAAATAGTACATTATGCCACCATAGAGAACTTGATTGCAGAACTGCAGTACTGAGCAACACCATGAAATTGTTATTGTCCAAGCTGATTATAATACAGAAACACATTTTAAAATATTTTTTACTTAACTTGCAATACAAAGACCCTCATAATACACTTAACATAAATATGTATAAATATAGTATGTGTGTATGTGCACAGGATGGGTCTCCTTCAGAAAGGGTAAGTTTCAGTTGCTGAGGTAATTAGTGTCCTTCAAAACTATGCTCCTGGAAATCAACATTTATACAATGCTATGCATAAAACATGCTTTTTCTTTTTCCCTTCACACATACACTGTCATAATCAAATCATATTATCAAAGCTATTTCATATTCATAACAAATTGTTCAGAGTTATTGAAGATACAAATTAATTGAATGGAAGAGCTGAGAAAAATAAACAAAAAGCTAGAAAGACAACCAGAACCCTGAGAGAGCCCATTTATCATGAAAAAACACCACGTATTACAAGGACAGTATAACCTAGAGAATTGTCAAAACTGCCAACTTCATGGTCTCTACTACTATTTATTGAATGCATACCATGAAGGCTATAGGTTTCTCACAGTTCATACCTTCTTTCCCCATTCATACTCATTTATGAATATACAAGGAGCTTCATAATAGGCTGAAGATCTGTTATGCTTAATATTGGAGAGCAAATCTTAGATATACGAGAGACCTTTCCAAGGTGTCAGAAAAGTACGCTTAGTTTTCTTTTTAACACCTCTTGCAAACATTCAACACACAGAGAAGTACTTTCAGATGACTAAGTGAAACGTTACTTATCTTATCTCAACACGACCATTACCAGCCACCCACTTATCTAACGGTAAAAACGCGTGTGGGAATTCTGCCAGCCACAGTACGGCTATCAGCTACCCAAATGGACTACCTTCTTATATTTGCAAGTAAGAGAAACTATGCAGACACAAGCGTGTTATAGTACTTCTCTTCTGTGTTTGAAGAGTAATGGATCTGTAATCACATGGCAGGGAGAATAAGTAACATTTGAAGAGAGGATTAGTCAGCACAGATGGATTGTTCAAAAGGATGTTAAGAAAATAAATGGAAATACGAGAGCAATACCAAAGTATTTACATAAATAAAATTAAATTTACATCAATTTAAAGACAGTGAAAAGTATCAATTTTGGCAGATTTCATGATCAGTCAGCAAAACAAAGAAAGAGACATTTTAATAAATGTGGCTGGCCCAGTACCCAACACATTGCAACAATACTAGTTTTTCAGAGCAGCCGCCAGTCCTTCTCTAAAGCAAAGTACCCGCGCATAGCTGCACTGTGTAACAGCACCATTCCTGCACAAACCTTTGTGTTTACACCACCATGCTGAGGAGATAACGTGGAGATATCAGAAATAGTCTAGCCAAATAAATAAGACATAGATATGCAAGAAATACGACTAATCAGATAAGACAAATAGGGAACAAACAGGGAGGTTTTTTCCTGTAGCACTGAGCAAATGGGCATAAGCAATCCAGAGAATGAAATACCTCTGCCCAGATTTTTATAAGCTTCTCCTTTGCCCAGATTTTTGTACTCCCAAGTTATAGGAACTCTCCTTATGGACAATTAGCACGACAAAATCACTTTCCAAAACACATTAGTTGTTGAATACTCATGTTTTGAGCGTTTCATTTTCATTATGCAGAGTCAGCTAAATACAATATTCAGTCTAAATCAATGTTTTAATCAATGTTCAACTGTTTGGATGTACAGGAACAGGACAGGCTAAAGGTCAAGCGGGCGGAGGAACACCTTTAAATAGCATTCCTTCGAGATTTAAAAATCAAACCACATTCACCTTAGCAGGAAGCCAAGTTATAATATTCAACAATTGGTTTCAGAGTTTAGCATTTTAATTCTTTTCAATAATGACAGAATGATGTTGATTGTAAGTAGATATGAAGATGATTTTTTGATACATCCATGACTCAAGCTCCTCTTGCATTACCATAAAGAGGTAAAACTATTGAGAAGTAAATGTTGAACTGCCTTCTCAATTAAAGAAGAGAGAATTTAGGGTCACATTAGTTTATCTGCTGCCCCCAAAACAAATTTAGTTACCATAATTCTTCTCTATAGTAAAAATTAATTATTTTAATGAATACAAAATTATTTTTGAAGTATTTTTTCTCTCTGTATATGTTGCTTTATAATGACTACACTACAATGATATTCCCTGAAGCATTAAAATCAAAGATACTAATGAATCATTAGCTGTACTTGAGTGTCATAGAAGACAAGCAAATACTACCCAGTGGGGCCCTAAGGCATGTTCTGTACCCTGAATTTTCTACTTTACTCTTTCCTTCTTTGTGAAGTTTTCAGTAATGATCACGCACTCTACAGCTGTCATTTCTCATTCTACGTGCCTTACTTAGGGTCATACTCTACCCTTCCATTCAGAAATGGAAAGTAGGTGTTCACTGTGCACTGTATTCAACGTAACGCAGCGTTCATGAGCAGCAAAGAGGCAACAATTTCCATATGTGAACTGCAAAATATCTGCTGGGAAAGGACATATCCTGGGTTACTGCTGCTTCCCTTTTCTTTCTGCGTTACAATTTTCTGACACACCTCAATGATATTTTCAACATCTTTCTAGATACAAATATCATTTCTAGGGGCTAATGGCATTTTGATGCAGTAAGGACAGTTACACAAGGTAGGAGGTTGCTCAGTTCTCCTAATATTTCTAATCCTAGAAAACCACATCATCACTGCAGTTTCCCTGCAGGACTACTACAAGATGAAAAAGCCAGGAATTAGGCATTGTGTTAAACTGTCATCCTTGCCATAGCTCTCCAATAGGAGGAAAGTGATATTTTTTGCCATAAAAGTAGATGGTCTCTTGAAGCAACCAAAACATTGTGGGATTTTTTTATGCATATCATATATAGCTGCCTTCTGAATATCCAGACTTGAGCACGCTATAAATATACAAAAGTCAACAGAAGGTTGGGAAAGTCTGTCAAAGCAGTTTAGCATCCAACTGAGACCAAAGCAATTAAAGCCCTTCTTCTTTATTAACAGTGACAGGTATAGCTGCAATAAGACGGTGGTCAAGTTAGCAAGCATATGATAAACATAAGACACTGAGCAACATTGTTTACTGCACATTTCAGATTCTATGGGGGGAAAGAAATGCCTTACAAAATTAATTTTTAAAAAATTATGAGAAAGAAAATGTTGATATCATCAAGAAATGTATTCACTGAACAGAGAAAGGCCCTATACAAAGAGAACCATATTAAAGCAAAGATAAAAACTCGGTATGGATTTGGGTTATTTTACTGACCAAAATCTGGTTGGGTTTAAAGTCTCAGCATCCCCTCCCCAGAAAAATTAAACTCAAAGCTTCAAATGATACTGTCTCTAATAAATTGATAACATCATGTCTATATTTTAGGTTTCTTTTCTTCCTACCCAGCCAACACGTTGGCAAAGCACAGTACCTTTCTCTTGTCCACAGGATTCTGAAGCAGCTGTGTTCGTTTCTAATTCAAAAAGGTGAAGACTGAGCAGCACCAGTAGCTAAGTCACTAGGTATGTTCGCACTGGGACTTTCCACACCACAGGTCCTATTCCTGTTGGCACGTTCTCTTTTTCATCAGCAAGGAGGGATTTCTGAGCAATATTAGTGACATCATCTGTTAAACAAAAGAAAAGAGATTTAATTCAAATCAGATTTGATTAACAGCTTTGATGGTAGTAATATAATAAAAAAAAAATTATTTGCACAGGGTAACAAAATGCAGCCGAATACGATGGCATGAGAAATGCACGTGTGGCTTCTTTTTTCTATTAAGAACACATAGGCAAAGTCTAACTCATGTCTGCCTTTACTAGACAGCCCTCAATGAAAGCAGGATAAAATCAGACCAAGACAGTCTAGACTTAGTTCAGTGTAGTAACGCTAAGTTTGCATTCCATTTCAACACGAGTTACTTGTTTGGAAGCTACAGGCTTAAATTGCCATGGTGGGGCCACCCATAAATTGTCACATACAGACTGGCCGCTTTCGTGGATCTCTATAAATCCAAAAATATACCAACATAAGGAAGCTATAGGTCCTGTTGAACAGTGGACAAGACAATTTCAGAAAACCTGAATTGCATTCTGTTTATATCTAACTCTTCTGTACAGAGAAGGTAATGATGGTAATTTCCTCTGGAAAAAAACCAAAACAAAACAAAAAACAATTGAAAGAGATGCACAAAGCCTTCATACTGTTTCACTTCATGTTTCTTGATAATATTTCAACATGTTTTGATCAAAAGGGGAAACAACAGAAGCATTCAACTTTTTGTTGATATGCACTTCATGTTAGTTTGGATCGATATTTTCCATGCACAGCAAAATCTGTTTACAGAAAATAAATTTTCTTTATGGGAAATACCACTCTGAAAGCTTAATGACCAAAAGAATGTCAAGTTCCTTAACGAGTACCATCTACCCCAGTTTCCCTGCAGTCTCTAAACACCTATGACAGCACCTTTATTTAAGCTGTGGAGTACACAAAGGAGAGTAAGGTCTCCTAAGTAATAAATCTCGTAGTATGCCCTTTGTATTAAAGTGTAATTAAGTGACTGAGTAAAAGTGATTTGGACAAGGCAAACAAATTTCAGCAATGTCTAGTGCAGACGCGTCCATACCAGCGTCTCCAAAGCAGAAGGCTGGCAGACACGATGCAGAACTTACCAAAGTCTGTGACCTTTCGCGCAAGAGAGCTGAAAACCAGGCAACATACCCTGTCTGAACAGCACTGAAAAAGCTCAAGCCTTCACAAAAAGCTGCACTTCATATAGAATACATCAGGATTGCATCCAATGGTACCAGTTCCAAAAAGTAACTCCTAAATTATTTCCTTTGCTGGGAAGTATCGTACTCTGTTCCAGTGGTTGGTAAATCCTTACAGAGTCAATGCTGGTGTTAGTGGCTGAGAAACTAAATCTAGGGGGAATAACTTACAGCTTATTCGTTCAATAAAGACAGCCATCTAGGCAGTATATAATGGATAAAAAATAATAAAAAAAAAAATAATCACATACATTTTTCCTTAGGGCCAAATTCTCTGCTGTGAGAGAATACTTTTGAAGAGGATGAAAGCAGAGCCAGGGCCAGATCATGGCAGGAGAACAAAGTGATGAAACAGCTTAGTCAGCATCTCTAAGGAGCACAGAAGGTTGGAAAAGAGGAATTAAATTCATTTATATAGTAACAAGTTTCCTTAGGGAGAGAGGGAGGACAAGAGCCTCTATTTTTTATGACGTCAGATACAGCAGACTTTACCCTATCCTCACTATCCTTTTTGAGTTGCCCTGTTCGTCAATATTCTAATATCATTATTCCACATAAAACAATATTTTGTTGCTTTCTTCTGGCCTTCAGGAAGCAATGTGAACACATTTGCATAAAAGGGAAAGAGAAGGTTTCGCCAGGTTAACCTGTAAACACAGAAACATCTAATATAAATCATGAATTTACTTGTCAAAGACAAGTAAAGACAGCAATGAGGCCAGCAAGAAGACAACAAAACAGAATTAAACCAAAGATATTGCTGCTAAATGCCCACAGTGTAAATCTCAAGTCTCGAAAGGAAAAAACAAAACACACAAAAAAAAAAAATCAACACCAAACCAAAACACAACCTAAAATTAAAAAATTATCCAGATATGCTTCCTACATTTAAAAGGGTGATTAAATTTTAGCAGATTTATTCATTCCATAATACCAACTCCTTTAAGAGAGAAGTTCTTAGACTACAGAAATCTCATCATTAAAATTAACAGTTGTATTTCAGTTCTTTAGTAAATTTGGAAATAAAAAGTATCTTAATAATATTATTGGCTAGGTGACCTCCCTATAGAAAAAAACCAACTGTATTTACAAAAGATTTGTGAGTAGGATAAACATAGATCTAAAACCTGCAATTTCAAGTTGCAGCAATAATAACATATATAATAAAAATAGTAATGTAACAGAATATACTCAATGTTTCAGTGGCACAGCATACCAGTGAGATTAAAAAAAAAAGACAACTAATTGGCAATAAGTCTTCCAGAAACTGTGGCAAATTTGAAACATTTAATTATGCCTGTCACCAGAAGTTGTTAGAGTCCTACTCATAAT
Source organism: Limnodromus scolopaceus (assembly GCA_028565335.1). Taxonomy (NCBI): domain Eukaryota; kingdom Metazoa; phylum Chordata; class Aves; order Charadriiformes; family Scolopacidae; genus Limnodromus; species Limnodromus scolopaceus. The sequence goes on along the minus strand of JAOXNO010000033.1, from coordinate 53,504,101 downwards.
GAATTACCAACGACTGGAAAACTACAGCCCAATAATCCTTCAGTAATCTTCCTATTGCTTCTTAAAAGCTATAGTAATACAAAAATAACTTAAAATAATTGGATACTTAATTTCTCATTTCCAGTAACTGCTAAGCTAAATCTGCTTCTAATGGCGGGGGGGGAGGATAAAGAGGGGAAGCTGTCACTGTATCTTAAAAAAAAAAAAAAAACCACACCAGAGTCTAAACCACACTTGTTTGAATTCATACAGAACTCAAAATACATCAGACATGTCAAAAACTCCTCAAAGAACCAAAAATATAGAAATAAATTGAAAGATGACCTGACACTTGATAAATTACTAACATATGTAATAAAGTCACCAACATATTTGCATCCTGTAGTTAGGGCAGTACCTGCTAAATGAAGAAAGCTGATTCAGTTATGTGCTTTATTATATAATGGCTCTCTAGACAAAAGTTCAGTGTTATAAAAATGAAGGTTTTATTTCTGTTTATATGGCAACAACTTGGAACATTGGCAACACTTCCCAAATTGTTCAGGAAGACCAGAAAGTATCCAAGTTTCTTTGCTTGGGGTTTTTAATTATAAATTTAAATACGTAGAACCCTAGGTGAAAATTCTGTTTCTCACACATTATTCTATCATGTCAGGTAGCATCATATCTTGAAAGCAACATAAATTTAACTGTAAGAGAGTAAACACTGATGCCAATCTCCACCCTTTTCTTTGGATTCCCAGAACAGGCAAAGCACACTCAGATTCTCAGGTATTTCAGCCAGATCTGTTCATATGAGACTTCTTAGTCCATTTTAACTCTTAAACAGAGTGCATTACCTGCAGAAGGTTTAAAAAATGTATTCCTAAGGTGGACAGATATTTTAGATTTCTTCCCAGAAAGTAAAACAGCTGAGGAAAACCTCTCTGACTACTGGGGTAACGTCACATACAGTCCATACGTACAGGGGCTGAGGGAAGGGATCTCAAAAGAACTCCTTTGTCTCTAGAAGAGCAGTACTAACCCTTCCTCCTGCCCTCCACCCCTCAAAAAGCAACAGGCAGGGTCCAACTCTAATTTTCAGGGCAGAAAAATAAGATAAACAGTGACCACATCCCTAGCATGCAGTAACAGCAAGGTAGTTTCCCTGAACATTTCAGAAGCCCTCCCTATATCTTTGTACAGCTGATCCATATTTTGGCTTTTTGGTTTTAAAATGACTAAGCATAAAACATCATAGATAGTGACAAGAATGATCCAAATATAAGGGACTGCCTTTGGGAATACAGCGTTGAGCACATCTGTGAGTTCTCTGCAGTAGTAGCTAGAAATTTTGCTTGGCAAATGCTTTGTAACGGGAATGTACATTACCATTGTCTTGCTGTCAGAAGTTATTCTAATCGACAGTTGGAGGAGGGAGGGAAGGGTTTCCTTCTTATCACCAAATGTTCAAGTATTACAAAGCATACTTCTTTCCAAAAACCCATGACATTTTTCTACAGTGCCTTGTTTTCCAGTCTAAAGCTTTATATCCGTAATATTCACATGATCTATAATTTGTAAGACATACATTTATCAGGCAAACAAATTACACATAAGATTGCGTCTTCCCATTCTCACCTCTCGTCTTCGATTTCTAAGAAAGTGATATTTACTTTGGTACCAGATCTCCTGGGACTTCCAGCAGAGCAATGAATTTATTTACACATACATAAAAGCAGCAGATGCAACCCCTCATGAATGGGACTTGACACGTCGACAGCCAGAACAGCCAGCAACAAACACTGTACCCCACATACATCACTTGCTCTCTCTTTTACTCATTCAGTTTCCACCTAATACACCATATTATAACAGAAAATGTGACACCTTCTGCTGTGGCTGCACCAAAAGCAGATGGGGAAAAAAAAAAAAATAAAAAGGTATTTAAAAGAATCACCATAAAGCAAAGACAAGTGAAGCTTCAATATAAAACATTGTGAATGCGTCATGGCCCAAGGTAGAAAAAGCACACATCATGCCACAGTGGCATCCCCTCTCAACGCAAAGACTTATCAGCAAGAAAATACTGTGACGTGACATTTATAGAACATTTTACACATCCTCAGCAAGATACATGTAGCAAAATGTGCAACCGCCATCTCCATCCTTTATACAGCGAACAAACCTAAAGAGGAAAGGACAGAATGACTCTGGGAACTTTTTCCTATTTTTTTACTTCTTATTTTTAATATTGACCTTGAAGTTGATACAGCAACTGGAAATGGAAATAAAAGACACAATAAGCAGCAAGTTCTTGCCTACAAAATACTTCTTCAATGACTACTAGGAACGTTGATGGAAACTTTCCTGATGTGTTTTAATCTGTTGTTTTTATTGCAAAATATGTCTTTGGTGGATGAAACGCAGATTATTTTTCATTTGGACACTAGAAACAATGACAGACATAAAATTAGTCACTCACCTCTTCTCCCCTACAGCTTTTTGGTTTTGAATCCCCGTAACAAATCACTCCTTGGGATTCATTTAAACTTCTGCCAGCAATGACAGACTACCAAAAATAGGTCAACAATTGAAGTTTATTTCTGTGTTGTTCTGTATTGCCTTACTGCAGATTACTACGCCACAATTCCCTGACGAAAAGCCTACAAATGGCTGTTAGGGAGTGCATCATGCCACAGTGCTTTCACAGGAATTGATATCGTTCCTGCCACCTTGTTGTTTTAATTGGATTGTCAATGCAAAGAAAAATCTTCCTATTCTTCCTCTGTTTTCTGAAGTAGGAAGCAAAAGGAATTCTTGAGCTAGTGTTTCAGAAGAATGGGAGTGTGACTTGCTTGTACAGTTGATTTAACACCATAAAACACACTTGGAAAGTAAGTTAATTACAGTATTTACTAGGTTTTACGTGACAAATATGGTGTGAAAATTGCAGGACACGGTTGCTTTTCTGTGCAAAAGCAGGCAAATCTATATTACCTTCTTTTCATAGTGCTTATGTGAAATATAATGCTTATACTTTTTGTAATAAAGTTATACAAAGACTTTCTCAGTAACTAAGATGACTGAGATGAAGTAGTAATTGGGTGGGCAAGAGCTATCCCTGTGAAATTATCTCCTTAAAGACTACCAATAACTGATTAATAATCAAAGTTATGAATGACATTCTGGATTTATTAAATATCAAACACATTAATGTCCCACATATTTTTCTAAGACAGATTCAATGAGCTTTCAGTGAGCACGGCCAGAGACTACATAGTCTCATTCACACTAAGAACCAGCCTTTTTTTACTTTAAAATTAAAAAAAACCCCATATACATAATAAATCTTTCAACATAAAATGTTTTCCCTGACTCAGATTTCCTTGCTGACTGGTGACACCCCTCAGCCTGTTTACGCGAGTTTGTGGGCTCTTTTTGTTCCCAAGTCTGTCAAAGCAGCCAACCTGTTTCCTGGAGGCTCTACCCTCCAAGACCCCTTCTCTTGCACCAAATCCACTTCTAGGTAGGTTCCATACAGCTAACAGGTCTCTGGCTTCTCAGATCTTACAAAAATAGGCTATCCTTTCATGCGTATAACATTAATGTTCATGTTACCATAGGATTTAGATAAATGCAAGAGAGACAGCAAAGCCAAATTATTAGACAACCATCCATACTACTTCATCTACAGTAAAGGATGAATTACGGGAGGTCAGCACTTCAGTAGGAGTGTTGAGCGCATTAAGAAACTCTTTTCTTTATAATGTCCTAAAAAACAGTGAGTTTACTCAAGAACTTTCAAGAACAAATTAGTGCATTTTGACACACTTTCTATACGGCATTTTCTGCCTGATAAACAGATCCACGGGGAGTTTGCAGCCACGCATAGGCTTCAAAAACAGTTCAGTGCAACTCTCATTCCTTGGCTTAACGACTCCTGCTCTGTCTGCTTGGTGCTGCACCAGTAGGGAGTTCAGCCACACAGGCTCTATGGGCTCACCCCTTGCGTGGGGTGGGAACGTGCCATTGCTCTCTGTTGGCAGGAGTTTGCTTCCAGATCGGTTTCAAGATGCTGATTATCATTTTCTGTGCCCTGGACTGACCCAGCAATTGAAGTTGTTTCATCGTGCGCTTACACAGCTTTACTCCAAGACACAGTCTGGAGCAATGAAGGTTTACGAGGCTATTTTTCCTCCCCACTCCCACACACAAAGTTCAGCACTGCATTATCAAAGTGACCGAGATTACTGATGTAAGATTGCCAATTAGACTGGCCTTTAAAGGGAATTTAAGCTTTTTTTCAGTTTTAAAGCCTGACCAAGGATTCTTCATACATCTGTCACCGATAAGGCAATTACACATATTTGTATGTCTAAAGTCCTTCACACAATGGAAAAGCAAAGGTTTCAGCTTCCGGAAAAACCTCCTATTTTTCCAGTGGTGCTCTGTAGGGACTAGTATTTATTAAACTTAAGTCTAATGCAAGATTTATTAGGCTATTCAGACCTTTTAGCTTCTCTCACATATGGTTTCTTTATTTGCTATTTTGCCTCAGCAGTTCATGCAGTATATAAATATGTATGACATTCATTTAGCATTTATATGGGTACGAGCAAACACATACAGGTGGCCCTATACAGAAAAAACTGGATTCCTAAACCTGAACAACCTGAAGTCTACTTCTTATATCTTAACCCTGAAAACCCCTTACACAAAGGGTAGAATTTATGCATTTAGCTTGACCTTGATACAATTACTTAAAAAGTAAGGAATTTTCACATCAGGATTTAGCATGAATTTGTAAATGTGAGTATTGCTACAAATAATAGCATTCACTTTAAATTGCCTTGTGTACGCATAAGAAATCTGCACTGTGTCACAGCAGTGATAAAGCACATACCATGAAGTATTTTTCAGAGGCTTTGACAAACTATTAAAAAAAAATTTCTTGCAACTCTATGGCAGTTGTTCCCTTTAAAAGCCAGATCCTTACATGCATGAGCAGTCTTAAAATACATTGTTTAATAAGAGAAAATTTGAAATTAGTACATTTGAAATTCCAACCAAGATGAAAGCCAAGTGCTATGCCAAGGATCTTTGCCAGCTGGAAGCTGGTGTCATGTGAAAAACTGGAAAAGTATAGGCTTCTGCTTTACAATGCTAAAAAGATCTTGTAGGATAACATAGTATTTCCCTTAAACTTTTCAAGCAATTTGAGACAATTTTAGACAAATTCCTAGAAGAACAGTAGCTATCTGAAGCAGGTCAGAGATTTGGAAAGCCAGAATATCTTCTGCCTGAACAGGACAAAATTATTTGTCAAGAGGGGGCAGATAGGATGTCAAAGACCCATTACAGAGACAGTCCACAACAATGCTACTATCCCTTTCCAATTCCATCAGACCTATACTCCTAAGCAGAGTCACGTATGCATACACAAAGCCATACCTAGTCAAAGTAGAAGTTGGGAGAAATTTGATTTTTAGATTTCAGCACTACAGTTTATTATTTTTGCTTTTAAAAACACAGCCCTCTTAATAACTTTGAATCAGTGTTGCAGGATCAACTAGCATATACTCAAAAATGAAGGAAGCCAAAGATAGAGTCATTCAACACCTCACCTGTAATCTAGTTATCAACCCTCCATCCCAGTTCCCTCCTTTCTATCCCTCGACACATATGCCCCTATTTTCCTTTTTATTACCGGCACCCTGTGCCTATCGTCAGGCTCATAAAAAGTGAAACAAAACAAACCATTTGCACCAAATCTGCATTTTCACAGAACTCTTCATCCAAGAATAACTACGCGGGTCATTCCCAGTATTTCTCCTTTCCAGACCACGTATGCCAAGGGAAAAGGTTTACTCCAGGTCACCCAGTGAGTCAGCAACAACTCGTGAAAGGGACTCGGGGCAGCCGAGGCGCGTGTGCTTGGACTGCAGCTCAGCACGTAACCCTGCCGCCGATGGGAACCTGCGCTTTCTACGCCTCATGGCATCAATTAGCTCTGTTAAGACACAAATTGAGCCACCTCTTCGCTGTTCCGTTCGTAGCACGTTATTAGTCAATGCTTCGATTCTAACAGCAAAGTTACAAGTATCTGGGTTTCTCAGTCACACGGCAGCTCTGAAGAGCACAGACCCCACGTGCGCAGTGAAGGCTTCATAATGATCCTAAAAATGACACGTGTGTGTACATCTGCAAATTCTGCACTTCTCAGTGTTCTCTTCCAGGTTTCTAGAAAGACTTAAAACTTAATAAATATCAGCATCCAGCTAGCATATTATTCCACCCACTCATAAAAGTGAGATTTTTCTACTCGTAGACAGCATGTGAAAGTGATTTGCAGGAGGAGATGACAGAAGTTTCATTCTCCCAGAAGCCTCAGCAAGTCCAATTAAACAAAGACAAGGGTAACAGTTTGAAACAGGCACCGTTTGATACAAAGGCATCACTATCTTTCAGTAAAGGGCCTCACGCTAGTTTTACATGAACAAAGAGCTGCTTCCAATTAAATCATAGTAATGGGGGATGGGAGAATAAATCAATCCAAATGCTCCTCAGGTACTTCCTTTTACAGAACAATTTCCCAGCGATGGAGTGACATCCTTCTCCAGCCATTTTGCCATGAGCACTGAAAGGAACAGTGCTGTAGAGATGCAGCAATGTGTGAGCATGCTGGCTGTTAAATTCTAGTTCTCTGTTAATTCCAGTCCTGTTATTTACCAAACTGATATTTTCAGGTGTCTCTGCCATGAGGATTTCATGTCTGACAGTCATATGGTTCACAACAGATCATACAAAATTTTACAACAATTACTGAAAATGCATCTACCAGTCAAAAGGTATTTAGATATCCAGAGACGCAAACAGCTAGTGATATTTCTTAAAATAGGCAATCAATATATGTTGATAAGTGCAACTTATCTACCACAGTTTTTTCAGTCCCTATGACTGTACACTACAAGCCCTGCTTCAGATACTGCTACACACAAAAAGGGCAAAGGCTGTTAAATTTTTGGTTCTGCTTTAATTCAATAGCAGGGCTAACGCCACACCTCACACATATAAAGGAAAGCGTAAGGCTATTTCATACCAAAGCTACAAACTCAATACAGGTTGGGTTTTTTCATATACTGGATTATGTTCTCCCTCTGCCCCATCTCCTCTCCCATCTTCATGCTCTACAGAGAATGAACTCTGCCGGTGGGAACTGGAGACAAATACCTCATCACTTCTTTCCATCCTCCTCCTCACATTAATATCCTTTGTATGCCATGATTACTAAATACCTTTCCTTCTAGAGATGTTCTGGCTGATATATATCTAAGTACAGTCAGAACAAGCCCTCTCAGCTCAGCACAAGCTGGCCTTTGAAGATTGCTTCTTGTTTCAGACCCGAGTAAAAGACAGCATGCCCAAGACCTCATCTAACTCTTCCAGCTGGATTTAACAGAAGCCAGGCGAGTGGCCCTGCCTGCAGACGCTGCCTTGCCAGTGTAAAGAGTCCTTTCTTGGGGAGTAAATGTCTGAAAAAAAGGGATTGAAGAAAAAACATTGGAGTGATTTTGGTCATTAAGGAACAGAAAGGTAGGAATCCACTGAGTTATATTTTAACAGCGCTTTCTCTTCATTTTCATATCATGAAGGTCAGCTTGTAGCCTCCCTAGGAGAAGCTGGAAATACCAGCTGTGAAAAATCTGAGTGTCCTAAAAATATTGCTGCCACAGCCTCCTCAAGACACATTAGAGAAATTAATCTTGTTCCACTAAGTAAATAAAAGTAGAAATTTATCTCCGAAGACCTGATTTTTCCTCACACATTCTTATCCTACATATAAATTTACATTCACACTGTAAAAGGTATGGTGTACGCCAAAGCAGGATGACGTCAATAAATGCTGTTCAGAAATGGCTACAGATTTGGCAGGAAAAGTCCATTTCTGATATGCCTAACGTCCTGGTTCCCCAGTCCCAGACCCTACCAAAGAACTACGCTGGTGTTCACAAAGGTCCGGAGGAACTTGAGCTGGAATGTGCAATATCCCAGCAAAACAGCCACACTCCATAGTGGCGACACAGGGAGGAGCCAGCCCGAGGGGCACTGTGCACAGGGGACATACCCTGAGCAGGCTGGGTTTTCCTGCGTTTGTTACGCTCCCTTTGGCATTTCAGAGACCTGTTCATACAAGCACGCAGGACATCCACCGTCCAGGTATGCAAGCGTGGTGACCAGGCAGAGACACAAGCCTGCTCCTGACATTTCCCCAAAGGAGCTCCTCGCAGCTCTCATCATCAGGACATATGCTGAGTTTAAGATCCTGGCTGGCCTGTCAGCAGTAACACAGCTCAGCTCATTTTACTTTGCTGGTTCATAATAAAGTTCAAGCTCAGCAGCCTTCACTGCAACTCAATGCTGATCTCTCATCTCCACACCTGGGCAGAGTGAAACATCCCTTTCTCTTGCTGCTTCACTCTCATAAACACACCTTTTTTTTTTTCCTAAACAGCCTACTGAATTTGCCTCCCCCCCAAAAAAAGTAAACCCAGTTCCAGAAGTTTAAACTTGCTTTAAATTTGTTTGCTCTATAACACCTTAATTATGAAATTAATTTTCTTCTAACAAGAAGGCTCCGGGGAGACCTTATAGCAGCCTTCCAATATCTAAAGGGAGCCTACAGAAGAGCCGGAGAGGGACTCTTTGTCAGGAAGTGTAGTGACAGGACAAGGGGTAATGGTTTTAAACTGAAAGAGGGGAG
>JAOXNO010000033.1:53472445-53491366 GCA_028565335.1 Limnodromus scolopaceus | reverse complement strand
GGTGGGGGGGTGGGTTGGATAGATAAATTTATCTCTGCATTGTATGTCAGTTCTGTAAAAGTATTTCTCAAATATCTCTCCACTAATTTTAGGGTCATTTAAATGCCAGGCTAAGATAATGTGATTGTTTAGAGGAGTCTCAAGGCATTTTGAAAGGGCAATGGTCTAACGTTCACTGCACTTGCCTTATCAATCACCATACTTGCAGTATTTTGTTGAGTATGCTTTAAACACAGCACTGCATAGGAGGGCTTCTCTCTGTTTAAGGACAGCAACCAGCCAGGGTACCCAATTCCAATCTAAACCATGCATTGTCTCCTCAAAGCTTTTAACAGACTAGCTTAAAATCCAATGGCTTTAATCACCTGTTTTCATACAAGCAAAACATGACTTAGGCTTGCACAGCTACACAAGAAATAAAAGCTTGGATCTATAAAACAAGCAATTCAGAAAATATTCCTTGAATTCAGTATGTTAAGAACCTCCCAGAAACCAAAGACCCCAACCAACTACAAATCCTCAGCTTTACTATGGACTGTTTTTAATAATTTCTCATTAAAACCTCACATTCATCAAGAATTACAAATAAAACAAAAGCCATTATGTATCTCAGATCTACAGAACTACATTTTATCTCAGAATTTAAATTTAACCACTGAAGTGATGGTCAAATCCACTGTTTTCCTATCTTTGCATATGCTTTTGTAAATTGTATTAACATGTAAATGACAGAACTCCAGAACAACCAAGAACTACTTATTTATAGTTTGATGAGCTGCAAATCAAGATGCAAACAGCATGGGCAGAGCAACAGCACCAAGGATTTGTTAACTCAATGCATTCTGAAAACAGCTGTACATGACATACAAAATATGTCCTGCTAATAGATGTGCTCACAGATCCTGGCACATTTTTAAGGAGCCACCAACTAAGAGTAACCAGTTGGGGGAAAGAGAGGATGTTTGCCTGTTTTTTTTTTCCCCTTCACATTTTTTAATTCTAGTTTTTCCTGGCAGTACACCTTGCTCTGATACAAGACACCAACAGGTTCCAGGACTATTCCATGTATTTTTCTTTTCCAGTATGACTCTGGCAAGACTGAGCCTTCCTAATGTGACTGGTAACCAACGCAAAGTTCGTATTTGGTGTCAAGCAGGTTGGTGTGGAATATCTGTAGGAGGAAGCTACTAAATGAAACCAACACGTGGACAACACTGACTCTGTAAGAAATGCACTTGTTCTTCTTAAACCATTACTCTTCACAGGAACCTGCATTAAAAAATTAGTTATTCCATTGAATTTAACAATGCAGTGAACATTACTTCAATGTTGTTAGCCTTCTTTTAGTATTTTTCACTTCGGTAATACTAGTCCTGCCACACCAAGACAGCTCCAGTGCGCAGATCTACACTCCTGGGGTAAGTGCTGGATTCCAATATTCCCTTATTGTCTCCACCTGAACGAATCAGGTCTTGGTCAACTGAGTATTTCAGTGTGAGGGTCTGGGTAGGAAGCAAGAGTCTCGCATTCACTATTACAGGACCAGCTCAACGGTAAAAAATGATAATATTATTTTTTTTTTTAGCATTACCATTGTTCCCATGTTTGAATAGCAGTGACTGTTAACACTGCACAGCATTGTTGGAGAGAATTCCTGGTTATCCAGCTGATAGAATAGCATGGCTTGGCAGGAGCCTCAGGAGGTCTCTAGTTCAACTTCTAGCTCTGAGGTCTGACCAGATTGCTCAGGGTTTTATTCAGCCTGCCTTGAAAACCTCCAAGGGTTCCTGCACACCCCTCCCAGCAGCCTGTTCCAATCCATTTCTCACTAGTACAGGACCACTCTGCACAGCATATTCTAGGTTGCTCATGGTGCGCTGAAAATACACCCATGTTCAACAACTGAGGCTGCCCTGAGAAGAGCTTCTTCAACTAAGCATTACAGTTTTTCTTGGAACTTGCAGAACCCATCCTTTCCTTTAAGAACAGATAACGGGGATCTGTTTTCTCTGGCCTTCTACGACATACCCCCCAAGACAATTAACACAGACTATATTTTCCCCTCCTGTATTCCTTATTAATCTACAAGATCCTGGAATCCGCAGTTACTACAACTTATCCCAAAGCAGCATCCACAAACCAAACAAAAATCTCTTTGTTTCACTGAGTGTTTTTTCATCATTATACTTAATCACACTTTCCTGCCATTTTAATTCACTGATTTAGTCAAAGAAGGGTACGGGAGATGAGAAAACAAATACTACTATTCATATAAAGATATAGAAGGTGAACAACTATCAAACAGTGTTTTCACACACTTCTGAAATACACCATAAACATTTTAACAAAACCAAATTTTACTGCTGAAAAAAACCTCTGTCATAGGTTTTTGGCCAGATGGGGCAGTAAGAGTTGCCCCATCCTCCATCTGAGCAGGAATAGTCAAATACAAATGAAGTAGGAAAAGAAAAACTTGCTCCCTGCTCCAGTGCAGCATTTGAGAGATGTTCCTCTAAACACCTGCACATTAGTGCATATAATACAATTCATGAACATTTACTATTTGGGCATACTAAAACCTGGACACAACGCAATGAGGAGGAGATAAACACCAAACTGAAATGGTTGCTCCAAATTTATTCCATCTCAATACGCCGTTCAACACAAAAGGCATCTAGCTTATCACATCAAATCTTGAATGGTAGTGGATCTATTTGCACAAGTACCAGCAGTGATTTTTGCTATGTGCTCAAGGACATCACAGACAATCTTCTTCCTTAGCATTTTACAGAATAAATAATTGATTGGTTTCCTACTGACTCCACTTTTTCAAGCTTGTCAGTAGCATTTAATTTAACTGGCTTTGCTCTGAAAATGGCAAACATACATTGGTTGAACATAAAACATAAATGGTGCATTTTTTCAATTAACTGCAAACTTCTACAGTCCTATTACAACAGCTTTGACACAGCAAAACACAAAACACAAACTCCTGTTCACTACGGAAGAGTTGAGAATACTCAAGACTTCCCAAAATCAAATCTTTCAGTGCCCAAAACTGACTTGACATGCTGCGACACAGCATGTTTCTTTGAGGTATCTGCCTTCATAAAATGCATTTTAAAATAAGTGGATTAAAGACTTGAAAATTGTTGGTACTTTCCCACGTCACACATTTTATCATGATAAAAAATACAATATAAAGATGCCATTTTAAGATCTGATTTTGCTTTGTACACAATAGCCTGACACAAGATTAACATCAGTTTAGCACTTCCTGTGCTTTCTGTATATCAGTATTATTTATTGAGATTAGAAGAAAATACTGAATTCCAAACATTTGTTTGCACATTTTAATGACACTGCTTGACTATGATATATCAGTCAGGTCACCATGTTGATTTCTTTACAATCTTCTATCACATATTGCTCTGTTTTACAGGAATATATTATGACCACACTCCATTTCTGCATGGATAAACTGATCTTTGTTAAGGAAGCCCATATTGTAAAATGTTAATCAAAGAACATGGTTCTCTATTAATATACATGAGAGAGAAGGAGACTTTGAGACACATTTGGGAATCAGACACCTAACTGAAAAGTATCAGGTAATTAATTCAGTCTTTAAAGCTATCTCCCCGTTTACAAGAAACATTATACAAGTTAAGCTCCTGATCTTGTGTTCAACAAGAGCCTAACACATGCAAAAGAATGAGTACTTACTACTGACATTAATGCTTCCTCACGGCTTAGAGCTAAGATTTTGGTCAATAAAGTGTCTGCATTTGGACATTAATACAACTTAGATACGGAGTAGTCAGACAAACTATGTTGGCAGCACTTTATTCTTCATTAGAGTCTCAAAACTGCAGATGCCAAAAATAAAGAAAGAAGCAGAGCTTGCTTGCTTATTATGTAGAGAGAATGGTAGAAACCTGTATCACTTCTTTAGATACCACAGCAATCAAAGCCATTTTGCACTAACAGAAAAGGTTAACAGAATACATACATACAAAGATAAAATGCCCACAATTGGGCATTTGCAAAATATTCCTCAATCTGCAAGACAGTCACACATTGGTTGTAACTGTGGTACAGGTATCCAACAACCTACCAACTCCTTTTATTTTTTCTATCTTCCCACTGTATTTCTAACATAAGCAAGAATAGCCTTTTAAACTCTTAATCTCAAGAAAACCAAAATCAGACTCTTAAATCATCTGGAATATTGAATGAAATTCCAGTTGTATCACTCAAAACATTAGGGCATGACCAGAAATGCCTCACAGAATATTGATCTACGGTATGGATCCTGATATTCAGTTGTCAACAAATCATGGGCATACAAAAAATGGTGCTGTCAAAACAGCAAGTATAACAATCAGATGGCACAGTTGGATTTTCACACTAATTATTTTGATTATATAGTAATGATTTTTTTTTTTATTTTAACAAATTAACAAATGGTGCACAGTATTGTTTTTTCATAACTATAATCCCGGCTAAGGAAGCTTTCTGACATGAAGCTGTAAGTTAAATTACAGTTTTCAAATTATAAGACAGAAATTAATTTGAAGAGAGAATTTTTTATTATGACACACTTTCATCTACTTGTAAACAGAAAGGGTACAAAGAAATTACCTACGTTCACTGAGGGTCATCACATAAGTAAGACTCTCTAGAATTTCTCTATCATAATAGAGGGAGTCAGATGAATTTAAGTTAGGATACTATATCTAAAAAAAATCTAAGAAAATCTGTGTAATATATGAGTAGCAGTCTGGTCAAACTGTTTGCCCAAACAGGAATATTTAATGAATACGTCAAGAATTCTTGTTAAATGTAAACTTTGGTAAACTTTACTGTAGGTGGGAGAACCATACTTCTTTCTTCTGCATGTATTTTTCTAAATTATTCACAGATTCACCATCTGTATTGTTTATACAATATGCACTACTAGACAACAGCACAGGCTGTTGAAGAACTTAAGCATAACTATACCGGCTCAGACCAAGATCATCTAGTCGAGCACACTGTCTCTGACACTAACTGGGTGCTAATCCAACAGCAGATGTCTTGGGATAAACAGAAGAACAAAGCAAAATGGCAGGGCTGGGGGGTGTGATAGGGGAGGTGGGAGGGTGTAAAAAGTATGGAAGAGCTCCTGTGCAAGGAAAATTGAGTGTACAGCTCTTCAGTTTAAAAGAGAGGCTGTTTGGAGAAGGTATTCAGATAATGAAGAGGATGGTTAGGAATCAACTGGTCACTCTCTTCTAGAAAAAAACCATAGTAGGGTATATATTTAGAAAAAAAAAAATGGCAGCAGTGGCTCTTCAAGGAACAGGCAGCAAAGTAATGAGAATAGCTGAAAGGACCGTTGCTCTAGAAATTTATATGGTTTGAGGGAGAGAATGGAGAAATTTTTGGGGAAAAAATAATCCAGTGATGGTTGCTAAATACAGAGAAATCATATGCAGTACAGAAAACCACTGAGCTGCAAGCACTTGGAGGATGGAAGATGAAGTGGGAAGTGTCTCATATTCTCGCCCTGCTTACTCTTACCCCAAACTCAGCTTACTGATGCTTAGGATAACTAGATGCTGTGTTAGATAAAACACAGTATGACACAGTATAACTTCTCCTTAAATATTACAAAAACCTATAAAAATGGGTCAGCTCAAGATTACAATGAGACCCATACTTAACGTTTTTTACTCTTTCTCTGAAACTTTATTTGAGATCAAGAATTAGACTAAGGATCCATGGATTAGAACCAGTACTACAAGAGTAGGTTTCCAGTGGTTTAACTGCTAACATTCAGTGTCCTGCTTGGGAACAAAAAAAAAAAAGCACACAATCAAAAACTTAATCTATGTCTTGTTTTCCGTACATCTGATTATTTTAATTAGATGCAAGTTATTGAATGACAGAGAGATTAGAAGACCATATTATGATTTTCCTTTTAGAACAGGTCTTACAAATATGATTTTTACCAAGTTAAGTTTTAATTATTTCCTCTAAAAAGTCACTACCACTTTAACAAGACTATTACGTTATTTTCTTTCTATTTCCAAGAAAAGTTTTTATACAGGTTTTTTGTTGGATAAGAATAGAGAACAAGCTTCTAGTTTCAAAAATTAACAATGGACATTGAAGCGCATTTTGGGAAGAAGGATGAAGTAACTATCTAAAGATTGGTTACAAACTTCACCCTATATTATCATGTCAAGTTGTCATGTTGAAATGCATAGGAAAAAAAAAAAAACACAAAAGAGAAAAGAAAAAGCAATCTGATAGTAATTTATACAGCACATTTCCTAAAGCTGCAAGAAAAACAAGTCCTCTTTGAAATATCTTGGGTTTTTTTCCACACATACCTTGAGGGCTCTTCCTCAACATCACTGTAACTACTTCTTAATGAAGGCTTAGGGAAACTCGTAACTAAGGCATGGCATGATTTTTCTCACTCTATTACATTTATCCTGGCTGTTTAGCTTTCTAACAATTCCTAAAGGCTTAAAATTCACATTAACAGAGATGATGCGGGAAAAGAAATGCAAACCATTAGGTGAGTACCAATTCACATACCTCAATAATTAGAATCAGCAAAATTGCCATTTAGCACATCACCTTTCATTGAAAAATGTAAGGTTTTACATAGACCATTTTTATGCTACCTTACAGCATGCACAAATCCTCAAAAGAACACTGATAAAAGAAGGTGTTTATTAACAATTGCTACACTACGATCAGCAATTCTGCTTTACAAACGACTGAAATTAGTTTCCTTATTTACACTTCCCCATTTCAGCTGGTGTCCAATATACTTCCGTTTGGAAGAATTGTTCAGTGTGAAGAAGAAAAGGCTCCAGGGAAACCTTATAGCAGCCTTCAAGTACCTAAAGGGAGCCTACAGGAGAGACGGGGAGGGACTCTTTATAAGGGACCGTAGAGACAGGATGAGAGTTAATGGTTTTAAACTGAAAGAGGGTAGATTTAGTTTAGATATTAGGAAGAAATTATTTACTGTGAGGGTGGTGAAGCACTGGAACAGGTTGCCCAGGGAAGCTGTGGATGCCCCATCCCTGGAAGTGTTCAAGACCAGGCTGGATGGTTCTTTGAGCAACCTGGTCTAGCGGGAGATGTCCTTGCCCATGGCAGGGGGGTTGGAACTGGATGGCCTTTTAAGGTCCAACCTAAACTATTCAATGATTCTATGAACTATTTACTGGTGAAGATTTGTTCTTTCATTTGGTTGCAGTAGCAAGTACGTGGAATAAAGATGTGCACATGTCCACACAAACACACTCGAAGCCACAAGACACAGCTCATACAACACTATTGGAGTAGCACATAGCTGATGTTCATCTTACATATGATATTCCTATTGATATTGTTTATATTAGTACTACATTAACACACAGTTGAAAAAAAAAATCTAGAAGTTAAAGAGGAAACAACAAAGTGGAAGATGTGGAAATTATATATGAATGACAAATATGTTCTGGAGTTTCCATTATTTCAGCGATGCTCCACACATATCAGCAATGTTCCATAAAAGATATTAAAAGTTCTATATACCTGTACCATTAGCTACTGGCTGGCTAAATTCTGTCTGTAAAATAATATCGTGCAACCCCTTTAAAGCAGTAAGCATTAGCAGAAATTCTATTTCAAATGATACAGACAGAACACAAACAACTGTTAGGCTAATGAAATAGAGTAATACATCTAAGGAAGTTTGTGTTTTAGATACTAATCATATGTAGGCATCTTTAAGGAAAATGAGAAAAAGAAATTGCAGAAATATTTCAAGAAGCCTTAGGAGATTACTATGTCAAAATATGTTCTGCAGGACTTAGTGACACTATTAAGTTTTCTGCTCCACTCTCAGATTTATTAAAAGAATGATGAATTGACTTTCTATGCCACATTCTTTTTCCTTCCAAACATACTAAATTGATGCCAATCACCTCAAATCTATACACAGAAACCAGTCTATAGGTTCTATTGTGTGCATGCTTACTTTATATAAAGGCCAACTCTCCGTTATCAAAAAGGAAACACAGAAGTCTGTAGGTAAGAAGGGTCTTTTCATTGTTATCATCTACACAAGAATACTTGTGTCTATTATCCAAAGAGGGAATTACCAGTAGAGTGGCACCGATCAGCCCATATCAACCAGGCTACAGCTTCCCCAGTCTATGTCAACCACACCATAGTTTCATATCAAAAAGACTTAAAAGGGAAAAAGTCTAACAAAGCTGAATTCACCCTTGACAACATTGAAGTTAAAAACTGCTCCTTATCTTGTTTTATAGCAAGAACAGGAGAAAATCCAGCATCACTTTCTACTGAAAACACCTTCATATATCTAACACTCCAACATGCAATTGCATGCATATATATGCTTTACAACAGGAAGTTATAAACTTAAGCATTTGGATTTTTTCCCTTAAAATGAAATAAAAAGAATCCTGCAGAAAATCACTGTTTCACAGCTTCAGTCCCTCTATTTCTATTGAAATCCTGAGCCTTAACAGCTTGAAGCTTCCCTAGAAGAGAAACGAAGAGAGAAAAGCTATGAAAAGTTGTGTGTGTGTGTATGTATGTATATATATATATATATATATATATATATATATATAAAAACCTCTGTGTTTGTGTCTGTATAATTTATTCTCCTGAAGATTCAACACAAAAAGAAGAAATTGCTTGTATTTTCTACGAGGAGTTCTCTAAGTAGGGAACTGAGGCAAAAAGATTTTAAAACCTGCCCAAGATTACACAAGCAGTCTGTGAAAGAACAAACTAGGACAATCCGTTTAAATCTCATCATCAACAACTGTTACTAATCTTGTTATGAAAGCCTTACTTTTGCTTGAGGTAAGGCATGAATTTCTTAGTTCCCTTAACTTTCCTCCTCTAATATCCCATTAGACTTTACAGTAAACACTATGCAAGAGCCTAAATGCACATTGAATTTTTTTCAGAAGTCAGCGTGTTAAGTTTTTTGTCAAAAGGTATCAACATATTGTATTTCCAACTACTTTTTCACTTTATGAATAAACTTATCCAGTAACGTACATTCTGTCTTCAGGACCCAAGAAAAATCCTAAGGCATACATTTGGATGAAGTAGTATAACTCCCCCTCAGAAGGACACAAGAGTACATTTAGCCCACAAACCCTTTTCATAACAAAAAAATACCAAATTCAGAGCATGTCTTAGACTCAGTCCATTCTATCCTCTCTAATTTATATCACTTCACTACAAAAAATTAATTTTCATCACAGAGCAGGATTGTAGGCTACCGATTACAAAACAAATTACTTGGATTTTCAACTCCCCGCCTGCTGGCATATCATTAGATCATATTACTTCTTTGTAAACCAGTCTAGCTACATCTTCAGTAGCACCACTGATCCTTGCTAACATTTTTACTTGCAGTTCTGCTTCTTCTTTAAAAAAAAAAATAAAAAAGAAAAGAACAAGGAAAATGTCCTTATCTATTGTTATTGATGCACACCTTGCATTAACGTTACAAAGGCCTGGATTAAAAACAGAAGAACAGCACCTCTGCTAAGTTGCCACTTAAGTTTCAGATACACTGATTTACAGGACTTGTATCTCCCATTGTGTAAAAGACTCCTGAATGTGCAGTGGTGCTCGGGAGAGAATGTGGAGCCGGTGAAATAGCTGAGAACACGGAGCGTAGCGTGGGAGAGAGGAAGGCAAAGGAACAAAGGTATACCTATTAGAAAGGTGAGGAAGAAGGAGGTCCTCCTGGGCAATCCTGGAAGAGGCAGCATACTCTCCTCCAGTATTTGCAAACACTAGTGGTCTCCAGGAAAGTTAATGCACCAGCATATTTTCCCTACAGCTCATTTAAGCTACTGGTTTAATCCAGATCCACAACTGTATATTAAGCTTTCATCCTTGTGTCCAGAAAAGCTTAGAAGTATAGAAGATTCTCCATTTTAGTTGCAAATTCATCTGGCTACAGAAAAAGTGAGTTAGGAGACTGCAATATTCCGTACAAGGCTATAGGTAGAACATAAAATAGTCATAATGTTGCTAAGCAGCAAGGCAAGGCAACAGTATCTTCCATTTTCAAAGAGGTTTTAGGCAGATAAATCTTCCCGTAAACAAGGGGAACATACACACTGCCTCACCCGCAGGAGTTCAAATGACTATCTACCGTTACTGCGCAGGCGTTTTCTTGCGTAGGATGTTCAATTTAGAGCACTAGAATTGAAAGACTGAAGGATAACGCAGGTCACAGCTACTCTAGAGAACAGCACAGTTGATACGTGATCACTTGCACTTCATGCAGTACAAACACAAACCTTTATAATAAAATATAAACCCAGCTTTTGACACAAAAGGCCCATAGATCTGTGGATTACACTAGAACACATACATATCTATCTCAACCCCAAATATTAAGTTCCTATAGAAATTTTAAAGTTGTAGCATTTAGAAAACATTATAACTTGTCTTTTCATTAGTCGATAATAAAACCTGAAACCTTTTCCTCTAAAGCATTTATTTGCACTATCTCCCCTTACACACATAACACACGCTTTTACCTCCTGCTCTCCTTAACTAGCTGCCAACCCCAAAAACTAATTCTCGTCCTATTTAGAGACAGAACAGAAGCAAAAAAAACCCCAAACAAACAACTACTCTGTCTCTTTATAGAAAATGAATGTGCATTTCTGTGCGCACACATATAAATAAAAAAATCCTGTTAACATAGAAAACTTTGTATAGAATGAACTTCTATAGAAATAACAAAAAGCAACACATCAGTGTTTCAAACAGGCAAAAAGCATGAGGAGATCCACACCTTGAGAAACCATTTATTGATTATTTATTGTTAAGGATCTTACCAACTAGCTTTTCCTCAATTCAAGATGTACTTGGTTTCTTGAATTTCCACAGTGGTTCCAATAGGACTGTCTTTGACGAACACAGAGGCTGAAGGGGGAACCCCTTTTTTTTGTTGGCTTGGTTGGGGTGGGGACAGGAGAGGGGACAGACTGCCATGGTGAACAAAAGGATTTTCCTAACTGGAAGACAGACAGCCCAAAGGCAAAGAAACCCCAATAACCAGCCAATCAGATTAATTCTTTGCTTTAAAAAAGTGCTTTAAAAGTGGCTGAACAGGTGATGATGATTTTGGTTAATGAGATAATTTTCAGCCTGCTTTTCCATTGGCAGGCTGCTCCTTGACACGGTGGGTTGTTTAAATTATCTTTAACTGTTTAATTAATAGTACCACCATAAAAATCAACCCACATGGTAGGACCTTTTCCTATAGCACCTTTTCCTGTAGCACCTTGTGTGCTTTCACATCACAGCTCTTCAGAAGCTCCACTTTACACCAGAAGCTAATTCTCAATTATGTTTTTGCATTACTGATCCTGATGGTGTATGAAACCCTTGTGCTTGCAGTCTTTCCTATTTTTAGCTTATTGCAAGATATGAAAGGGGATTCTATTAAATATATTAAAATACTTTGTCTAATTATTATCTCCTTTTCATTAGCTGCTTAGATTTACTCCTACATTTCCTTTAACCACCTATACACAGAATTGTTGAGTTATGGGTGTTGTTAATGAGAAATTGTTTTAAGATTGTTTTCTGCATGTAAATCACCTCTGTTGGTAAGAATGCACAAATAACAAAATCCTGTCTCCATAAATAAGTCACTGCATTTCTAGTCACTTCTGACAACTTCAGTTTGCTTGACTCAGTATAGCATCTTCTCACTTGTTATTTTCCAACCTTACAAAGACGGTATTTCTCATTATATTAGGCTTTGCTGGGATAACTACAGAAAATATATCTAAATGTTAATGAGTACAAAAGCTTTTCTAAGTCTTTCTTAAAATCTGTGAAGATCTGGGGAGTATTCTTAGCTCTGAAAAAAACCCCTGTCCTAGTACTGAATGCTTACTTTTGCTAATCGGAGGTTAAAAAAACCAAAACATCTAAAGGAAAAAAAAAGCTTCCAAAGGTGTATAGATCAGTGGGCTTTCCTAACAAAAGCAATAAAACCATACTATTGTTCAGATGATTTTTTACATTATAGATGATAATTTATGGCAGAGTTAATTATTTTCAGTAGTGTTCTAGCTTTGCTCCTGCCAAGTTTTCTTCCAACTCGGTTACATAATCAAACACTTCATGTACTACAGGATAACTGGGAAGGCTTTTAAGGTTCCTGTAACCGTGAATTAATCTGATGAAACCCTGAGAAGCATCCTGGGTTATCATCAGACATCCTCTGTCCAAACAAATTAAGACTATTATGTGTAGTGGAAACAGCAATTCTCTCAGGCAAGGGGAGGCATGAGCAGTTGTGTAGTCTGGTATTTCTAGTGTGTTAATATGAAAGATGCACTTTAGTGACCTTTAGCATTACCAAAACCAAGTCCATCCAGCCTTTCTTAACCCTCAAAAATAAACAAAGACCACTAGTGTAAAATTCTATCAGTGCCTTAGTACTACAGAAACAACACACACTTCTATAGCTGCTGTTCTATCCTTGAACAGCAGCACACAAGTGGAGATGCAGAGTGTGCTACTGCCGCACCCTACAGCCTTCCTCCCCCAAAAAGCCTTCATCGGTATTCCAATAGGACATAATTCACACTAATGCTTTTAAAGTGCAGGAGGAGTAAAAAAGAAAGTACTCCTGAGAAATATCTTGACTGTAAAAAATAAAACACTTAAATGGTAATAGGTTATAAAAGTAGAATTACAATAGAGCGTTTCTGTAAAGTGATTTTTTTCTTATTAAATGTATACTTTAAAAAGAAAAAAAAATGCTTCCTAACTAAAAAGTTTCAGAGGGAAGTAAAAAACAGTCTTTTGCTGCATAAAATCATACTGGTAAGTACAAAAAGTAACTGAATTCCTACAATAAATTATATTTAAAAACCAGACAATTGATTCACAATGCTTTTTATTTTAATTTCAAACTTTCTTACAGATACACATAATTCAGGTAGGGAGGAGAGACTATTGAATTCTATTTAGGTTCTGCTGCTGCCTTTGGACAGCATATAGATCATGATTTGAATAATTCTGTTAATTTCCTGGCTCCATCAAGAACATTAAAAACTTTGCTATTGACTTCTACAATAGCGTTTTACTCTTTAAATAACAAAATAAGTGTCACTGCAGAACTCTAATAATTCACAGAGGAAATTCACAGCAGCTGGGTTTTTCAATTTTAAAACAGAGCTTCATTTCATCTGCAGCACTATTTAAGAAAGAGAGTCAACCCTTCTGCATTTCTAGAAAATATCAACTTTGAATCTGGCTGTTCCATCTGCAAGGTGATTAAGCAGCTTAGAAATCTGTCACCAAAACACTGTGATGATAGTCAGGTGCTCAGGTTGTGAAGTTATCAGAACTATCAGGATATTTCAAGAACAATATATTTGGAGAAAAAAACCCCACATATTTGGAACAGGTAATTTGCTTTCAATTATCTTTAAAACAAGAAAGGAACACTTTCTGGCAGAAGAATGAATTGCATCTCATTCAGTTATGGAACAGCCTGTGTTTCATTTTTGGTGAGCAATGGTCAGCAGGAACACAAACTGAAACCCTGCTGCATCTCAGAGCTCTCAGTGACTTACGTGAACACTGAACCACTTTTGATTACTACTTTTTAAACCGAGAATGAAGCACACCAGCACTATGTTGCAAAGCTACACTATGCTTTTCAAGAATAGCAAAGTTCTTTTTAAAAAAACAGTGATTTGAAGAAAACAAATCCAATCCAATGCCAGTAGAAGTAAATACGTCTGGAATCCTGCTCCGTCTGGGACAAACTTTCCTGTTACACAATGCAAGAGAGACAGAGCAGCTCCTACAGGACCCGAGGGCGTTATGCAAGGACACCTACAATGGAGTCAAGATTAAGAATTAAATGGAATATCTGACTGAAGTTTTACTGCAAGAAGCAGTTTATTTCTTCAAAAACTGAAAAGGCCTGAAAAGATCCAACAGATGTAAAGACAATGGACAGTTAATCAGGAAACTTAAAAATACTAGAGGGAGATAATGCAGTCAAATCAACAAAATGCTGTTTTCCATCTTCCATTTTGGTTATTGCTAGCTATGTTTCCAGGGATGGGGCATCTACCACCTCTCTGGGCAACCTGTGCCAGTGTCTCACCACACTCATTATAAAAACTATCTTCCAAATACCTAGTCTGAATCTACCCTCTTTTAGATTAAAACCATTACCTCTTAAATGAAATGGCATAACAAATCTTAATGTATATTTATTTCTTATAATGAAAAAAATAAAGAAAAGTTTTCTTTGGCCTTCTAAAGCCAATTTCTAAAATCACTATGAAATTTTCATGTTATGAAATAAAAGCGCTATGTGACTTACCTAAAATGTTTCACAACTACAAAATGTGCTATCAGTTGGTATATTTGCACAGTGTCCTTCAAACTCAAGTAAAATACAAAACAAAATTCACCTCTTTTTTTTGCTTCTTCCTTATAAACTATAGTATTCATCAATGTTCTAGTAACTCCCAAGAATAATCAGAGTATGATGTTCTTCATTAATTTCTTAAAATGCTAAACTATGTATCTGTCCGTAAGGCCTGAGAGCTTACTACTCTGGCAGAAAGCCATCACAGCAGAAGATGCTCTCTTCTGTATGAATTTAGGTGTGGAAGAGTAAAATTTGCCACTATGGGATATTCATGACCCACAGCCAAGAACTTACTCTTTGGCAAATTTTTCAAATCAAAATAACAATGTTCCAAACACATGAATGAGTAGGGTGAGAAGCAACATGATTTAATATTTCTTGTCTGAATGAAGGCCTGCTACATGATAATGTGGTTGTGAATTTGAAAAAAACGATAAAAATTATTTTCATTCCTTCAGCAACAGAGTTAATGCAGCTGTGTCAAATAGCACCAAAAATCTGCCATTTATCATCCTGCACAAAGTCTGCTTTGCTCCGGTACATTGACAGAAACAGAACAGTTTTTTCTTCCTGACAACACAAAATATCAGGAGATCCTTGCGTAACTAGATGTGCTAGTTTATGAGGGACGTCTTGAGTCTGTAGGGCATTCCCAGCCACGTGCATTAACTTGCAAGTTCTGTCTTGTTTTCCGATGGATCCTGGAGACGCTCAGTTGCCTGCACCAGGCTAGGAGAGAACCGCACCACAGCATCACGGCATCACTTCTACCTGCCACTACTCTGCAAGCCATGGGAAGGAGAAGAATTACATATCACTAAATAGTGCAATTAAATTTTATATTATATCAGAGTAAGATGGGAAAACTGTGTAATGATACAACATTATCATGACACAGTAAAAACAAAAACATTTTTGAAGTTCAAATTAAGTACAATAGTGATACATTTATTCTACAAGAAGAGTTATTTAGGAGTCTATTTATACTGTTCCTCCTCATGACAAAGCATCATCTTTAGCATAGCTGGTGACTGTAAACCCTTACCGTCTACAGTTGCATATTTATGTAACTGATATTTCTTCTTATTCTGCCTACTTTTGAAACAGATTAGGATGCAAACAGAATTTCCAACCAGTGATTATGAAATTGCTTTACTTAAAATAATAGAATTTTTTTTAAAAAAAAAAAAAAGTTATTTCATTAAAGAAGCTCTCTCAGAAGAGGTGAGCAGTATTACCTACACACAACTGAAAATGAAAATTCAATCATCTCATCTGCCCTCCCCATCACTCCAGTGAGTTTAAAATATTTGCAGAAAAGAAAGGCAATGAGAGAACGATTACGGTCGGATAAAAGTGAAGTGAGTACAAGACTTCAAAGCAGAAGAATACCAGAAACTGCTGCATTTATAGGCACAAAGAATCTATTTTAGTGTCATTTTTTTGGAGAGCTGGAAAGAATTACAGTCACTGTCTTTTCTGCATTTCAGAAAGGTAATTCAAATTAGTTACTTAAATTACTTGGGGCAAGTAGCTTTGCAGGTAAAAAAGGTGAAATGTTTCCAACTAGAGGAAAAAAAGCCCTCCAAAGCAATCCTAAAACAGTATTTCACATACTGTATTTCACAGAGAAAATATTTGACACTGGTGTGCATAAGTATTACCTGCATTAATTTGAAATTAGGTACCAAAAAAACCCCCAATAATTGCTTCACTGTTCAGGGCTAATAACTTTACAACACATGGTAGCATCAAGTCCTCTTTTCATGACAGTCATTGTTACACTGCTTTATCTAACTTCCTGAACCTCTGAGATATACAACTTAAGAGGCTGACGTCCTTTGCCAAGTCACTTTACTACTGGAACAAGGAGACTACACAGATGAAAGAATCATGGTGGGTTCAGTGCCATATGAGTGACTTGTCCAACATTTGGCCCAAATCAGGTCTCATTCTTACTATGTAAGGATGCTACAGCTCTTCATATGTTTGTTTTGATGGTTTTGTTTTAGCCTCATGACATTTTATGTTGAGACAAGCCAATATCAACTCATTTCTTGCTGCCATTGAGAACCATCACTCACTGCTGTCAGCTAGCAGACCATCTTTTTAAATCTGGTTAATATGAAACAGTTCATTAGGAACAATGAATTAACGAATGAACTAGAAGCACTCAATAAAGCTGCTATTAAACTTTTCACTATTCTTTGATATTATTCATTATTCATCATGGTTTTTTTATAATTGTGGCTCTGCTATTCCAGTTGCCCAGTGCATTAAGATCAGCCAAAAGTGAACAAATATCTTGGGTCATCAATATTCCCAGATTCAAGTCACTGTCATTCAAGCTGCTTTCAGAGATAAATAGTGTCTCCAGCTCTGTCCAGAAGCTGATGCAGAGAAGGAAAAAAACAGGCATGGCTCTAAGTTTCAAGGTTATTCTGAATATTTGAGATGGCAGCAAGCTGAACTGCTGGGAGCTGCACCATGTGTTAATGGTCATTGTGTTACATCATTTTTAGTTAATGTTTTTGGGGTAGATCCACAGAGGGGTTTGGCAATTGCAGCATTACAAAAAGCACAATTCAGATGCCAATCACTTAAGGGAAGTGGAATACCCAGCCTTCGGCCCTTCCTCTGCCTCTACAATAAATGGGATAGTTCACTTTTCCTTCTCCATACAATCCTCAGCAGAAGATGGGCAATAAGCTGCATTTCTGACACTGAGATTTCCTAAGACAGGCATCTCCACTTAATACAGCTCTAAACCCTCTTTTGTAATTCAGTTCCCCATGCCCTTTCCTTCAAAAATGAAGCAGGCGTCAATTTTATCTCTGGGATGCAACTGGAAGAGTGTGTAATAAGAGCCCTTCACACAATTATAATGATTACAATATTTGCCCAGCAAACGAGTAATTCATTATTCTCCACTGAGTGACCCAAACATTAGTCTAGAGATGTAGGTCCTTCCCTAAGGGCCAATAAATCTTTAATTATTTTACACAAACTGACCTAGTTTCAATAGGGAACTGGCATCCTATAATATTTTGTATTAGGATTGCTTCTGATTAGAACAAAAGATTCTAGATCCATAGAAAAGGACCCTAACTCTCCCTCAAATTGTATTTCTGAGCAAAAATTCTTAAAATCGTAGAAATCGTAGAATTGCCTAGGTTGGAAGGGATCTTTCAGACCATCTAGTCCAACCGTCAGCCTAACACTGACAAAACCCATCACTAACCCATGTCCCTCGGCATCACGTTTACCCATCTTTTAAATACCTCCAGGGACAATGACTGCCTGAACCGTGTGGAATTCAGCACAGAAGGAGTGAAAATGATTAAACTTCAGCAAAGGCTGCTGTGGAGCATGGGTGATTAAGTCAGTTGCTCTTGGGGAAAATGGTCATGAGGAACACCAGAAACGAGCAGAGGAGTAGGACACAAAAGATGAGAGCTGTGGCACGTACCTGGAGCAAACGTCATCCCGAGAGAAGCTTCCAGTCAGCGACATCAGAGGTAACCCCCAGAAGGGCAGACAGTGAGCGTGCTCATTCCCCCCCTGCAGCATGCCACAATTAAGGCCACAGTTTCATGAACAATTTAAGCCAATGTAAACCTTATAAAGAAATAATTCTGTCACTACCTTGAGCCAGCACAGCTGAGGTGAGCCAAAAGAGAGAACCAGTCCAAGCTAAAAGTGAGCTATTTTCCTTTCCCGATATTGTCATCCTTTACTGCTCTCTCAGAGCCAGTTCATCTCATAATCTGAAAAATGCTGGAGCCAGCACAAAAGAGAGGTTGGCAGAGGAAAAAGCAGCTGGGCATTGCAGGAGAGCTAGAAAACCACTTTCAATCACAGAGTTGGCTTCCAAAACATTTATGAAATTACGGCCTAAACTGTATTGTAAGTCCACTTCCCGCTTTTTCATACACTCCTGCCTATTAAACATTTAAGGAGATTTTAATGTCCTATAACCCGCTCGATTTTTTTAAAATTTAAAAACACATAGTCAAATAGATGTGATTGTTTTTTCCATCTATTCATGAATTAAACATCTGTACTGTAGCTGGCAATATGGAATTAGACATAGATGTAAAAAATGAAGAGAAATACAACAAATTGTACTTTGCAACTTGTTGCAAAAAGACCCAAGGACTGATAATGACATTTGCTTTTACATAGACTTTCTGCCTACAACGTAGTGGCATTTTCTATTCATCATTTTTGTTCGAAGAAGGAAATTAAGACCATTTACCTAACATCTAACATCTACGTGCTCCTCCCTTTATATCTGCACTAAATGGGTGCATTTGGCAAATAATGGAATTTTAAATCATCTAAAGAGGTACAGACAGTTCCAGGAATTCCCACTGTTATTGGACTTTGAGGCCTTTATTAGAAATGCTACAGAGATATCTAGAAAGAGGAGAGATTAAAGGAAA
>JAOXNO010000033.1:53451588-53472345 GCA_028565335.1 Limnodromus scolopaceus | reverse complement strand
TCCCACTGTTATTGGACTTTGAGGCCTTTATTAGAAATGCTACAGAGATATCTAGAAAGAGGAGAGATTAAAGGAAAAGGAACAATCTAATTTGTTTGGGCACTGGACAACATGCTGCACAGAGTGTTGGACTCACCAGTATCTGCAAGACCTTTGCAGAATCATAGAAAAGAAAACTAAATGGATTATTTGCAAAAGCTATGATATGACTTGATATGATACAGTAACACCAGGAATGGGCAGGTGGTATGGCTACGTAAGATAGGTCAGGGACAAGTTGTGTCTCAGAAACAGACCTTTAAAAAATCAAACTTGGTCGATTTAATATCCTTCTGAAAAGATAAACTAAAGGAGATCCTAATCAGAACACTGCTAGGAGATAATTTCCTTCTCTGGGAACAGTGACTGAATGGGAAGCTGTCACTTGAGAGCACGGGGCAGGGCAGGGAAGCCAGCGGCTGAACCTATGAGATACTGAATGTAGTTTATGCATACATTATAAATTTAATATTAATTTATAAATTTAAATTATGAATAAATTATAGAATAAATTGCTTTAGTTATAAAGAGTAAAAAAACCTGCCTTGTAATAATGCATATGTGTTCAGATACTATATAAAATTTCTTGTGAATCAGATCTTTTGTAGACTTTTGCTGGGAACTATCAGGAAAAATCTTTGTGAAGCAAGGGGTATTATAAAAATAAGGCAGTAGTTGTTCCTAAAAACTGAATATTTATCTTGTCATTCTTAAGGGGAAATTTAATATATTTTCCAACAAAGAAATATGACATCTATACAAAAATTTTTATTTAATTTCTCTCCTGAAAACAGAACCAATCTCTCCACTTTCATTTATTCAACCTTAAGCAGTTTCTAAAATTTAATTCTGAAGCAAGCAGTATTTATAGCAAGAAAGCTGAGAGCACTAGATGTCAGATGTAAATTCTACCACGTAGCAAAATGATCTCAATCTTCAGAATTATGCTAATATTTCACAGTAAAAGAGTATCTTGGTAAACAAAAAGCAAAACCAAATTATACAACAGTACCTGGGAACCAAATTATACAACAGTACCTGGGCTCCAGATACTAACACGGGGCTGTCTGCTATGTCAGGAAAAGGCAAAATTATAAAGTTAAAATTATAACTCCTTATTTAAATTCCCAAAGTGAAAATATTCAAATTCAGCTGTTTGGAAGTTATAGCACTATGCTGTCCTTCCTATCATTTATTCTCGTTAATTCAACAAAAATGCAATCATCTGCTTAGGCGAGCCCAGATCAGATTAGTGTTGTCAAGGGACTGTGTCGTACACAAAGACTATATTGCCATGCTCATTAAAGTGGATCTAATTCAGTCATCCTTATATATATACAAAGAAAACGCTTTCATCTCATTGGATATGAGTACTTCCTTATGAAAAAGATAAAAATCGGTCTTTTGTTTTTGCTCTTCCTATCTCTAGGTCTTCCCCCCACCTCTCAATTATTTTTTTAAAGTTTATTATTATTGTTATTGTTATCATAACAGCACGGCCTGTTGTCTCCCTTTCCACCTTATAATTGCATTTTAATTTATCTCATTTATTCCTATAGCTATGGACTCCACTAAAATTAACTATCAAATTGGGTAACAACCATACCCAAGATTTATAGATGCCCTCTGCTAAGCACTACGCTAAGACTGAAGAATCATGGGCTGCTAAGAACCACCACACCGCTTCAGATGGGTGCAGCCCCATCTAGCAGAGTGTTCTGCCTCCAACAGTAGCCACAGGTGCCAACACAGAGACAGTTTAGAGCAGAGTATGAGTAGTATTTCTTAGCAAAAAGTTTAGATAAACAGATGTACACAGGTGCTATTTAAATTCAGATCACCTTGAGAGTGGGATAAATAACTAAATAGATAAATAAAATTTATTTCACGCTATGCTGTCAATAAGTGCTCCAATTCAGTGTAATTCTAATTGCAGAATTACCGCCAAAAGCACAACACCCAAATGAACAATCTGCGCAAAGCACTAGAGAAGGGCTGTCTCACAGTTCAAAACTAGAGAGATAAAACACGATGCAAGGCAGCAATGACCTGGATTTTACCTGAACATTTTCACTTTTCCTGCCTAGAAAGAAATTGTATCCTTGCCAATCATATAAAAAAAAATCTGGACTCAATCATTATACATATGTGATGGGTAGTGAGCAAGCCAAGACTTCTAAGAAGACAGAAGTTACTGCCCATGAACAGTAAATCTGACGTGTTTAGTAAGCACCTAGGGCATGCAATCGCAATTCACTGCAGTACATCTCCACATTCTTCTGCCTGGGAAATTCCAGACAGAAATACAGCTGCCCTGTTCTCTTACAGCTCCTCTCCACATTTGCTGACTTAAATATGAATTTTGTGAATTTGCTTCCCTATTACTAAGCCATGCTTCGCATTTCTGGCAAATCTGGTACTGTAAGTAATTTAAAACATAAATTAAAGTGACTTCTGATAGAAGTTATTTTTATAGTAACACCTGCAAAGTATCTTGTTAGCAAGAGAGATTCTGAATTCCTTACAGACTATAGAGGGCAATCTGAGTTCGTTCACATAATGAAAATTTGTGTGAAAATAATCTTGTTATTACAGTATTTACTTCCAGAGCATCTATCAAAGTATTAAACTGAACATATGCCCAAATACACTAAGAGGAATATCAGTTACTGTATGAGTTGAAAAGCAATCAATTTCAAAGTTAATCTGGACAAAGTAGTTTATTAATAGCATTAACAATTATTATTACTTGGAATTTCAGAAATGCTCAGAGAACAAGCTGAAATTAGGACTGCCTGTCACATAAACATTGTGTCTTTATCTAGGGATAAAAAAAAAAAGCAAGCTGTGAAAATATTGTAGGAACCTTGTCCAGGTGACACACAACATCATCTATAACATCACCTAAGCTGGTACAGATAAAAAGCTCAGGGATAGACAGACTCAAACTAGCAAAGCCACATCTTGTTAAAGCATATGTTGCCTGTCTACAATACTTCTAACACATGTTAGAACATACTGGGTGCATTATCACATTTATTGCCTTGACAACAAAGCTAGAATTAATAGTACAGGGTAGTCCTTGTTCCAAAGAGCTAAAATTCAAGAGGAAGCAAAGGAAGTATTAGCTGAATTTTCAGATGCTGTCTGAGAAGATGTTTTTCTGAGATGCAAATAAAAGGCCAAGTTTTTTTAACATTTACTAGTTAACTAGGGGAATATGTGATTTTTCATAAGTCCTTCCCAAATGCTGCTCTGTGCCTGGCAAAATAATAAAAAAGGAAAATTAAGGAATGATGTGGGGAAGAGTGAAAAACTGCAACACTGACCAACTTGCCAGCAATGTTTAAACTAACAAGAAACAGTCTTACTATTGGCTTTTAATTGCATTATTTACATTTTGGGAACTGAGCCCTTGCTTTTTACATTCCTAATGCATGAAAACTTTAAGAACAACTTTATTTCTGTCTTTAGAAGACTGTCATAAAAACAGTGAGGTGTTCCTAATGGAAATACTCCAGTGAGAACTTCATATACCAAAAATTATTTCCACAGCTCCTCATCTTTAAAATGAAGACTTAAGGTCAATAAATAATTTCCTTTTCGTTAGTAAAGTGAAGAGTGTGAAATGAATTATTTTTATGTCCTCACTAATTTGGTCATATAAACCCTCTGTTTAGAATGCAAGAACATATGTAAAAGCTAGCATTTTTACTGCATGCAGTGAATTAACAGAAGGACTGAGATTCCCAGCTACTCATAGGGGTTTTTTGGAGAAAAAAAAAACCCAAACAAGTTTACTACTGTAATTTGAACCTATAACTGGACTGCACTTGGTGGACACAGCATGACCTTATCAGACTTGAGCAAGCTTATCTGAGAAAAAAATAATTAACAGGCATTATGAATATGAATTATGCTCTTCATGTCTTCAGGGCTTTCAGTCATGCCAAACCGTGCTCATTTCTAGATGGGCACATGCACCTCTAGCAGATGTGGCACTGACTTCATACTTGGAACTGGACATAACTTTACCTCTGGTGGTGTCCCCACATGTTCACAGATGAAAAGAAATGCTACACTAAGAAATGCAGCTCATGGTGTACTGGACAGAAGTTGAAGAATTCAGCTCTGTCAAAAGGGATGCTGCTTACCCAACAGCTAATCGATACTGATGCCATCAGAATGAACCTCATAGTGCCAACACCAGGCTTTTTAAGACCAGAAAGTTAAATCAAAGCACCGGCAAGAATCTTTTCAATCTATCTGGTTGCCGTGTATAACCAATAACACGTACATGTCCATATAAACACACACACACACACACACAATTATGCATCCTGCCAACTATATGAAAAATTATGTCATTTTTGACTGCAGGTCAAGGTGAGGATCTGCAGAGGAATTGATAAATAAAGCTGTTTTAAGCCTACCTCGTGTTGGGAAAAGGGCATTTGTGGGGTTTGTTTTGTTTGGATTTTTTTTCAACCTTTTGAATGGAAACCAGAAGCCGATGAATAATGTTCCTAGAAAACGCTGCTTATAAATAATGATACAAGTAGTTAAGTATTTATAGAGTAGTAATATAAAATGAAATAATATTCAACATCTTACTAAGGAGCACTGCTTCTAAAAGTCCATGACTCAGTTCATAATTTTAATGGAAATTCAGCCGTTCTAAAAAAGAGGCTGAGGGAAACTATTAATTCCTTTATCTTTAATACATTTCCTTTACTCTCTTTGTGATATACTGCAAAGGTATATATTTTAATTGGCAAATTTTTATAGCTAGCATTATCTGTACTTTTGCTGAAGCATACTTCAAGATTATAGCCTAAAACAGAAAAAAGTAAGAAATTCTTTTTATAACTTCATTAAAGAAAAAATAGATTAATGAGAAATATCCTGTATATATTTCAAGTTTATTCCAATCTGCCTAGTTAGTTAATGTTTTCATTAAAAAAAACTCTACTCCACCCTAAATAACAGCAGTAAACTCACAATGAATTCCATGATGGTTTCATCTGTGAATTTCATTTATGTTTTCATAGTTTTCTTTTTAAGCATAGCACTGAAAAGGTGACAAATGAGACTACTACCGTCACTCAATACAGGGACACTTCATGGTAGCCACACATTAAACTACAGAACTATATTTAACCTGAGAAGATACGGCCCCATTTATGTAATCCTGCTTTAGGAGCTTCTAATGAGTTACTGCAGCCTAACCCAGATACGCCTGCCAGCAAGTTCCCTGCTCTTTCATGTCAACGCAATGATGAGAGTACAATTTCATTGTAAAAATTGCTGCACAGCACAAAGAACACTCTTCTTGATCATCAATATAATCAGTAACCTAAAAATAAACTTCTGCCTAATTTAACTCCTATTTATAACAGAGAAGCTTTATTTTTATTTGTATTATATTTATTACATACCCATAGTCACAGTGTTACAAAGAAGAGATTCCTGAGGCAGGGGAATAAGTAGTCAAGGGAATTAGGTAAATAAAGAAATTGATAAGTTCTTTGACACTAAAGCATTCACAGAGAAAGCATTTACAAGAGCATGCAGAAATTCCAGAAAGATGCTTTAGGTCTCAAATTATACGTTAAGTGAGTTATTATCACAGTGGCCTCTTTTTGCTTTAAAAAATCTCCAGGCAAGAATGCTCATCCATCTCAGAAATGTCTTCACCTTTTAGAGAGCATCCAGGGAGATGGTCGGGCTTCCCCAGCGGAGAGCCCTGCATTCAGCCACCTGTCTGGCAGACACATATGGCACGTGGGGATCAGCGGGGGCCAGGGTGAGCGTCGGTCACTCGGTAACATCTGCCAACTGATCAGAAGTGGCATTAATGAAATTCTAAAAGGAGTTTAGTTCACTCCTTCCCGCTGAAAGACAGCTGTAGTGACAAAAGGTGGACATAAAAAGCAGCACATTAAGATTATAGGTGGTAAAATGGAGCAGGGGAAAGGATGAAGCTTTTCAGAACATGCTTTTTGACCCAAGTCACCTGGAATAAACACCTTGCCTAATGCAATCATAGTACTGTTTGAAATGAAGCACAGCATGAAATGTACAACAGTAATGTAACAAACAAGGACAGGAATAACAGAAGACCCAACTACAAACCAAAGAAAAAATTAAGAATTCACCATCATGATTTGTCATTGCATCACACACTTCAATATCTGTTGTTTCTAGATTTGGTTATATTTAAAGTGTTTTTAGTTTGAAGATCATCTCAATAAATGATCATAATGCAAAAATTATGTCTGTATAAAGTAGTTTGAATTTCAGTGTTGCTAGTTGTTTTCTTTAAACCATGTCTGCTGACACTGTGTATACAGGTAAAGCACTAAAAATGCAGTATAAAAAGCTGTAGTTTCAGATCACATTTTCTCCAGGCATTTGGATCCCCTTCTCTTTTGCTTTATCAGCTCAACAGATTTCATGATTCAGAGAACAGCAACTACACCAGGAATGGAGGCATGGCATTCCCAAAGCCAAACAAGGCAATAGACCATAAACATAGTATCTTGGCTTCAAATGGTAATTATTTCTCCGCAAAGCTAAGGCTATAGTCCAGTGGCAAGTTCTTCCACTAATTTAGCTCTTCACAAAGGAAACAATGAGGTGCCTCAAAAAAGATATAACAGTTTACACTTATTTTACTTAAGTATATTTATCAAAAAACATGATTACAGGAAAAAATCTACTATAATGACCTTTTTTAGCAAAAGAAGAAAAGAATACAAAGCTTATGGGAAGAAGGAAAGAGAATAGCGGATTTGATGACTGGCAATCTGAGCCCTTAGCTTGTTTAACTATTACATACAAACACATCAGAGATTTTATTCTGTGATGGGAATGAAACAGAATGTGAATCCCATTATCTTTTCCACCATGTGGTGCACCTATCAATTCAGGCACTGTTTCTGCACCATGAGAATGCAATGTAAACATCCCATCTAATGCAGCCTGCCTGAGATCCAAACTTTCTGGGGTGGTATTTGTTGCCAAGATTTTCTTGCCTTAAACTTCCATCTGAAACATGGAAAGCGGCCCTTGGCAAATCTCAAAAGCTGCAATATTGTACATTGTCTCCAATCTATCAGCATTTTCAGTATTGGCTTCGTTGCTCCCATGAAACACATTAATGCAATGAAATGTGAATCCTGGTCCATACCCAGTCATTAGGATCGACTGCACAGTAAGGGCCAGACAATGAACTCTCTCACAAGAACCATTCACCTAAGTGAAAGATAGAGGAAAGTCTAAATCCCATTTTTGATAAATGTTGCTTTGATAAACTCAAAGACTGGTTTTTAGTATGCTTCCCAAACTGAAGAAAGCTAATCTGTGTGTCCAAGAAGCAAACAGTACAATCAGTGGATTAAACAGTGACTCAGCACAGGGACTGAGCCTCAAACTCTGAATGATGAATTTATAACATATTTACAAGGGTGGTTACACTCACTCAAGGAGAAAAAGAAAGAAAAAATAAAAAAGAGTAGTGAGCCCTGATGCTAAAAGCAAAATCAGAAATTAGAAGATAAGTAGCTTGTTATTGAGAAGAAATAAAAAAGGTCACTTTTCCTACTGTCAGGGCAATTCAGAAAAAAAAATCATTAAACGAAAACACTTTGTCTGTAAATTTAAAATCATCCAACATCATGCTATCCTCCAGCAGAAAGCAGATGTTGAATTCAGAAAGATAAATTCCACGTTTAGCAGCATTAAATCTTGCTATCAAATGTGTTTACTTGGCATTATACAGGTAGATTTGAACCTGATATTAACATTTGTGAATAAAAATTTATACTATCATGATGTTATGAATATTAATAAAAGTATATTACAAAAATTCACATACAGATGATCTGTGCAAACTGAAATGTATATTCCATACTACAGACACAGATAATCTCAATGGAAGAAAAGAAGCAATTGTGAAAAAAGGAAACACAGAATGAAACAGGTATCATAAAAAGGCTGAAATTCAAGTTACACAGAAGGCTTGGGTGCTTCATGAATAAAAGAGGAAGAAAGCTTCAAAAGCTGAGAAACCATGCTAGCAGGAAGAGGAGGAGGAGCAACTGAGTATAAAATAATATGCAGATTATTGTGTTAAGACAGGAAATACATGAATATAAATACTACTTATGAAAAACAGAATGAGTTTTAGCAGTGTTAGGAAATGCAAAGGTAAGAGCTCCAGCTTACATACAGATCACATTATGAGCACGGCATTCTCCTGCTGGCTCAGTATCTCATGTGGAAGGTTGACAAAAGAATTTATTCCTTTTCTGCCATGGATAGACAGGAGGATAACTAAACAATCACCAGTTTTGAGAACTCTGCTTTCTGCCTTATCAGGAACAGGATGATAGTTTTGTCTCCTTGACATACTTCCACAGCAAGTGTTCCAATCACAGAAGTAGCAGATCAAACTCCTCTGACATTAAAAGATAAAATAAATCTCTGTATGGAGACTATTATTCCCCACACATATACTTAGGAACAGAAGCAGAGTCAAATTCTGATCCAGCTTACAGATTGTCTCTTTGTTAGCTGCATTGACGTAGGCATCAATTCTGTAATGTATTGCACAGCTTCACTACAGGCATACCCAAGGCAAAATCATGCAAGTATACAAGTCTGGCCACATCTTGAAGGTTAAGGCCCCCATGCAACCCAACGTTATTTGAAATGCTATAAAAAAAATCTATTTTCCTGCAATAAAAAACAGTAATTGTTTACATTTCTTTGAACACAAACACCACACCGTTTGCCAGTCTACTCCAATATTACAAAACCAGAGAAAGAAGTGCAAAATTTAATTGAATTGCTTAAGTAATGAAGCTTTGATATTTAATTGATTTGCTTGAAACTGTAAATTGCTAAAAAACAAAACATTGTTTTAACCTGACAGTCCCATTGAGACCAATATTTCTCACTATACTGCAAGCTTATTCTAAGCTGTTCATTAGCACAAACACTACTAAAAGAAATCTCAGATCTAGAGCTGAATTTGAACCTCAGCTTGCCACGGTTATAGCTTAAAGCTTCATTTTCACATCTGCCTACGTACTAACCAATCCGGTCTGAAGGCCAGACGACAGCACCAAGGGCTGACAGTCTTCCGTGCCACTCTAGCTGTAGCTCCACAAGTTTGTATTTCCCGTAACTCATTTTATGTGTTCCTCTGGGGGTCACCTATTTATTTGTTTATGTGGATTTAAACAACATTTTAATCTTCAGCCACAACTGGCACCATTCCTCCAACACCCTACTCATCTAAGTCAAACAACCCTAGATACTGCAATGCAGAAGGATACTAGCTTAATCACAGATACCAGAGAATCACAGTATATATTGCTCCAATGTGACCTACAAGCTTTGATACAGCACAGATGATGACGTGCTGAGATATGTCAGGAAACGGCCTCAGGTTTTGCCAGGGGAGTTTTAGATTAGATATTAGGAAAAATTTCTTCACCGAAAGGGTTATCAAGCACTGGAACAGGCTGCCCATGGAAGTGGCTGAGTCACCATCCCTGGAAATATTTAAAAGATGTGTTGAGGTGGCACTTAGGGACATGGTTTAGTGGTGGACTTGGCAGTGTTAGGTTTACAGCTCGACTCGATGATCTTAAAGGCCTTTACCAACCTAAATGATTCTCTGATTCTATGCTTTAAAAATTTCTGAAGAGTTGAAAACTCCATAATGGATAGGATGAAGCCTCTGTAAAGGGATGACAAGCTAGAGAGTATCTGGTCTTGTAGAACTGGCGCTAATTCAAAGGGGACAGAAGTGGCACTAGAAGAAACCTTGCTGGCAAGGAGAGAAGTGCAGGAACAAGCCAGAGGATCTGCATTTAGAGACGTACGAGTGGGTGTGCAGGGCCACATTCCAAAGAGAACCAGTTCTGCTGTCAATGAGCCCTAACATCTCAGCTAAGCATACTGAAAATATTTACCTGAAAAAAAGAGGGAAAAAATCAAGAACTACTTGACAGTCTTCCACACAGGGGAAATTATTAATAAGCACTTGCCCTGCAATTTCAACACGTGGGCTACAAGCCATCTCTCTGCTCTTGACGTTTTGTTTAAAGAGCCTGCAATACTATTTTATGTGCGACTTTAGAAAAGTCACAAGACAGCAAACTCTAGCATATTACAGGCTTCTAAGCTGATAGCAAGCTAAATTTTTCCTATATGGAAAAGAGGCCTGCAATTTGCTTTAACAGATTCAGAACACAATCAGATGGACTCCCACCCTCCCCAAAATTTATTTTGAGATGAATTGCTTATCATCTCTGCAACAGCGGCTTGTACAAAGAAAAACAGTGAGCTTTTTTTTTTCCCCTGGAGTGGCATATGTGCTATTTGCAGAGCAAGTTACAATGAGGACAGCGATGGTCATGATCACATTCCAACGGTGTTTGCAGCACCTTCAGTCAGCCAAATGCACGTCATGCAGCATTTCCACCAACCACCTTGGGGCCAAGTACAGTTTCACAAGACACAGCAAAATTGAACAAGAAAGTTCTCAAAACTTGAAGAAAGGCAATCCGATATGCTATTTGGAGGAAGTTAAAACCTATTTCTCCAAAACAGATGAAAAAGGTCTCAGCACTCAACATCTGAGGATTTCCGCACTGACACTCATGAAGAAGACTCTGGTTAGTTGACACCTACAAGAAGACCAGCATTATTCTCTGCTGCTTATGTGCTCCATGCAATATGTAAACTACAGGTATACACATTACTGGTAGAGTCACTCAGAAAGAACAGCCTCAAAACCTACTTTCTTCATTGGTACAGTAGCCAGGAGCACCACCTGTGAAGCTGACCGCAGCCTTGCACCAAAAATGGGCTTTCCAATACTGAACTGGAGGCTCACAGACCTTGTAGTGAGCTACAGGCTCACTAAACCATCTTTCATGCGGCAATAGTAACTGCCACTTTTATTGCATTAGCCATCCCACCCGGATATTCCAGCATTGCAAGAATGAGAAAAACATTGCATGTATTCACTGCAAGAACTCCCCAGCTTCAAATGCACAGCTCATGTCTTGCCATCCAAAATCTACTGGGCGCTGCGACACAGTGAGTGTACGCTGCCTGTCCTGCACCCAAAGTGTCAGGCTACCAACAATCTACAGTAATTCTCAATACTGGCAAAATCATGTAGCCAGCAACACTGTTCTGCCAGGTTAGCATACAGAAGTTTCCCTGTGACCTGTCAACACCTCCAAGGTTCAGAAGCAAAAACGGAATTGCTTGTGCATCTCCACTGCTTTCTACAGATAGAGTCCCCCGTCCGGAAAACTTCATCCTGAGGTCTGCCACCAAACAGAACAGACTCAAACATGCAGTTGGGAGTCAAACACACTGGTGGATTAAAAATACTGCTCTCCAGAAACACTGAAGCTTACTGACAAAATTATAAGAAATAAGTTCTAGAGCAGTTCAAATGCAAAGGGTTTAGCTCTTGAACTTGCTTTGAACTGACGACAAAACTGAGCACAACCAATGAAGTCCTAGCGACACAGGCATGGATCACGTGAAGCTTTGTGACATAAATGTTCCCAGGCGGGTTTAAGGAGTCTCAGAACTACCATACAGCTTGATAGAATCTATTCGCATCCTAATTCACTAATATACTGGGCTCAGTTTACGCCAGAAAGAAGGTCTGTTAACCTCTTCAATTGTTAAAGTTTTGGACTGTGACCCCAAGGTCACATTTGTCTATCAAAACACATACAAGCACCCACTTAAAGCCGCACTTTTCAGGGCAGGTTTCATCAGTCAGAAACACTTGTGGTATGGGCTATTTTAAAAGCTGGAAAAAAAAATCCAATTTTTAGGCTTTACTGCAGATTAGAGAAGGATATGTGTATCCAACACCTGCAGAACGGCAGCAGCTCTTCCCATGCACAGAGGTATGGCTGTTGGTCACAGTCACAATGAGTGTAACTACTACTGCCAAGCTCTCTGCCTAGACTCGTTGTTATTTACATCCAGTCTAAATCCAGACCACATGCAATAAAGTCGATGGATGTATGGATGGTGGATTCATCTTACGCAGACTGTAGCTGAGATCAGAACCCAACTAGTCAGTACCAAGGGGGTTCTTATTTTTCTATTTAAAAAACCACAACCATTGCAGGAGAGAACCCATGACACCATTTGTATCACCTGTGGGGTGTATCTCAGGTGATACAAAGAAGGAAAAATAAAAAACTGTCTGTGTGATTCAAGAACTCTCAAAAATATGAGTTTCCCATTGTACAGTTCCATTACTAAAGAAGATATCTTAGCCTTAAATGAATTAGTCCTTCCCCATATGAAAAAAAATATGTTACAGCAGAAAACAAAATGACATGGCTTAAACTGTGCAGAACATCCATTCCTTCAAGAAAAAGCACACAGCAAAATAAGAACATTTGCCATCAACAAAGCTGCCTACATAAACGCCCACTCTTCCTTATTTTCTCTGTAGCATATTCTAACTCGCTCATCTCCTTCTGCACCCTTCTCACAATTACTGACTTACCTAATTTCCATACAGCTTCTCCAGACTTGTTTTCCCAAGAAAACTGACCATGGAAATAGTTATTCTCCTACAGTCAGTTCAGAATACATCACCCATTTTAATTTTTCCCTCTCCCGATATGTTTACATACCAGTAAAAATAATTTCCTTGAGAAACAGAGAGGTTATTCCAGCGTACCTGAAATAACTAGAGCAGGGTAGTTATTCTGCAGATCTAAGCTTCATGCTGTGACAGATTCATGCATTTGGTCCCACCTCCCAGTAAGGAGCTGGCAATTACTGCATTCCAGTGCAGGACCATGGATTTTTTCCAGCTCCCTTACTCCACATGCCAGTTACAGCTGATTGTGGCAGCTGAACCAGTAATGTATTTTTGCATCAGACATACAAGAGCCAGATATACTAGATATGAAAGAGGAAACCTGCAGTATATTTTGCTTTTTCTGCAGATGAGAATTATTGCTCTTGATGATCATGATATTTAAGGCTCTGCTTTACCAACATCCAACAGGATTGTAGATTTACAGATCTAAATGTGTAAGAAATGCACGGTATTTATTATCTTCAGTGATATAGGGACACCTCCCTCTAAAATTTTTAGATATTCCTCTGCTTTATGTGAGGAAACAGCAAATAATTAGAATCCTATGTTGCTTTTGTGCTCTTTGAAGGATTAGCTGCTCTCGATTCCTGGACAATGTAAACATTAAGAACACTAAGTACTCTGATTAGAGCTTAAACACTGTTTAAATCAGACACATCTCCAATACATCCCCTCATAAAGCATAATCTGGCATTATTATGAAATTATGTTATAGTGCTAGTATGCAGGAATCTTCATACTAGCACTATAGTTCATCATCCAGTTTATCAGATACACTCTCTCCACAAACATATTTATCTGTATGTTAATCCTTGAAGTATTTTCTGAGTGCACATTTGCACACACACATAAAAATTCTCTGCATTTATTATTTTTACTCTTAGAAACCACTTTGATTTGTTACTCAATAGCTAGATTCCTAATAACTAGCTAAACAGATAGACTAAATCTAGCTTAGATATATCTAACCATGGCTGTGGTCATGGTTCCCCACTGCAGTGCAGAAACATCCATCTATCTTCTAGACCAGAACTCATCTAGGAAAGGCTAAGGTGAAAAGATGGGAAAAAGTAGAAGAAAAACCAAAATATTTCAGGCTGTCTTACACAGTGGACAATAGCAACAAAACAAACTGGAAAAAAACAATACTTGCACAGAATATTTGTTATTAATATAAAGGCAGGGTTGGTACAATTAGCTGAATGCAGGAAAGCTTTGTTTTTTACTGCCAGAGGTAGTCACATCCCTGACTTCCTGGCTGGTAGAATCTAAAAAACACTGAGAAATTGTAACATATGATGGCAATCCATTAAAAACAAACAAACAAAAACCAAACCAGAAAATGTTAATAATGGGATATAACAAGATGTCAGGAATAAAAGAAATAGCAAAAAAATATTTACTTTTCAAGGTAACTCATTGCAGAGAATACAAGTTAATGCCATTCAACAGTGGAACTGGTTTAAAAAATACAAAAAGGCTCATCTAGTCTTCCCAGTCAAGTATATACATCTTGAGTTCTGGAGCAGGAGATTTATCTTCGAAACTTCAACCCGTCTTGCAAATGCAGTTTGAAATTGTCCAATAAATTCAAAAATTAGTCATTGGGGACTAAGAGAGAGCAGAAGCATTTAAGCCTCATTTCCGTAGGAAGCCAGGCTACAGCAGATGTAATTAAAGTTTTTAGTGAGAGTTTGCCATTTTACTAAAAGACTCAGAATTACCAGAACAGACACCGAGTGTTGGGGCACAGCATCCCCTCCTCCCTCCCATCGTGCGTGGTAGTGGCCAAAGCCTCATACAGAAGCTAATAGGATGATTATCTTCTAGAAGGATTACGCTGCACAGAGAAGCTGAAGTCTGCCTTTGTGAGAGTTAAGTCCATCATCCTTATTGGTCAGCTGAATTATTTTCTTTTGCTATAGTGCAGATAGGTTTTCACTCAGATCTTTCTTAAAATGAGTAAATCTCAAAGAACATTGGTATAAGAAGCTGGGATAAAACGCACTTGCAGATCATTCTTTGTGGTTTAAGAAATAGGGATCCAGGAAAGGGCAGGAGAGAAAAATGACAGAATTATTCTTTAAGAAATTAAGATCTGCTACACTCAATTAGCAAGAGTATAATTATAATACAGTCTATACCTAACAAGTTTAGCAATGAATGATTAAGACACGATCTGTTCTATGGGAAATGCCAAGATATGAGTCAGAGTAGATCAACGTAAGGTAAAAACATTGTGAAAAGTGGTGCTTTACACCTTGATAGGGAGAAAGCTGTGCTCTTGGGGTTTCATCTCTCATTTCTAAAGCAATTTAGAGAAGCAACACATCACAACGCACCCTCTCCATCCTGTCAGGGACCACAACGTGTTTACACCCAGATAGCGCAGGAAGAACTACATGAAGGAGTGACTCCAAAATCACGCAAGTACTTGCAGCTCAGGGACTCAAACAGAACAGGAATCACTGTCTCACAAAGTAAAACCTCCCCCCCAGAAACGTGTCCAGATTAGACTCAGGGTACAAGGGCATCACGTTCCTCAAGTATTTATAAAGGTGGAGAACAAGCTTCTTCAGAGAATTAGTAGTTCACGAGAAAACAAGGCTTGTACCTTTGTTTGGCAGTTCAAATGCAAGCTAATGAGAAGAAATGCAAAATATTTGACAACAATTTCTTAGCATAAATAGAAGCGTTATGGTGCAGTAAATAAACTGTTGCCAGATGCTGGATACTGCTCTAGATAGAAAACAGAAAAAAGAAGATGAAATCTCAGCCTCATAATCATTGACATTTTGGAAAGTCTTATGAAAACAGGCCTACTTTAGACAGATAAGATGTTCTCCCCTGATCATTAGAGAAGAGAAATAAGGTAATTTTGGAAGAACCCAAGGAAGATTGCTCTGCAGTGCTCAGTCTCACTCTTACCATACAAATAATAATAATAACATTAATACTACTTCAGTTTCAATTACATCAACATGCCACTTGGCTCACTTCATCTTAAAATAAAAAGATAATATTAGGATTAAACTTGAGTGCACTATACTGACAGGAGAAAAAAAAAATCACCTTCTCACCTGCATAAGCGAAGTCAAAGTAACCAGATAAGCCGAGCATGCCCATAATGAAGGCTGACAACCATGTTTACCTTAGCTGAAGGGACACTATTTCTTACGGTTACACCCAGGAAGCCATCCATCTCATCCGCAGCACACGCTGAACATCAGTGCCAAATCAAAAGTGAAACTGCAATGTACAGCCGGGTGGCACTAATGACACTTCCGTACCAAAGGGAAAGTTAACAGCTCTCATAAGAGCAACTGAAATGTTCAGTACTAATGTCTTGCCAAAGACAACTGAAACAGAGGACCACTGTCAGTTACACATGAGGATGAAAGTTAAGTCAAAATGGCACTGAGAAATATGAAAAATACACTTTCTGATACAGCTCCCATTTTCCCTGCTTTCAAGGTAGGGTGCTAGAGAACAGGCAAAATACTGTTAAGGTGGACTGAAAACACGACAAAAACAGAGCAGAAAACATCA
The DNA here is from genome assembly GCA_028565335.1 of Limnodromus scolopaceus. Taxonomy (NCBI): domain Eukaryota; kingdom Metazoa; phylum Chordata; class Aves; order Charadriiformes; family Scolopacidae; genus Limnodromus; species Limnodromus scolopaceus. The sequence goes on along the minus strand of JAOXNO010000033.1, from coordinate 53,456,087 downwards.
AAGAGTTACGAGAGACATCTTGATCCTCCCACAGTTGTGGGTCTCTCCGGCATTTAGAAGGGAACAAGTAAGCAACACATGAACAAATATCCATTGAGCTGATAATATAAAGAGTTCTCCTCTTAATTTTACACTGATTACAGAATGCCACCTCACAGACTAAATATATAATTTTTTTTAAAACATCCGCAAATAATATTTACATGGAAGTTCTCTTGTAATTATCAAAATAAAACAAAAATGAACTTCAGCCATCCTCCACTAAAAACAAAGCAGAACCAAAGCAAAGCAAACCGGTGTGGCCTGTGCTTTTAGGGGAGGACATAACCAACATAAAAAAAGTCTATATTTGCTATTTCTGAACATCTCACCATTGAAGAGATTTTTGCTTAACTTTCAGACTTTCACCTCTAGAAACTGGTGTCAGTTAATGGCATTATTCACCATGTTACTAGGACAGCACTAAAACAACTATATGTGTGTGGTTTTATGTAACATGTATTAGGCACACCTCTCTTAAAACCAGAGGATAGAAAGATAAGTTATAAATTGCCACTCTTTATCTTTCTCTTTATTGACATACAATTTCCCATTGTAAGTTGTTAACAAGATAAATAGTGACTACCAGGTTTTGTGCCTAAAAAACCCACAAAAATAAAATAACAGGAAAAACAGCCTTTCACACTGTATTCCTCATTACACCAAGACCCTTATCCAATCCCTTTTAACTTAAACTAACAGCTGCAGGTGGGAGCTTCATAAATAAATCTGGCTCTTCATTTGCATTTATGAATGTCTTTGAGAGCATTTATGGTAGAGAAAAAATGCATCAAAGGTAACTGTGGAATGAAATGCCAGATCTATGAGCGTGGCGCTGGGTTAAGGGTAAAAGGGAAAGACCTCCTCTATCACAGCACATAGTAGAAGTTTCTCTTAAGCTGCCATTCTTATTAGGTGAAGAAAGAGATGGAATATTGCAAGGAAGGAAGCAACCAATTTAAAGTTTTAGTGATCTCAAAGAAAGGGCTACAAAAGCATTCCATATGCTAAAAAAATTTCTATGATTTATAATAACATGCAAAGGATGAAAGTATCACTGCAAAAGATTGAGTTAAAAATCAGTTTAAACTACTACTACAGTTCCATTTTGCCCCACTGAGAATGAATCTATACCATTTTTATTGAACTACTACAGGTATTTTCCCTAATACTGAAGTTGGGGCTAATAAAGTTTTATATTTTAAAAAATCTTAGCAAAAGTTAAAAAGAAGTTACAAAATTTGCATACAGGGGAAAGCCTTCCCAAGATGGAAAAAGGCACTTTTTTAGCCATGACTTGTCCAAGATGTTTTTTTGTAACATGTGAATAAACTATAAAATAATAACTAAGAAACTGATTTTCCTGAATAATGCAGAGTAACATTGGAATAAGTGTCATAAATCTGCAACTGTTCTAAATATGGAACTTTTTTAATGAAAAACAAAAAAGATGGAATTTGTGCATATGAGTACACAAAGCTGCAATTAAGGCTGCATATTGTTCTTTCAAAATGAAGCAGAACAGAGTTAATGAAAGTTGAAAGAAAAAAAAAGTCAGGTTTACAGACAAGAACATGAGGAAGGATTTAATGGTTTGTTTCCTTGATGGCAGAACAACTTTAGTTCAAAATTAATAAATGAACAGATTAATGGAGAGGCAATAATCAGCGGTACATGTCTATATATCCTGTTAGACTGTGGCAGTGTGCAACTGACCTTGCTTCTATACAAAGAGGCAATCCAGCCTCACCTTCTTCATTATCTTCTGTCCCCTGACATGTATTTCTGCCTCCAACTGGCCTTCTACTGTCTAGAGGTGTGGCCCAGGCCTATTTATTTCCTCAATATACTTGCTTCTTCTGTATCTCCTATCTTCTATCATATTCTAATCATAATGCTAAACAGAAAAAAAAAAATCTATACATGCAAATAACTATAAGCATTTAAACAGAAAATATTTTAAAGCAGAAACTGACAGCAGAGCTGGGATAAGCTGTGATGGTGCTGGAGGAAACCCCAAATGCGCATTAGCAGGGACACAAATATACTAATTATAGGAAACAAAAAGTGGACTTGAACAAGAATGACCTCTAAGAGAAAAAGCATGATGAGGAACCTCTATCACTGTGTACAGAGATTAACATTTTAAAAGAGCACAGCTCTTCAAATTCAAGCTTTATTTTTACCTCAGGTTCAACCCATGGCCTTTTTTGAGGCTATTTCCAACTCTTGTGTTCCCATAACAACAATCTAAGACATTAAAGACACATATATTTAAGTGGAGAGTAAGCATTGCTCTGAGCATTTCCAAAAATAAAAATAATAATAAAAAAACCTTTGTCTGCATGCCAGAGAATTTAAACATGTTGAGCAAATCTCTATACCAATGGCCTCTTAACAGTACTAGTTTCTCATCACATAGCAGACTTAAGCCCCAGTGCCCCAGTGAAGGACTCCTAGGGGGGGATCTCCTTAAACTTGCAGAGCACCACTCCAAACAGTGGTCTCTCCACCCGTAAGGCGAATCACCTCCTCTAGAGGATCCAAGATACTTGGCCCTTCTCTTTAAAACTCCAACATACGGATTGACTTCACATTAACAACCTCACTATCTGCACCCCTCCAAAAACAAAAAGCCCAAAACCAAGAAGACCTCACACTATCTCAGGTGCAAGAAACAAAGTCATCCCAATGGACTGAGAAATATAAACAGAGCAGAGAGTGAAGATAAATATTCGAAGTCCTACAGAATACCACAGCTTCCGTATTACAATAACTAATTTTAGCATTATTAATAGTAAGGCATGCATATTTTCAATGCAGAACAAAAGCACCGTCTCAAAAGATAATTAAGTAGAATTTAAAAGTCTTCATAAAAACCTTCCTAAATGCACCATGAATTATTGTGTCTTTACAATCAGAAAACACTTATTTTCAGCAGGCTTTGGAAAACCAACACAAAGCGTATTAAACCCCTAGCCATACAAAACCTGCAACAGAAACAGGCATCTCACAGAGATGAAACACAGAAGACTCTAATAAGCATTACAGAATCCCATTCCTGCATAAATACATCTGCACATCATGCTTACTGTCAGTGAGACCAATCACGTAAGAAAAGACATTACTGTGTATACCATGATGGGCCCTAAGCAAAGCAGGGATCTCAGGGAGCAAAAGCAATCTGGAAATTAAGTGGGACCCATTTTCTTCCCCCTTACAAAATTTACTAGGATTTCCTTCTAATAACCCTATGATTTTTTTTATTAAATAAAGAAAGAAAGAAAGAAAATACCATCTGTTTAAATTAACATAATTTCTTCAGATTGTTTGATTAGACAGTGTGGTACATGGAAGTCATCAGTCAGGCAAGTAATATATGACTGATAATCTGTAAATACCTAACAAAAATAATTCTTGCTTGTTTGTTAAACCTCTGTCCATCCCCTCTCCAAATAGAGACCCTGCAAATCTGCAGTGACTCACAGGCCTGACGGCTGCTTCAAGGGCTGGGGTAAAGAACTTTTCTCAAAATTTCACCCATTCACTAGGACAAACCAGTCTCAATGGGCAACCAGTAAACAAAAATTACACTGTGTGCAGATACTCCTCTCATCCAACCCCCCGGCGTGATCCGTTCTGTAGTGTTGCCATAGAAAATGGAAAGGAAGCCTCCAATTAGGGAAGAGGTCACTCTTAAGCTGCGATATTATGTAAATATCAGCCAGCCAGCACCCTGCAAAAAAAATAATAAAGGCCTCATCCTGCAAGCCCTCCAAGGACAGGCCTCAGATGTGCTCTTAGAAAACCCATGCCAGCAAGGCTCGGCTTGCGAGAGCAGGTCTGACCCCCCTGCAGCCTGCTGGGGATGCCCGCCGGACCCCCAGGTAAAGCCCCGGAGGAGGGGAGGGCGGCAGAGCCCCGGCCGGGGACGGGGGGGGGACCGGGATGCTCCGCACCGGTATCCCACCCTCCCGCAGGTACCGGCGGCGAGGAGGCCGGCAGGGATGGAGGAGTGAGAACGGGCAGCCCCTCGGGGCTCGGGAGGGGCTGGCACCCCCGCCGGGTCCGGGGCTCCCCCTTCCCCACCGCGGCCGCGCCCCGGCTGGTTGATGGCTGCGGGGGAGTTGCGGGAGGGCCGGGGCAGGCGGGGAGCCCGGCCGAGCTGTCCCCTTCGGCGGGCAGAAGCCGCCCGGTCACAGGCAGCGCCCAGCCCCGCCGAGGACCGGCCGCCTTTTCCCGGGGCTTCCTCGCCCGTCGGGGCGAGTGGAGACGGGCACGTCCTCGCCCCACCCGGAGCTGCACTTTTTCCCCTCAGGCGCCTCGCACGATCAAAGTCTCCCAGCGCGGCTGCATCCTCCCTCCATCCATCCATCCATCCACCCATCCATCCATCCATCCACCCATCCATCCATCCATCCATCCATCCATCCCCCACCCCCGTCCTCCGCACCGCCCCC
>JAOXNO010000033.1:53434799-53446479 GCA_028565335.1 Limnodromus scolopaceus | reverse complement strand
AACATGCTCTAGCTCTGGGCAATCCTGCTTCAGCAGGGGAGTTGGACTAGATGATCTCTATGGTCCCTTCCAACTCGAAAAATTCAGTGGAATTCAGTGAAAATTCAGTGGGGTAGTAGAGTAACTGGTGGGGGACACTGCTCAGCTTGGCCAAGGGCAGAAACTGTCTACAGCCTCGTGCACATCGGACACATTCTTTCCATAACGCACATTTTTTCAGAATCCAATCTTCTTTTACAAATGGTAGAAACACTGATACGACAGGTTGCGGTGTATCTTCTCAGAGTTGTTCTTCCCCCTCCCCCACCCTATTGACAGGTTCTGCCATAGGAGGGCGTTGGTAGAATATCCAGAAATAGCATGTGTTACGAACATGTGCTTCTAATAGGGAGTACTTACCATGCACAGTTATCAATAGCAGCCAAAGGAATCAGACTGCAATTAAGACTTGAAATATATTCCCTTCCAAACATAGTTTTAACAGTCATAAGTTACTTTTCTGTATTGCACTGAGTAGGTTGTGCAATATTCCTTTCATTTGTGTGTGGGCATGCGGCTGTGTGGATATGTATGCACTTTTAATATTTTCTTGCACCTGATTTGAGAAGTCTTTTTTTCCTTAATACAAGGGGAAGAGTCTTCTGGGAATACACACCCTGAAATTAGGATTTATTATAGGCTTTATGTACAGCTGACTTGGTTAAAAGCCGCCTTGCTGTGCACTCACATATCAAATTAAAAATGACAATATAAATAGATGAAGTTAATGACTATGCTGTAGAATATGGGAATAAAGCATTTGACTCATGTTAAAACAAAAGGGAAAACTGAAGATTTACAATATATTCATCCATGTTTGGTCAGAGATGCTGCTTTAGAATTAAGCGCGAGGGCTTTGAATGGCAATTGATTTCTAGTGCTACCTGCATAGTGCTCTTTAATGCATATGTTGAGGTGATTAGCCATAATAAGGAGAAGCTAGGGATTAAAAGGGTAAAAATAACAGCCATTATACTTCTTAGCAGGAATTCTCTGAGGATGTGTGCCTGTGGTTCACTCACACTTGCTTCAGTACATAATGCACTGAGCTATTCAGAGCTTTGTTGGAAAAAGGCTGCTAAAGATGACTGTTAAAAACATGACATTTTTGTGGACTTCTTTTTTCTCTTCATGATTCTTACTCTTTCTTTTTAAGGATGAGTTGTTTAGTAGCCACCTCAACTTTCTAAAAACAAGATCTTATTATAATATTGTATAGTGTATATATTTATGATATTACATATGTTTGGCAAATCTGAGTTGTAGCATTCCTGTAATAGAAACTCTAAGTGCAAAGGACAAAAGAAAAAAAAGTTTTATTAATCACCCAATTAGTATCACGTTTTAATCATATTTCAGTACTTCTACAGCAGTTTCTGTGGTTACTAAGTAGATGTTCTTTTCTTGTATCTATGTATTCAAAACTGCAGGCAGTCAGGACATAATACAAGGTTATGCATCATTTCAACGGATTGCTGAGAGTTGGAAATGTTCATTAAGCAATATCACAGCTTCTGTTATGCACATTGATATAAATCTGCAATCAGTGTATAGAATCAAATAATATACTGCTGTTGCACAGATAACTTCAAGGTCTTTGTTTTGGGGCATATTGAGGGATTCACTTCAACGTATTATTGCAATAATTCACATACATTTGTCAACAAAAGTACAAAAATAAAAGAAAAATGTATTGCTGGCTTTTAAATTGCTAACTGGGGATATTCTCAACCACTGTGTTAGCTAAGCACTGTTTTGAGCAAACAAAGCATTATGCTGGTCAGATACCCAAATTTGGCTCTTACAGAAATAAACAGGACTCTGGCTGATCAGTGGTCTAAGCTGCGTCCAGCAGAAAAAAAGCCCTTTTAGGTTAACTGAGTCAGATTAACAGAGGTAGCAAATAATAAGGGAATATTCTAAATATCATGCCTTTTAAAAGTGATATATTGCAAAATTCAAACGGAATTGAACACATATCAACATTCTGAAGCTTCTCAAACCTTCTTTAAAAGAAGAGCAGCTCACAAAGTGAATACCCTTTGTGTTAAACTGAAAAACTATTTATAGTTGAAGAATAAAGGAATGTTGATAAAAATCTCAGCGCTGAATGAAATTTTGATAGATTATCTGAACTATCTTGTTCTTCAAGGCATTATTACTGATACCTGAATATTACTTATAGAAGTTTGTATCGCCTCCTCTTAAAAAATCCCTCTGATGATGGTTGTACAGTGTTCTTGTAAAGTTTTAATGTCTAATCTAAATCTCCTTTGCTGCAAGTTATTACTACATGCTCTATCCCCCTCGAGCACTTAAATCATCCTCTTTGCAGATTTTGCATACTTTGAAGTATCTTCTTTGCTAAGGCCGAAGGACTAATTTTTCCACCTTTTCCCCAAATTCCATCTAGATTTTTGATCACTTGCTGCTCTCCTCTAGACTTTGTCTGTGTGATTTGCCTCTTTCGAAAGTATGAACCTGGGTTTTGAAGTGTGGCAGCTGTGGCCTTACAATCCTGAGTAGTGAAAGGATTATCTCCTATATACCTTGCATGCCACAACGGCACTTGCCTTTATCTGAAATAGAATGACATTCTTGATTTATCATTTTTAATCTGATGTAATCGCCACTGTACTGCTACCTAACCAGTTATTCTTCATCTTGTGTTGGCTTCTTGATCCATCCTGTTACTGACCTATCCTAGGTCACAGATTAGCTATACAAAATGTAAGATCATGTATTTGTTTCTATTAAATTCCATCTTGTTTTTTTTTTTTTTCAATCTACTGGAATCACTGTAGTGGTAAAATAAGTGAAGAACTGTAGCAGATTGTCTCTGAAAGTGAGAAGTCATTTTGTTTAATCTTTCCTGGATGAATTCCAGCCGAGAAGTGGGTCCTGCATTAGGACAGGGGGACAAATAGTAGAGGATTGGTTTTGAATCTCTTCCAGTCCTGTGTTTTTGTATATAGTGATTTTTTCCAATAGTTTCCTTTGCAGTTAGCAAAGTCAGCAGGAGACTGACTGAAGACAATCCTCAGTAGTGAGCTGTGCAAAATGGTGTATTTTGTTTGTTTTGAGCTATGTTGATAAATTCTAGTTCCATTGAGGAAGCCAGGTGATCTCCTTCAATGAAAGATACATCTGAATTCCGCATTCAATACAGAATATAATGGTATCTTCTGATTAATATATCGGGGAAAACCAGGGAAACACAAAGAGGGAACTGCCGATTCTGTCATATGTTGAAAATATGCTAGCATAACTTTTCTTTTTATGAAATTCAGAATTACATGTTTTGTTTGTTCCCGGGAGCAGTATTTCTAGGAAGTGTATCTCTGAAGTATATCTCTTGCTATACCTGTGACTGATGCAAGTGCATTAAAACTGCATTTTAGCAGTGGAGAGGAATAGATGGCACACAGTACAAGCCAGATAGCTGATACTGCCTTGATGGGGTACTGTAAGCATTTGCTTTAATATACATGGACCTAAAATAAAGGATATTAGCAATACAAAGGTAAGAGGTCTGATATTAGGAGAGACCACAATTATACTTGCCTTTGCAACCTACTCCTGTCCTTTTAAGTATATTTGCTGTGGGTTTTGCCTTTACTTGCATCCTAATTTATTTGTCTTTGCAGTTTTTATCTTCTTAAGTTCTTTGTGAAGGAATCACTGTTCTGTATAGCTGTTTGGATTGGGGTTTTTTGGGGGGGAGCAGGGAGGTACAAAAAATCTAAAGTCACTACTGTAGCTTTTAATGTTAAATTCTGTATTCTTAGTATGAACAATTTAAATAGGAACAGATATGTTACAAGTAAGTCCTTAGCTAAAAACATTAGGTTAATTTGTAGATGGGTTTTTGCTAGTTTTTAACATCTTACAAATTTTGTAAACTTTCACGATACCTGGAGTGTTCATATGTCCATAAAGTTGGATGGCCTTTTCTCGAAGTATATCACTTTGCCTAATATACAAAAGTAACTTTCTCTAAATCTTTGCTTTATTTAACAATGCGTAAGGTCTTTCAGAAAGGCAATTAAGTAGCTCTAGCAGATAGAGAAACAGAGCTATAGAAAATGGCCAACGTGAGGCCTGAGGCAAGGCAGCAATTCAATCCTGATACCAGTCTCTCCCAAGAAACTTGGTGCCTTTTCATGTAGGAGATGCAGTTAATGTGGCTTACCGAGCTCACTGCTCTGTCCCGCCTAAGGGGAATATGGATTTCCTGGCTGCTCTTCTTTATTGTGGTAGATTCGTTTTTCACTTGCATCGTTCTCTGTTTATATGTCTCGGCTATAAATCTTCACCATCCATTCAGGTAACTGTCAGGGTTTCCTTCATTGTTTCCCTAGAGACCTGTATGTATGTATGACCCGCTTCTATTCTTAGCTGATTCCAACCCTCGTTAGAGTATGTTTGTGCTCACTTTAGAGGTGTGATGTGCAACTCTTGGCAAGTAAGAATATGACCCTTGTTCTCTCATTATGAAGAAAGAGACATTGCTACAGAACAAAGCTGCTCAGACTGAAATACACAAGTAACTGCCTTAAATATTGAAATGGGGAAGTCTGAAAAGAGGGGATGAATGGTATATCTCTAGAAAAAAAGGTTCCTTTATAACAGAGCTATGGGGGCTAGAAGTTAAACATAGCTTATCTTCTTTCATCTTCTGAGAGTCTTTGAGGCTGGAAAGTAGGAGGACAAAGGGGTTCTGCGTAGGCACATCTATGAAACGGACTTGCAACAGCAAAGACAGTTACTGAGCACACACACCTGCATTAAATGCAATTGCAGAGTCCCATCACATTAAAAAAATTGCTTATTTTCTGTGGAGTCAGGATTTGCTAAGTCTTAAAAGCATTGCCTGTGTAGTTGTTTCTGTTCAGCCTAGTCTCTTTGTAACCCTTGGTGGCAATTTTTGCCTTTCAGCAAATAATGGGTCTGAATTATTTGTTATTTAGTGGATACTAGCTTCTAGCTTTACTAAATACTTTTGCCTTCACCATTCTGCTTTTATTTTTTTTTTTTTTATCTAAGCAGGGTAATGAAACAATCACCTGTTTTGCTGGACATATAAGTGATGGTAGGGTTTTTTGGTTTTGAGGTTTTCAGGTCTTTTCACAGCAAAAAAGGAAGCTTTTCACAGCTTGTAGGAAAGCAATACTTTACAGAACTTTTCTTATAACATTTATGTGATTTTTTTTTCCTCTTATGCAGGCTAAGATATTTAACTTGGCAGTGCATTTCATTCAATTACATGCATTGTATCTATACCGTAGATCACATCTACCACGTACATCAAGTACCTGGCATTCAGACCACATTGCTTTCAGTAGATTCAATTGAATATTCACAGGATAAATTCAGTAACTGAAAACAAAAGAGTTGAGAAACTTCCAGAGGGAACCTCCTGTGTTTCAGTTTGTGCCCATTGCTTCTTGGACACCACTGAGAAGCATCTGCCTTCTTTACATACTTCCATCAGATATTTATAAACATTGATAAGATACCCCTGAACCTTCTCTTCTCCAGACTAAGCACCTCCAGCTCTTTCAGCCTCTCCTCATATGAAAGACGTTCTGGTCCCATCTTCGTGGCCATTCACTGGACACAGTACTCCAGATGTGGCCTCACCAGTGCTGAGTAGAGGGGAAGGATCACCTCCCTTGACCTGCTGGCAACACTCCTCCTAATGCAGCCCAGGATATCACTAATCTTCTTTGTCACAGAAGCACGTTGCTGGCTCATGGTTGACTTGTCCACCACAGCCTCCAGGCCTTATTCTGCAAAGCTGCTTTTCAGCTGGCTGGCCCCCACTGTGTACTGGTTAGTGTGGGTTACTGGACCCCAGCCTGTACTGGTTAGTGTGGTTATTCCTTCCCAAGTGCGAGACTTGACTCTTCTTTTGTAACCCTTGGGTTTTTAAATTTTGCTTATTATTACGATAATTTGTCTTAATGCTGGCATTTTTATAAATGCATCTAGGTACAGTGACATAATTAATTTAAAACATACAGATTTATTTCTGTTCAGTGTTAAAAGAACCCATATGGTATTACAAATACTGATTCTTCTCCATCACCGCTGGTTACATACGAAATCTTCAGTGTTGGTCTCTATCTCTTCAAAGCCAGAAAATTGTAACTGCATGAGAAGAAATGTAATCAAAACATGATTAAAAGAATGATTTAAAAAAATTACATGCATAAAGAGAAGAGAATTGAAATGGTAATGCTCGCCTTTTCTAGATTCCAGGCTTCCTTAGTGTAGGCAAGTGTCTTTGCAGGTGCTTTTTACAGCTTTGGAGTGTGGGTATCAAACCCGCTGTGTAACTTTCTATTCTGTTGCTGAATCTATCTGGGAACAGTATAATTAGAAAGCTTTTGGACAGGCATATTAAAAACTATTTGAAAGGAAAATTATTGCTTATAAAATAGAATTTGTAATCATGAATCTTTTTCGCTGTAGAGAAGAATTTGTAAGTGTGAAGATGCATTTGGTGCTTTAACTCAGTATACTAGAAATAGGTTGACCAAAGATAGCCCTCCTATTTGGGAGGGAAAGAAAGCAAAGGATTAGAAGATGGATAATAATGTAGAGGAGTATAGATTAAAAAGCATCTGTAGTACAGATCTAGGGAAGCTTGCTAATTCAACAGGCAATAGCTCTTTCTGGATCTCCAGTGGCAAATTGAAGCCCTGAAATCCTGTGCCAGAAGAGGAACATTCATGCAAGGATCTCTGGCCTGGAGAATTTAAAACCACAAAAAAATTATTTGTTGTGTTTAGCCTTTGAGACAACTTTAAAAAGAGCTTTCTGAGGATTCAAAGAGACATTCTCTGGAAAATACTATTCAGGGGGACACATTTTTCTACAGCAACTAAAGACATTAATTTGTTATGAAGTGGAGTAAAACACTGTCTCTGTCACACAGAAGCAGGTCTAGAGAACACCCTGTGGCTGCAGAATTATTCCACTGATGCTGTGCTTCCCATGAAAATACAGGACTATTTCTTCCTTAGTCCTCATAGAAGACTGCTACACAAAATTGGACTGTATGGATGTCTGGTTTATTGGTAGCTACTTGGTATACCAAGGTTGTGCAGGACCCTTTTCATTGCATGTTGTAGAACATCCTCCAGTTACGTCAACCTCAGCTCTGGCATAGGTAGTCATAGTTAAATTTAATGTCAAAAGTTGGACTGTAATGATTCATTTAAATCAGTCTTTGCTGTTGCAAACCTCATTTTTTGCTATTGCTAGTCTTACTGCTTCAGTTTTCATGTTGATCTTGCTGATTCTGTGTTTATACATTTAAGTCATTAATGAATGGAAAATTCAAGTCCCTTTTCCTCTAACTTCTGCTAACATTTTCCAGAATTCACTGTTGCTCTGAAGAAGTTAGCCAGTTACCAACGTACCACTTTTAATAGAAACAAAGAACTAGTAATGGGTTTTTGCATTTATTGGACTGTTTGTTTTCAAGTTTGAACTACTGTGATAGAATCAAATTAGGAGCCAACAATTAAAGTATTATTAATTTTCTTGTACCATCATCTATCTCCTCAAGCTAAGAAGCTTTTATTCAGTTTTAGAAATCAACATTTTGAGCTTGGAAAGATGTTGTGATTCTTAAGTTACTTAAAAATTCTTTTTAAAGAGCTGGAATTTCAGACACATGTTCTTTCAGTTTCATCTGCAAATACTGAATGACAATAAGCCATTTTTCTGTGATAAATCTCTTCTATTAATACTGAAGTTAAAGCTACAAATCATATTTAAGATTACAAAAGCTTTTAAGACCTTTTAAGACTTCTGAGAGCCTTCCTGTGAATTAATGTCAGGCTGTTCAGAACAAGGAGAAAAGAAACTTGAGATCATTTAAAAGACTTCATGTATCTAACATAAGCTTATGTCTGTTTAAAGTATCAGAAATCTTCTCTTAGGCTGACTGGTTTTTCAAAGTCCAGTTTTTCAGGACTGTGATCTCAAAATAGCGTATATCCATCAAGGTGATTTCTTTTTCCTGCTTTCATAATTGTACCCAAGATGCAGTCTATAGTGAATCAGCTATGATTTGCCTCAGCGAATCTGTAGTTTTCTTTCTTCTGAGGCAATTAAATTGGCAAGCAGTTATCAAATACTCTCCTAATCACAGAGCATTGTCAACTAAATAGTTGCAAGAAGCTGTGTTCTGAAACACAGACATCTTTCTTAACAGTTGTCTCTGCCTCTTCCCTTCTAGGAGTGTCTACCTAATTCCCTGCCAATTCTTCCTGCAGGCTTCTGTCTCTGGATTTCTCATCCCACCAAATATTTCTTGATCCGTAGCAGCTTATTTTGCTCAAGAAGCACCACTTCTGAAGAAAACAAGTAATTTTAAACATATTCATAGCTCTTTTGTATGCTTGTTGCCTTTTAACTAGCTAAAAATGGCTCTGACTGTTTGTAAAATTACTCAGTTCTTTCCAGCTCCCAACTGTTAAAACAGTTGTTATTTGAGCCTGCAGGCTGAAATCTGCCTGTCATTTATTTGTTCATGATGTTTGTTTACAAGACTCCTGGTCTGAAATTATTGCTGAATCCTTGTTTTCTTTACACAGTCCTAACTTAAGCCAGATCAACACATTAATACTGGAAAAACTCAACACCTTGATAAGGCCAGGACACATAACATTCCAGTAGAGCAGGACTCACAGCCACATCACACCAACTGCTCACACTACAGTGAATGCAGCAGGCGTGTGCTGCCATTGCCATCTCTCAGGTTCTGGAACCTTTTGCAGATGTATGACAGTACTTAGCTCTTTCCCAAAGCCTTGCAATATTTTTCATCCTCCAAGCCTTTTATCACACAACATTTTTGGTTCATTTCTAATCAAAACATGTAAAAAACTAACATGGCGGGGAGGAAGAAATCATAAGCGTCTATGGCTGTCTTAGTCTTATCTAACCCTTATCTAAGCTTTATTTAACAGAGATATTCAATCTAATTCTAAGAATAATTCAGGGATACAATCACATAAAGAGGAAAGAAGTGCATGAAACTCAAAGAGTATAAGTGCATGGACAAAATGGTATGACAAAAGATTCATCTTCGAAATACCAATCCACCTGGGAAAAAAGCAGTCCGAGCCATAAATCCTTAATAAGAATCTTGGCAAACAGTAATGCTAGAATGACCTAGAGCATCCAACAGAAGAAATATGACTTTACAATACAGTGAAGGGAAAAAAAAAGTATTTATTGTGTACAATGTGCCAAACCAAACAATTTGCTAGTATCTAACTCAGCAGTAATGGTGAGAGTGTTTACTGCATAACGGGCAGCCCAAAATTCTGGTAAACCAAATACTAATGGATGAAGAACTGGGTACAAAGAAGGCAGGGGGGGGGCAGTGGTGTAATAATTAATTAGACTGGAATAACATGACTTTAAAAACAATGTATGTGGTAAATCAACTGACTTTTATCCAGAGGTAGTTAATCTGTATTGTATAATATGTATTGTAGATTAACTGGGCCAAAGATAAAAAGGAAATCTGCATCAGAAGTGTATAAAATTGCACCAGTATGCTACTAGTGATACCAGTGTCTGTTTGGATCCAGAAATAATGTAGACAAAGACTTATTTCTACATGCATAAATGTGTTGGAAGTGGGGCAGGTAAAGTGAAGAGTGATGGTATACATAAAGTAGAAAATATCATTAGGAAATAATTGCACAAGATATCTTTGCAGGGAATTACAATGAATGGGGCAAGAAATAGATGCCAGAAGTTATTGAAGAAAATTACGAGCAACATCAGTGCATCTCCATGCAGTTTTTGCATTTTGGAGCTTTAGTGAAGAACAATTTTGTCACAAAGAATAATGGCATCGTTAAAAGAGAATGGAATGACTTGTGACCTGTACTCTGCTCTGGAATCCTGAGGGTTAAGCTGACCCTCATCCAAAATTTCGCTGAAGATGGGTTTTCTACTCTTATTCTAAACTGTTTTGCATTGTAATAGGTATTCCCAAAAAGGGGGGAAAAAAAGAAACAGAAAGTGTTCTGTTAGGAAGCAAAGTAAGAATGTTAATGCAGCACCCCAGATTGGACAATATTAGGTGTATGATAATATATACCTGACTTCAGCAATTTGAGGATATTTATTATCAGTATAAACTCTATTGCTTATTTATTTATTACCACTCTAAGCTCTATTTCAGTGTATTAGTTACATCATACATTAGTGAAGCCTGTTTATGCCTATTTAGCTGAGAATGTGTCTTAGATATTTAACTGTGCTGTTATATATGATGGTTTGAAGTTGTAGTGGGGTTCTGCAGCTGGAATTTTCCTATATTTGAATGATTCCTTCCATTGAAACAGAATGTGTCTTAATATTACCACACTATTCAAGAATATAGGAGGCAGTAAAGTTTTTACTTCTGCACAAAATATTGCCTATGCAAATCATGTTTTATTTTTTTAGAAGTAAACTGAAAAGGAAACGAAAACCTAACTCACATTCTTACTCAAGAACATCTTTAGCAGCCTTTTTGTCATAGCTATTTGTGTTCAAAGGCTTTTCTTCCAATAAACTGCTAGAAACACATGAAAACTAAAAATGGTACTAAATTGATATTAAATATAATTTTTCAGATTTATGGATGTTTCATGATATACTTGGATAAAACTAGTAGTTGTTTCATAAGCTTTACATCAAAGGCAGTAACTTGAAATCACCTTACATTTTCCTTAACCTGAACCAAATGCAATATCCTATTTCAACCAATGTTATAAATTACTTTTCTCTGCAATTTCAACTTCTATATAGCTACAGTAGGAAAAAAAAATGCCTATGTTGCTATCATCTTTTTCTAGAGCAGCTTTTTCTTTATGCTGAGCATAAGCATTTTGGGAAAAAAAATAAAAATGGGCAGTTTACGTGATCACACAAGTTGCAATAGCTTAAAAATTTAGAATGTACAAGAAAGGACACTGACCAGTTCTGTTTTCTGAGGTTACAACGAAATGGTTTGGAAATACTTATGAAATTTTATGTATGTACACCTCTACATGAGGGAGCAGGAAAAATTATTTTACTTGCATAGAATTTGAGAAAATTATTAAATGATGGGTATACTGCTGGAACATAGAGTTCTGCTGACTGAAAATGTACCAAAAAAATGTGTATAAAGTATACAAGGTGACCTCAGTTCTTAAAAACTACCAAAGGTTGTGTTCTATGAGCAGAAAGAGGCACTTGTTCTAAACTGTGTCCTCTGTGTGAGAAAGTTTGTAGTGTTTGTCTCCACCTCCCTCCTCAGACCTTCTGCTTGACTGATCAGCTGCCATCCTCTTCATTTTTTATGAAGACCATTTTGGGCACTTAAGTCTTGTAATCATAGGGAACTCAAGAAAATAACTGAGCACATGGCATGCCTGTGTGTGACAAGACCCTGAAGAGTCAGGTAACTATTGTGTGACTAGTTCTGAGATACCACAAAGGTTATATCTTTTGCTTTTCTCAGACATGCCCTCTTTTTTCTTCCTGGAAACTTCTAGGAGAAATTTTCACTGAATTTCACTGAATTTTTAGAGTTGGAAGGGACCATAGAGATCATCTAGTCCAACTCCCCTGCTGA
>JAOXNO010000033.1:53405485-53415501 GCA_028565335.1 Limnodromus scolopaceus | reverse complement strand
AGGCTGGATGGGGCTTTGAGCAACCTGCTCTAGTGGGAGGTGTCCCTGCCCATGGCAGGGGGGTTGGAACTCAATGGCCTTGAAGGTCCCTTCTAACCCAAACCACTCCATGGTTCTTTCTCATATTGCTTTTCTGCAAGTTGCACTTCTCTTTCTATTTTCTCTTTTTTTTTTTTTTTTTTTTGAACATGTTAGATTTATCTCAGCTCATCAATAAAGGATTTAGTCAGAGATGCCTGCATAGAAAAAGCAGCAGGGCTGTCTCATTAGTTGTGTGTAAAATTATTTTAATGACTTTAAATGATCATGGTACAATAATAGCTATGCTAGGAAGAAATACCTTTTAAGAATAGTTTTCCCTCCACTTTTAAAATTTATAGTCTCTATAATATCATCACTCTTAAGTCTTCCACCTACATGTTTCTTTTTTTTTTTATTGCTCTCTTGACAATTTGTCTTCATTTTGTGGGGGTGCAGAAGTTGTTCCCTTTTTCAATTTAATGCTATTTGATGACTTGCAATTGTGGTGTGACTAAGACTATTATCATATATACAAAAGCATTGCTGCTCTCAGAGAAAGCACAGTTGAGTCCTAGACTTCAGCACCTTTGTAAACAAATGTTATTCCCTGCCCTCCTGTCCTTGTTATCATCCTTAAAAATAGAATGCCTGGCAATGTATGCTAATATAAGTATTTTTTTAATTGTTCTCGGGGCAAGTAGGACCCTCTTGAGATCTCACCATGGAAGCTGAAGTGCATAGAAGAAAAACCTGCAATGTACTCTTAATTGTACCAAACCCTTACTTTGCAGTTCAGCTAAGAATCCAGGAGGTTTCTGAATGGATTAAAGGATTCAACATGGATGAGCAAATAAGCGTCTAAAGTTAATAAGTCCATTTACCAAAACAATGACATTCGTGGTACAAAATACTTCTCAGTCTCCAGCCAGTTCTTCTGTTTGTGCCATTGTATTCTGTATGTACAAATCATGTTTATGAGGTGATGCTTAATGCCTGATTTTAGACAGAATGTCAGTCTTTCCAGAAACTTTACTCCTACATAGGTACTTCACGCAATACCACTGAACTTTTGGAGCTTGTGGAAAGTGAGTAGGAGGATTTCTCTAGAGACTCAAACTGGCTCCGCTGAACACTGAAAGCTCAATAGTGCAATCCAGTGACACACAAAAGGTATTAGAATCTTAATTTTTGTTACAAAATGTACCGATCAACTTTTTCTAAAAGCTCATTGATAATATACAAATTACCTGTGGATGAACAGTTTAAATCTCTTTTTCCTGAAAGAAAGAAAGAAAGAAATTGGACAACTTTCACTTTGGAGATATGCTTATGTAGCATATTCTAGCAAATAAAAGGATTTTTATTTTGTCATTACTATGTGTATGTCTTTGCTCCTAAGTGCATCTGAGAGTCTAGAAAGCTTGTTTCAGAGTGAAAATAAAATCTATATAAAAAGCTATGGACTGTTGCCTGAAAATTTTGAAGTTGTTGTATTTTGATAAACCAGGTATTTGCTTACAGAAGGAACTTTTCCTGCAAAAAATCCTGTGTAACGCTATCAGAATTACCACCACACACTTGCAAAAGGGACTAGAGGTATTGTATAGGACATGACTTCACAAGAAATACCTTCTAGTGAGATTTTGCACAGTGTATTCTGTTCTGCTGCATCTGTTTTGGTCAATACCCCTCTGTAGGCATGCCTTTAGGCTTTCATTTTCCTGCTTGTTCCTTGACTATTTATTGCTTGAGCAAATATGCCTGTGTTATTTGTATATGCATGCATTCTCATTGCTTGTTTCCTACCTAATGTTATAAAATCTTCATATTTCAACATTGTAGAATTTTCTTTATACTAGCAACTGAGCTATTGCTGAGAATCTGCAGGAAAAATATATTCTATAGCTAGTATATTTAATTTGTGAACTTCTTAAAGCAAATTCATTCCATCTTATAAATTAACTGTTTCACTTTGGTGACAGGCTATTATTTCTAGTGCTTCAGTCATGCTTTTTCTTTTTTTTTTTTCCAGTAGCTCAAAAAGACCAGATGATTAAAATACACTCTTGTCATAGTTTTGAACTCTCCTGACTTCATAAGAAGCTATAACAGCTTCTCTTTCTTACTGTACCCTAGCAAAGGTAAATATTGGAGGAATAGAGAACAAGACTGATGAAAGCTGAGGAGCAGGACAGAATTCCCTTAGAAGGGTGGTTTGAGAATCCCATTCAGTTGGCCAGAGCCAACAGATGCCAGAGCTTCAAAGCAGTCCGCAAATACTGAGGTTTTGCAGGTGGGTTGTCTTTAGTAGCTGGATACTTGGTTTTTCAGAAGCCAAGTGATGTTTTTCTTGTTTGGTTGGGTTTTTTTTTAGTTAATTTTAGCTTTAGTCTACAGAAGACGTTGAAATCCAGGGGGACAGAGAACACATTTTGGGGCCTTTAAATGCAAACTGAGGATGAAAAATGAATATTAAGAAATGACTGGCTTCCAGCAAGCTGATTTTCTTTGTGGATGTTTATGGTAATAATTAAGGCAATAAACATCCTTTCTGTGCACTGCCCTAATTTCCTTTGGGGCAGGATTTTTAGCATGTTTTTGAGTTGTTACTGGCTGTTTCTTTCTCAAGCTAATCCAGTGCTGAGTTAGCTACAGTTTAAGATAAACTCTAGTTTCCCTGATTAAACTTGTGGCACAGATTGCATTTATAACTGAATTTAATGATAGAACAGTTTGACTCAATCTTTAAGTACTACTTAGGGATTTTTATTATTCCATGGATGGGATACACTTTACATGTTGCACTTCAAAGGCTTGTTTTTGTGGAAATCTCTAGACATAAAAGATAAAATAAAAATCCAGCTTCAATTTCATTATGATGAAAGTCGTGGAAGAGGCTTTTTCAAATAAAGTAACTAATCCTATATTTGTCTTTTCTGTGTCACGTCTGCCTGTGTCTCCACATTTACTTGTTAAGCTTTCCTTGTGGAGCAAGGTGGGAGGGGTGGAGTTGAGCAGCGAGCATAGGTTATTTGTACTAGTATCCTCTCCGAGTGAGTCATTTTCTTTGTAATTCAGACTGTACTTCCTTTCAGATTCAATTACAGCCAGGCTTTCTTGCTAAAGTAGTGAAGTGATGTATGCCAGAAGCTTCGAGTAGGTACAGTACTGTGTGCTGTGACACAGATCAGCTCAGACATCAGTACACTTCATGGTACGTGGAGAACTTGTTCATGTCGGAGAAAATCTAATGTCAAAGAAGACATTCTTCCCTCCCAGCTGATGAAAAGACCTGTGGATGAAGGCTTGTTCCTTACCACTCTCCATCAAACATGTAAACTACTCTTGTCAGTTAATAACATAGAGCTGAGAGGACGTGCTTGACATCTGTGGCTTGGAAGTAAAAAAGCCAGTATACATTAAGTGGAGAGCTTACTTGATAAAGCTAATGAAAATACAAGGTGCAGGTTTTTCTTCTCTCCTGCCGGAATTACCGCTGGAGTTACAGTTTGTGAACTCTGTGTGAAGGATCACAGAAGTTGCTGTCAATGCTCAGTATTAATATTGAAGAACCTGAATGCTGACAAACCTTTTCAGGTTTAAATCTCTTTCAGTGCAATCCTTTATGCTATTGTTTACAGCATGTCTGTTAGAGCCGGGAGTTGCTTCTAAATGCAGTGCTAGTGCTGTCCTTACTTGATTTTATTAATATTTTTTTCATATTTTACTGAGATGTTAAAAGGTGTTCAATGGCACCTTCTCACAATGTTCTTCTTTAGCACCTTGCAGTCTAGAGACTTCCGTGCTCAGTGTGGACATCTTTGTATTTCATAGTGCTTTCTGGGTTTTTTTTTTCTTCTACCCCTGGTTTGTCCAGTTGCTTCTTAAACACATAAATATTTGACATTGGCCAAATGCATTTAACCTGTTGATAGCATTTAGTTTTTGGATTGGTAAGACATTCTTTCTGTTCACCTTTTCCACTTTGCAAATTCTTCATGTGTCTGGTAGCTTTCTTCTCAGTTTCTTCCTCAGGTTAAAAAGCTCTGATAATAGTGTCTTACTAGCAACAAGCCATTTCTTTTTCACAGAACGGTATGTTAGAAACTCCAAGGTTTAATTCCGAGTGATAACAGTTAGTTCAGAGTGTGTCAGTGTATGTAGAATGATAAGGTGTTTTTTCGTTTGCATTTATTGCTTTTCATCTGGCCTTTTACCCTTAATCAGTCATGAATTCCTTTTACAGGTTTTCTTTGGGTTTGGTTTTTTGGGTTTTTTTTGCAGTCATCACTTCTGAGGTGTTTTTTCAGCCTGAATAACACAGAATCATCAATAGACTTTGTCACCTCCATGTTAGGGCCCTCCTCCCTGCCTCTTTTTTTTTTCATTTACACATAAATGCGTTGAATAGTACATACCTTATTGTATATCCCTGTGTGCCTAAACTGATAATCTTTTCCATGGAAGAATGAGAGGTGTGTATTTCTATTCTTTGTTTTTTATTTCTTCAATGTCTTACTTTTGTAATAGCCTACATTCCAATTTGTTTAGATGACTTCTGTGAGAAGCGTTACTACCTTTGGAGATAGAAATACGAGTTCAATCTGCTTGTTCTCCAACCTATTGACTCCTTCAGGGACATCTTACGTCAAGGCTTTTTACAGAAGATCTGCTTATTTCACCCGGTGTATCTCTTTTGTCCCCTCCATAGGCTTAAGATTATTTTTTTTTTTCTCCCTTTACACACTTGCCTTGTATGGATATCAGATTTAATTGTCTCTGTTATCACAGGTCTCTGGTATAGTACTTGCTGTTTTCCATTTGTAAGTTTTAAGTGAGAGCTGCCCTATATAGTTGAATACAAAGTTGGATAAACAATTAAGAGAAACTACAGTCTTAAACACAATTAAAAGAAACTATAGCTTCTCTGTTTAAGTTTGAGATTCCTGCACAGAAGCTTCTCAGTGCTATTCTCTGGCAGGGAAAAAAAAAATAATCCATCAATTGAACATCTTTTACCAAATCTCTTACTGCAGCTCTCTCTTTTTCAAATATGCAGTTGCCCTTTAATTGTTCGTACCTGCTAAGCTCGCTGCTCCTTGTGTGCTTGAAAAAGGCATAAAAAGGTAGTAACAGATTGTGCATTGTGGTGTTCTCCAGACCTTTTTCTCTTGATCTATCATAGTATACATTTTTAAATCATCGGGTTTTTTTCTATTTTTCTTTGTTTTGGCATGTCTGTAGCTTTACAATGATGCATTCTTATTTCTAAGAACTTTCTCCTCTTTTTTTCAGCCCGGCTTTGCTTTTTAAATATGACTGTAGCAGATTTTTTCCTTCTGACACTCCTGTCTGGGTACTAAATCTAACTTGCTGTTAGGGGAGCGGCTCACTAACCTCTTAAACTCCTCACTGTGCATTGCTCCATTAGAAGCAACAATTGTTTTCTGTCTTCCCGTTTCTCTGATTAGTTACCTCATGAAGTTATTTATTGAATGTATCTAAAATCTTGCTGTGATCATAATTCTTGAATGGGATACTTTCCGGGAGATAGTTGAGGTCATTATTGGGGCCTTTTTTGTTGCTCTGATCTTTCTCAGTGTGTCTCGCTTGTGTTTATTTGAACAAAACATAAAGGAAACTCCATTTAAAAATCCTGTATTTAAAAAACACAGAATTTGCAAGACCGTTTGGAAGATTACGTACTTATCGTTGCTTGGTGCTCTTTGCTGGGCCACCTTGATAACAATTTTCATCTCTGGCAACTGGCAAATCTTCTCATGAAATGGTAAAAATGTTTGTGTACTTTTTTTGTAGGTGTGTATTCAGCGAGCTTGGAAGTGTGTGGCTTGGACTGAACGGTGCACACATATTGTCCGTGCACTTAACTCTGCCTGACTATTTGCAGTCACTTCAGGAACACTTGCTGTACTAGTAAGATGAGAAGGCCAATCCAGAAATCTTGTTTCGTATCTTGTCATCTCCGATCCTCTCTTCTCCCCAACACATGGGATATTTCCTCCTCCTCCTGCACCTCCCTGTCGCTTTTTTTTCTGAGCCTAAATGAATGCTTGTAGTCCTGATCATATAAAGTGTGTATGCCGTACAGGTTTCCTTCATACACTTAGTGTGGGTGTTGCTTAATGCATTAATCTTTTGTTCAGCAGAGTTTCTATGCAGCTTTAATATTCACTTGTAAAACCTGTAATTTGTTTTAAACTTAGATATTTCAAATGAATACTTTGTCTTCGTTATTGCTTTCTGTCTGAGAAACTGCTTTCAGTTTGCCTTTTATCCTATTCTCATTAGATTTCCCCTGTTCAAAGCACTTGGAAGTGCCGAGCTTGTGCTTATATAAGAATTCATCTATCGTGCATGATAACATAACTTTCTTGTGGCTGGCCCCTAGTAAATACGTAAACAAGTAAGATCTTAAGCTCAGAAAGCATGAGAGATTGTGACCCTTTAAAATACCACTTTTTGGCTTTGATATTCCTTGTTCATCGTCTCTTTCCTCTTGCTTTATCTGGAGAATTGAGGCGCTATAGCTGTGACCTAAGAAGAAAGAGCTGTGTGCACCTGGCCAGGGGGTGGTAATCACACACAGAATCACACACAGAATCTAAGTGGTTGGAAGGGACCTCTGAGGTCGAGTCCAACCACATTAAAAAGAAAGAAAAAAAAAAAAATAATAATAGTAGCAGGCAAGGTGCTAAAACTCTCTTGTTCCAGGTAAATCCACTCTGCTGAGAGCTTTAATGTGTTTTTTTTGGTAGGAAAGCAAATCAACAAACATTTTTATTATTCAGTATGCACTCTATTGACCCTTTCTGCATGAAATATCTGTAATGGATATTTTTTTTTTTTAGGGCAGTGATTCCCAGCAGTTAGAAGAGCACTTAAAAAAATTGAGGTAGTTTTATGTGGTGGTTGCATGTGTATGATCCACTCTGCATGTTTACATATAACTAAAAATCTTCCCTTACGTTTAAGGATTATTATTAATGTGCCTTTAAATACTTCAGAATTCATGAATGGAAGTCACACAGTGTATTTTAGTATTCTTTTTTAAACAATGTTTGCCCTAAGTGTTCGCAAAACATCTTACTAAATTTGTCATCAGATACTTCGGGATGTACAGTGATGCACACAGCATGTGTTTCAGTTGTATACATGAAGGATATTAGAAAAATTGGGAATCTCTTGCATCCATCACTGATCTGTGCTAGAATACGGGGAAGGAAATTGTATGACAACCCCAGGGTACTCTGGCTGCCTATAAAACCTTTTGCATTGAAAAGATTTCCTATTTAGATTATGCAAGTCCATTCTTCAAAACCTGGTATGAATGTTGAGTTTTTTGGTTTTTAACCCTTGATGTAGTCTGAAAATATTTATACTTGTTAATTAATCAATGATGGCATCATCTTTCTGTGACTTGAAAATGTTAAGCACTGGTATCTTGCAGTCTCACTTGGACTAAGCCCTACTGTAGATTAGCTGTCTCTTTGTCAATTTAATCGCTAAATTTCAGATTCAAGGGACAATACTTGTATCCTAACATAGTATTGCATAGTATTCTTTTAAGAAACGAGATGTTTCCTTTTGCAACATTTCTATTACTGATCAAAACCGAAGAAAAACAGTAAAAAGTGAACAGTAAAAGTGCCTGCCTATGCTGACATGAATTCTACATTTCCACTTAAGCCTATAGCTGCAAAGTTGGACTCAAAATCGGAATCTTACTTTATATAGTCAATGTGCAAAGTAGTTTATATGGTTTCAGAAAGTAAACAGTAGTCTTTATTTTTTCATCAGCCTGTCTGCAGCCTACCTCTATAAACAGCTGTGTTTAGACTTCACTTTTCTGAGTATTTTTCTGGAATTGTAAAAGATACTTTTTACTAGTAAACAGAAATGACAAGTAATGTTTTTATTGCATCTTTGAAGTCTTATCAGCTAATAATATGCAGCTTTAGCTTACTCTTGTACATGCTGGATATGACTGTGAAATGCATACAAGCCTTTATCAATTCCATTATACTGAGTCCTTTTTTTAGCAAGTGCTTTAATAAAGTAGGTTTTAAGTGACAGCTTTAACCTGTTAAATGAAAACCCTGAATTTCAAAAGTGGCTATTTCTGTAGCCTTTCAGAGGTTTAAGTGTTTTCTGTAGTACGAGGACGTAAATGCAGCAGACTCAGAAATACATCTGCTTCATCCTTTTTTTGTTTCCCACTTACTTTTTTTTAAATGGAACAGAGAAAACTAAAGGATACAGCATCATTTCATATCTTAAACTTAAGACTTAATCACACAGAATAATAAAAATAAAGCATTAAAATGTTATTAATAATGTCATTGTTCCAATATCCACTGAATATTTTTTGTTGAGTGACCTGTCTCTTGAAGGCAGAATTAACTAGTTTTGTAAATTAGGAACTGAACCACAGAGTTGCCTGACGATGAACTAAGGTTTACACAAGGTCTTGGTGGCAGGGTAGGAACTACAGCCGAATATGAAGTAGTTACCACCTTCCAGGTTCCTGTCCTGTTTGAATTTGTTGGTTATATATATATATATATATGCTACGTGCCATCTA
This sequence comes from Limnodromus scolopaceus, assembly GCA_028565335.1. Taxonomy (NCBI): domain Eukaryota; kingdom Metazoa; phylum Chordata; class Aves; order Charadriiformes; family Scolopacidae; genus Limnodromus; species Limnodromus scolopaceus. Next base: position 53,406,878 of record JAOXNO010000033.1, on the reverse strand, counting down.
AAACTTGTGTTCTTTCACTTGCCTGGTTTCATTTGAATGACTGCAGTGTTTGTGGACCTTGAATAACTGATAGACTTCATTGGCTTATATAAATGCACCTGACACACAACAGCTAGTGAAGTCTATTTTAATTGTCATAAAAGATACATGAAGTATTGCAAGATGAATGTTCCTCTCTTCTGGAAATTTTTATATTCAAGACAGAGTAAAATTTGACATTAAATAGACATGAGTTTTTAGCAAAGCTGGAAAATAAAAGCTTTTACTGACAGCATTTCCATTGTGGTACTCTTATGTGGGAGGAATACACATCAAGACATTTTCTGACTAAAAAAACACTTAACAAGGGTGAGAAGTTACAGATCACTACTTTTTATGGTATTTTTATGGTGGGTGCATTTACTCCTATGTAGTACTTGTTCTGCTGTTGAGCTGAATTGAAAGAAAGCGTGTGTTGTCCATCCTTGTTCCCAAACACACTTTTACTGCATTTTGGACCTTTTACCTTCAGAGACTGACCTAAATAGTTCATGAGAAAGTAAGTTGATACAGCAGCCACGAAACTTGAGTCATTCATGCTTTGTCCTTTTATTTATCCTCTTACTTATCCTTTAAGCAAAGGAAAACTACTGCTAGCTAGGGGAACACTGATACTAAGCTGTTCTAAATTTGATCTCGAAAACACACCACAACCTGCTCTTCCGCCCTTGCCCTATGACTGCAGAACCAACCCACAGACATATTTTTAATTAACTATCTTTTATTTATATTTATAGGTCGGATGCGAGAGTACATAGAAGCAATAGCCAGGCAGGAGGGATTGGGCAGTAGGTTGAAAATAACAGCTGGAAGGGTTTCTTTTCCCTAGCAGTCAGCTCTGTTGGAATCAACATTTCAACAAGTTTGCCTGCAGTACCAGCACATTTTATTTTCTTCTCTCAGTGAAGGTGGTAGTTGGAACGTAAGGCTACGCGTTCTTAGTTTTGCTTTTTTGCCTTTTTTTTTTTTTCCATCTTTGCAAAGAACGTTATTTACATGCTAATCTGCAGTGTAATTACAATAAAGCAACTGTATCCTGGCAATGAAGAAGCAAGGGGAATGCTTTACAGCTTTCTATTGTAATAAGCGTTCTTATCTAACAGATACCCATCTGAGTGAGAGATGGAAGGGGTCAGAGCCATGCCGTGCTCCTGTATCTGGAAGTGGAGCAGGGCAGAAAGGAAGCAGGTTTGCCTGTATAAGCTGCCAGAGAACCACCCTCTTATTAAGGGCTTATGTCAGTTTATATCAGTTTGCTTTTGTTGTGTGTGTGTGTGTGTGTGTGTAAATTCCACTTAATTATCAACCAGTAATTTCTGAACGGCGACTCCCGCACTGGTTTACACAGAGTACC
>JAOXNO010000033.1:53337458-53402798 GCA_028565335.1 Limnodromus scolopaceus | reverse complement strand
CGTGCAGAATAAGGACCATTGAATGCTGTTGGTTCAGCACTGCACTATATATAAAGATACCAGGGCTCTTAGACTGGGCTCTGTGGAAGAAGCTGTTGTTGAGGTGCTTTAGCAGGAGCAGAGATTGGTTGATGCCTTGCTCTTATACCATGTCTCTGTTGAATTAACATAATTTAGAATAGAAGCCCATCCTTATTTATTGAAATTAGCTATGTTTAGTTGTGTAATGGCAAATATAATTGAGTTATTCAAATAGAATATTCAAATATTATTAAAATAGAATTGAATTAATAATGGCAGTTCTGTCCCTGGATATGTTAGCACTTTAGGTGTCCCTTAAGTTTTAGAAAAATTGTATCGGTTTTACGCTGCATTCCTTTGTTTGCTGTATTGGTCTAGTAGGGGTTTGATTTGTTTTGCTTGGGTAGTATTTTCTCTTTTCCAGCTTCAGTTCTGATGGCAGAAGGGGAGGGCTATGGTCTCCTGCATGCTTGTTGGTGGCTTGGGTATTCCCCCTAGGATCACCACTTTTTTGCAAATAAAAATAAAGGGTGGGGATGGGAAAGTAATCCTTTTACTGCTGGTTTAAAAAAGAAATAATTAAAAAAGATACGGCAGTACCAGGCTTGCTCCACGCTCCGTTTCAACTTGTTTGAGGGGCAGGTTGTCCTTGGAGTTGTAATCGGAGACAGTAACAAATTCTTCACCTTTGAAACAGCCGGTGGCTTTGCGGAGGATGAAGCTTTAGCCTTGAGGGGCTGTAAAATTGGCATTTTGGCTCTATTCCTCCACACAAGATAAAGCAAATGCCATAAACATTCTTCCAGTAGGTAACTTCCAGTTGACTAAGAAGTACCTTATGTAATCTAAGCCTGTGCTGCGTGCATATATATACAAATAATAATATTTTTTTTATCCTTCTCGATTCATTCTACCTTCACTCCCTTCTTTTATCTGTTTAACTGTGAACAGTTTCTGTTCCCACACAATAACAGGATTCTTGTTGTAAAGACATCTAGCATACAATTGTGTTTCACTCAGGATGAATTGACTGCCTGAAAAGGAATCCCAAATACAGTCGTTTCTTTTCTATGCAATGAAATTTCTTGTGACTTTTGGAGAGGGATTTAACTTTTAGTTTTAAAACCCTGAAAAAAAAATTTCTTCTCTATTGTTGTATATGTCCCTTTAGAATCGGTTAAAAAAAAAAAAAAATCTATTTCTTACCTTTGTAGGAGTTGGAATGAGAAGCTGAGGTGGCACCGTTGTGCTGTTTGCTAATAATTATGAGTCAAACACAAGAAATCACTCGGTTCACTGGCTTGTAGTTATTACTATGAGTTTATTCAAAAATAGCCCTGCTATGACTATGGAAATAAATGCTCTCTGAGTGACTGTCAGCCTGCATTACTGTAGCTTTATGTAGTTTCTTTATTGAGAAATAACTGTGCAGCAATTATGTAAATGAGACACCCACAGCTGGAATTCTGTAATGGAGAAAAGGCAGGATATGTCTCCCATGTCTTTCACGGGAGGATCTCTGCAAGGGGACTGCTAGAGATAACTGCTGTGGTCATCAAAGCCTATAGGTGAAAGCAACCTTTGGAGAAGTACAGTATGAAGATCTGTGTGAAGCCATTAGCAACGATGACTTCATTTCACAGTTTCAGCTCATGGGAAAGAGAGGATCTCTGATTGCTTAAAGGACAAATATGAGGTTAACACCTTTGCCCACCAGTTCTTCCTCCTTTGACTGCTGCGGAGCAGAGCTTTGCAGCCACCTTCAGGTGGTTCCGTGCAGGAGCTTTGCAATGACAGTGCAAGGTGGCTGTTGCATGGGCTTGTTCAGAGGGAGCAGGAGACCTTCCAGTGGTATTTCATGGAAAGTCCTGATGTTTCATACAGGACGTGGAGGTGGGTTTTTTTGCTACCAAAATTTTTAGCACACACAAAAGCTTATAATTTTATAATCAAAATACAGGAAAACTAGTTTCTGGTTGCTCAGATTTTGGGGGTGGGTTCTGTAGAGTTTTTTGGGCAGGGTAGATGATGAAATCTTAATGCTGAACTTACAAAAAAAAAAAAAACCAAATAAAAAAAAATCCCCCCCAAAAAACATTAAACCTCCTCTCACCCTCCCCCAAAAAACCCAAACACCACCGCAAACAAACCAACAAATGCCAAACTGAGGAAAAAAAACAACCAATCCACAGGCAAGCCAAAAAACACTTCTAACACAAAGCAGGTGTCGTGCTATTGTTTTGCTTGTGCAGTAGCCTCATTCAAAATTATTTAATACCAAAATCTCTTAAGTTTACATTGCAATACAAGTTTCTATGTCCAAGGGGTCTTTATAAACTTAAGAGCTGCACCATTAAGTGCCACTACTCCTGAAGCTTTGCTCGAAATCTCAATGGCTATAAATATGAACATGCTCAAGAAACAGCTATTCTTGTCAGAGGATGTTATTTACCATGTAATTTCTTCAAGCAATTCCTTTCTGAAATAAATAGCGGAAGGTACATCTGCGGTTGGGTGATAAATTACCAGGAAATATCTGAAATCTTCCCCTCTGTCTCATATACTCTTTTCTTGATCTTTCCCTGTATCTGTGCACTCCCTGTTGAACTCTGCCATGACTTTGTAATCAATGTTTAGTTCTGACTTTGGGATTACTTGGTCCTTTTTTTTTTTCCCTATGATTTTTGTATGGTTTTGGATAGCTTCACTGTATGTGCTATGGGTTTCATAACTATCTATGTAGAAGTCGGAGCACTCAGGTTTATGAAACCAGTTGAAAGGCTGGGGACCTAACCTTTACTGGAAGAAAAATATCTTTTTGATTATATCAATGTATTTAATCTACATGGGAATAATGTGAATTATTAATCTTTCAAAGGTATTTCTTTAGTCACCTTCAGTGGTAATACCAAAGGGAAAGTTTTGGAGAAACTGTCAAACAGGGTTTTTTTCAGCAGATAATACTGTGTTCTTATGGAGCTGTACTCTTAAGGTACTGCATTAATCACTCTTAGAATGTAACTGAGGTCGCAGTAGGGAGACAGGCAGTGCAGTGAGCCAGGCAAAAGCATTTCCCAGATTCTCCAGGCGTGCAGATAAAACATCCAGTAGTTTTGGACACTTTCTGCCTTTTCATGTTTTGTGGCCTTGTGGTATGATAAGCAGAAGTGTTTCATGCTATTGCATAAATATATTTACTAGTATATTACCACATATTTCAGTTCTATAGAAGGAAGAAAAAAGTAGGTGTGTTTTTCTTATCAGTAAAACAGTAATATAGGCAACTGTTTGATAATTTTTATAATCCCGAATAGGAGGATTTTTACAGGCTATTTCACTGAATTTGCTTGATACTTAAGCAGTATTAGTTTTATTCCATTCACTAATTAATCATGAATTTGCTTTGACCTTCAGTGGCTAAACTGCTGTAAGTCAGGGATTTCAGTGCTGAAGCCTCCTTCCATGGCAAGGCCCTTTGTCAATAACTTCACCTGAATTTCTGAATGTCACTGGCACCAGGTTATTACACTTAATTTTTGTCTTTCTAAAATGAGGCTAGCGGTGTTGTCTGAACGTTGTTATGGGAGGAAAAGAATTCAAGAAAACTTCTAACACCAGGAGCTTTACCTGATCCTGCTAGATGCCTGAAGACCAACAACAACTAATTCGTTGACCTGGCCAAATGTGTTGCAATTCCTTCTTGTTTCCAGTTCTGGAAACTGATCTTTCCCTGCAGAAGATCGACTTATAGCGATGTTCTTTAGTGCTAGGAGCAAATGTTTTGACCTTTTGTTCAGAGAGAATTCATTCTAGCTGAGATCCAGGGTGTAGGAGAAGAGAAACCGAGAGAGTAGAGTATATTTTAGTAACTGAAGGAATTCTGTTCCCTCATTATTCTAGGTGGGGAAACACTTCTTAAGATTAGCGGAAGAGGAGGATGAAGAACTTAACAACTGTAGTGCGGTTGACTGGTTCATCCTTGCTGCTAAGCAAGGTCGCAGAGAAGCTGTCAAACTGTTGCGTAGATGCCTGGCAGACAGAAGAGGTATGGGTTCTCTGAGGCCTTTTGCTTGTGCTTCCCACTTTATCTGAAATAATACTACATTCATTTTAACACTGAAAAGACGGGATAAAATACAATGGGAATGCTCATGACAAAATTACGTGAGTAGTTCCTGACAGCCTGTTCAAATAGGCAATTTTAAAAGCATTAATTACTGATACTGCTCATAGAAGCGTTTGTATTAATTACTTGCTTGAATTCCTTCATGGAATTCGTGCTTGTTCTTCCCTTCCCCACCTTTCATTGAAACTTCTTTTCTTTGACCGTGAAGGTCATACATAACCACACACCACCTACATATCTGCTGTTATTTCATTCTTTCACCCCTCTGAAATCTCTCTCTTAATTGGTCTTTTTCACTGTTGTCTTCTCCCACTTTGATTCACATCTTCCTTCATGCTACTTCCCACGCTTGGAATGGTCTCCTCACGTCTGCCAACTATCTGAACTCTTATTTAAAATAAAAAAACCTAAAAAAAACCAACCACCTTTCATTTAATTCTTGCTGCCTTTTACATGTCACATTCATATCCCTACCACCTTTTGCCTGAACTGCTGTACTTCAAAAGTTGAAGCAAGACATAAGGTGTCTTGTGCAGTCTTTGAAATTGAGTTTAAACAGAAAGGCATCTGAGTAATTTTCTTAGGTGGTCAAGATGTGAATCTTGAATTGTTAATCTGAAACTGAGAAAAACAAATTGTGGGCAAATCTGTCATTTCTCCATGGGTGTGGGATAATAGTATCTAATGTTTTTTTTCTTTTCTTGAGGCATTACTTCTGAGAACGAGCAAGAAGTGAAAAAATTATCATCTGAGACTGATTTGGAGAGAGCTGTGAGGAAAGCTGCCTTAGTCATGTATTGGAAGTTAAACCCCCAAAAGAAGAAGCAATTAGCAGTTTCTGAACTGCTGGAAAATGTTGGGCAAGTTGACAATGAAGGTTTGTTTATGAACTGATTTATGGTATTGATAAAATATATACTTAGAAGCAGAATACAGCTAGAAGTTTAAAGACTATAAGCAATCAGGCATGAGATAAACATATAATGTATTTAAGAAAAAGTAAGAGTGTTAATGACTAACTGTCTCTTAATAGCTGTGTTCTCTGGACCAATAAAGTTAGTTCAAAAAGGCCCGCCAGCTCTGGGTTTAGGTTGTGATTCAGCTAAGCACTCACACCAGTGACTAAATATTAAAAATATCTTCATTTGACACTTGGTGTTCTTGGAAAATAAATCTTTTATGGCTTTGACTTTTTTCCTCATAATATCTTACTAGGTATTTTAATTTACAAACCCAGCTCACTCCGCCATTACGCCAGGATGTGTTAGCTATGTCTGTGCCTTTTCTAATAAGGTAGTAGGAATATAGAAAGCTGGGTAGCCACTTCTGACCTGTTTATAGGAATATTTTGTCTATTCCTGACTTTGAAGAAATAGCATTCTCCAGATATTGCGGCTTAAAGAAAATTCAGTTATTATTTGATCACTTTGACTGCTTTGACTTTCCATGTATTTCTCTTATCGACCCAGGTGGTGAGAAGCAACCTGGTCCCGTCCCAAAGTCGGTGCAGAAGCAGAGAAGAATGCTGGAGCGATTAGTGAGCAGTGAATGTGAGTGCATGCTGCTATTTTCAATCTCTTCCTGTGGTTTTGGTTTCTGTTTTGTTCTGCTGAGCAATATTTTGTGCTGCCAGAGTAAGACGGTATAGCAAGTGTGAATTGCTATAAACTGATAGTGTCAAGTCGTTGTATGTGCAAGGTAAGTAACTGTGAACTCGGAGAAGACATCACCATTACAGTCGAGTTGTCAGTGATTAGTATAGTAAAAGGAGTTTGCGTGTCACTTGTTATATTTTTTTTATTATTATGTTACATTTATTGTTTTATTGTGTTCTTGCCCTTTCAGCACTCACCAGTCTATTCAGAAAAAAAATTTTGCACTTTCAATATAGTTCTCTTTTTTTGTTCTGAATTGTAGTAAGCTTTCTGATTACAATAAGGGAACTAATTATGCAATCATTTAATGCAGACAGATCCCTCATTCTATTTACCCTGCTTCTGTTTGCCATTTCCTTATAATTAATGTTTGTCTTTTCATATTTGTTCAAGCATTGATATAGGAAAGATGCACCAAGATATTTCTTTCATAACTTAGGGGCAGTTATGTATGGGAAGAATTAAGCTGCTCAACACACACAGGGTCAGGATTGTTGACCTAAATTTGTGAGTTTTGTAAGATATGGTGGGCAGGTTAGAATTGAAATAGAGTTCCCCCTAGCTTTGCATACCTCAGAAATGCTTATATGCTGCTGGGCCTTCAGGAGGGAAGTCAAATTGTTAAATTAAGAAAATGAATTATAAGCAATGCAGCATGTGGAGTCTTTCGAGAATGTTATCTAACATAAGGCTCAATTAATCATTGTCAGGAAAAATCTCACTTTCTTGAAATGCAGTAGGTCATACGAAATAGTTCATGTGCAATTTAGATGATTTCTTGAAGAGCACTTTAAAATGTCACAAAGCATATTACTTACACGTATTCTCAACTATAGTAACTAAAGCATTATATGCAGATTAGTGAGCCAAATCTGGGGGTTTGCAGGTATAAACTCCTTGAAAGATTAGATTTACATTTCATTAGGTCAGTTTGGCCTTTTCCTTCAAGGATTGTGTTCGTTACACAGGTGACTTCTGAAAATAACATGCCTAAGAAGAGTGGAGCATTCAGTTTTACATTAACTTTCACTGAAGTAAAAGAGGAGGAGGGATGGTGCCTGTGTATGTGAGTTAGGGGGCAGGTGATGGAAGAAATAGCATTTTGGAGACTAAGCTTCTGGTCCTACCAAAACTTTGGTGAGAGTAGGTCAGCTGTTCTTATGACTCACTTTACACTTCTGGAAAGCCAGAAATAGATATTCAAGGATAAGAAGGTGTTTCATGGTCCGGTCATTGTATCGTAACAAAGTTGTCTCTGGGTTCACTGGAGTTACGTTGCTTTTGTGCTTCATGGATGACACTGGTGTTCTTGCCATCCCTTAGCTGAGCTGGCACGTGCTGATAGAGCGTGAGTGCAAAGCAAGTCATTTTGTTCTTGATCCTTCAGTAATTCAAAGGGTGTCAGAAAAGGAACTGGCAAATTTTTATATATTTTTTTGAAGGTTTAAATGGCAGATAAAATAACAGGAGAGTAAATGAACCTACATGTAAGCGTAGGCAGAAATTGATGTGCATATTTTTCTTTTTCTACGGTGGATGGGGGAGTCAGGGGAATTTGTCATAACCAAATTGAAGAAAAAAAATATCTATGAATAATGAAGTAGAATCTACAACATACGCTTTTTATATCAATTTAAGAGACACTTGGGTGACAAAATACTAATAACATTTAAAAACGAAAAGTTTTCATCAAACACTTAAAGTAGGAGTTAGCTGTTACCTCTTCTCTAGAGAGCTTTTATCTTTTCGTGGATGAACAAGACAGCTGTTACTCTCCAGCATTTACTTCTTTGATCCACTGAGTTTCTCCATTTATCTTGCCAGCAGGAGATTCTTCCTTCAGTTTTAATACATTGCCAATAATTGGAAGATAATTTTTAAGCCAGATACATGTTTGCAGATACCTGATCTGGGCCATCCTTAACGGAGGTATAAATGGAAGATTAGAGCTGACATTGTCAATGGACAGTTGTTGTGTGGCTGAGAGTATACATGTCATTACATTTGATGGGCCATCTATATACAGTAAGCTGATAACTCCTTCCCTCTCATGATGTCCCATATGTTAGGTCCCAGTTTCTCACACCACTGTCCTGTAAAAGTGCCGTTAAGAAATTTTCGTGAGGTTCTAACCATGTCTACTTACTGATCCCACACCAAAGAGACTGTCCTAGCACTGTACATTTTCTCACAATAGGACAATGAATTTAGATGACACACTTGTTATTAGGCTTGATCTGAACCCCACCAAGACAGCTAAGGAGTCTCCGTGAATTTTTTTTGTGTAAATGATGTTGCCTTCCAGTCTGTGAATGATAAGAATAGTTAGCATAAATAAATCCTCTCTTGTTTCTTGGGAGTCATGCCAGATGGTATTTGGTGGGATATAAGGGCTCATGTAATGAGGTGGGGGAAAACAGAGTCCAAGCAAAAGGCAACTTCCATGTTGTGAGATTAAAGCAAAAGCTGTTTTTCTGTTGAACTCTTTTAACGCTCCTCTTCCCGTAGCAGCTATCTTTACACAAATTTTGTTCTGTATCTGCAGTGTTTTCAATATTAAATACTGATATATTTATGCGTAACTTCTGTAAAAGTAGCATTTTTTTAAATTAAAAAATTAGTAGGCTCAAACCCACCAATCCCCTGATTTTAAATTCAGTGAAGCAGTTGAGTTTTCTTTCTCTTTAAAATCTCGAACTAGTATCAAGCAGGCCAGCTTTCATACCTTTGTATCAGCTGACTAGCTAAACTTACTGTGTAGGAGGTGTGTTACAGATTTTTGTCATTCAAAAGTCTTTCATATCTACAGCAATGTCATTTGCTTTAGTGTATGGAAAAAAAGTTGCTGTTAATTATGCTCCTTTACAAACGACATCAAGCTTGTCTACCGTAGGAACTAGCTAATCCATGTTAACGTAAGGCTGTGAAAAGAGTTTGAAGCTGTGTGTAATTCATCTTCTGTCTTGCAGCATCCCTAGAGTTTTTGGAACTGACCCCTTGCCTCCCTTCTACTCACAGGAGCGGATAAGGATCTTGAAGGGCAGAGTGATAAACTTTGTGTACAACTGAGCCAAGTAGATTTTATTGCTGGCTATCTGTTTTACGTTACAGTTGATAAAGTTTGATATGGTTTGTGTGGCCACGTAGTTGCCAAATTGGAAGCCAGTTTTCCAGTTAGTACCGTACGGATAACTCACAACTGTTCCTGTACAACTCTTTCTTTTCACTTGTGGCTGCTAGATAAAGCTTTCTCTCAAGAAGTTACTAGAAATATAATAGCTTATGATTTAAAACTGTATGACCTAATCCAGTAGTATATTTTACTTTTTCCCTTGTAATAAGCTACTTTCACTCACTCTGTTCTCCTGCTTAGTGGTATTATAAACTTACCTGCTGGTCTGACAGGGTTTAGAGTAGTCATATATTGCAAGCAGCTTGTTTTCAGCACAAATCTCAGAATAAGTTGCAAGGTAAGCCTGTGTTGTCGGTGCTTCAGGTTTTGACGCCCAGAGTTAGATCTTCTTTAATACCAGGAAATAAAATTAATATTCCAACTCATGATCGGTACAGTGTTGTAGTGATACTATTTACTCAAAGGATACTATTTACTCAAAGGATACTATTTACTCAAAGTCTTCGTTTTCTTTCAGCTAAAAAATTTATTGCTTTGGATGACTTTGTTGAAATTACCAAGAAGTACGCGAAGGGAATCATCCCATCTAACCTGATTATGCAGGAAGAGGAAGATGATGAATTGGCAGGGAAGACTCCTGAAGAGTTACCCCTGCGACTGAAGGTAAAAAGGCAATACTCAACAGGTTATGTTGAACAGCTCTTAACTTACACATTTCAGACAAGACAGAGGTGACTTGCACTTGAATCTCAAAGCTGGCATTTAGCCTATATAGGTCAGTGCAAGAATTGTCTATATGTTTACAGTTTCATATATATGAGTCATGTTTAAGAGAAAAAGGGATAATGGTTTTCCCTGGAAGAGAGCAACCTACCTTCATTGCATCTCAGTGAGAATTTAAATGTCGCTCTCGTAACTGCTGTATTTTTTTTATTATAGATGTTATCATATGCTTTGTATCTTTCTTACTTAAACAGGAGTAAGCAGGTGGGAAAAATTATCTGTAGCTTTTAGGTGTGAAAAGGTTCTCTTATGAAGGAATTCAGGAATGGTGGAACTTGCTGTTAGTGGTTTTCTGTACCGATGCTTTTCTAGATAGTGAAAGGAGAAGGGAAAATTAAGGTGCATGCATTCAATACTGGTATAAGTTTCAAGGAAGGTAGGGGGTTTCTAGCTGCTGACATGAGAGTTCTCGTTGCAATTGACATTTTGTTGTCCCCATTATCATTTGGTAGGGGTGGGGAAAATTTGGGTAGGGGGGGTATCTTTGTCTCTTTTTGATCTCTTGAATAACTAATATTCTGAAAGAGATGCATTTACGAAGAACAGAGACGGCTTGGCTAATAAATAAACTTATGCCCAAGTCATTGTGTGTGTTGCCCCAGTTCATCACGATGCATAGATCTTTGCTGAAGCATTCTTGGCTTTTCCCTTGAACTAATTAATATAAAAGCATAAGTTCTGGGAAAACAAAAAAACTATCTTTTTTATGGGGGAGGGAAGATTGTTTACAGCGTCTGATGTGCAGATGCAATATTTGAATATGTGTTTGAAAAATCCTGTACCTTTTAATTGATCCTGTGTGAAGTGTGTGGTTGGTCATAGGGAGAGGATTCAATCCAGCAGTTCCTCTGTTGGCTGGTGACTGTGTTGGAAAATGGCACGTAAGATAGGTAGAATTTTAAGATCCTGTGCAGTTACTGTTGTGGACTTGAAAGAATCCCTAAGTGTGTAGTAATTACTAATTAAAGATATTTTTGCTGCTTGCAGACCAGATTTTGACAGGTGCATCCCTAGATGCTTGGGAAGAAATGCTTTAAAGCTAAACCATAGCTTCAAAGACTTCCTGTTTGTGCATATGATTTATATGCAGCAGTTCGTGTAGTGTATTTGCGTATTGGAATATATAGCATAATCCTTGCAAAACAGTGACAGAGTTAAGTGCTTTAAAGCTACAGTACTGACAGCTCAAGTAATGACTTAAGATAGAACAGGACTGCAGCCGCGTAGTTTATCTTCAACATGAAGTTAGCGGAGCAGAATATTTGACTAGGAAGCCATTTAATTATATGTGTCAAAGGTAATGAAATACATCTTTCCTGAAATCAAAATCGCCTCTGAGCTTCATCTGACTGAATTAATCAAAATAGAGCTAATAATCTCAGACAAAGTAATCTCATTTTATTGGCAACATTTGTCTGAAATATAAATCTTTTCCTGTCAGCTGAGGTTAGACAACTGACTGCTACTGCTTCAGCTAAGAGTATCTGATGTAAAGATATGAAAATGCTCATAAATAAAATACTTCTTTCTCTTTTTCCAGGTTGTAAAATACCCGCTTCATGCCATTATGGAAATTAAAGAATACCTTATAGATATTGCATCAAAGGCAGGAATGCATTGGCTGTCTACCATTATTCCAACACACCATATCAATGCTCTCATCTTTTTCTTCATCATCAGTAACCTGACAATTGATTTTTTTGCCTTCATTATTCCATTAGTCATATTCTATTTGTCCTTCATTTCTATGGTGATTTGCACACTGAAAGTTTTTCAGGACAGTAAGGCTTGGGAAAACTTCCGTGCTTTGACTGACTTACTGCTTCGTTTTGAACCCAACCTAGATGTTGAGCAAGCTGAGGTGAACTTCGGATGGAATCACTTAGAGCCATACATTTATTTTTTACTCTCAGTATTCTTTGTCATTTTCTCCTTCCCTATAGCAAGCAAAGACTGTATACCGTGCTCAGAGTTAGCTACCGTCTCGGTTTTCTTCACAGTGACAAGTTACATGAGTTTAAGCACGTGTGCAGAACCTTACACACGGAGAGCATTAATGACTGAGATAACAGCAGGTTGCTTGTCCCTATTGCAGGTTTTACCTGGGAATTTTGGCTACTTGAAATTCTTAGGTAAAACCTTCTTTACTGTTCCTGTAGGCCATTTCTTTGTGATTAATGTAAGCATCCCATGCCTTCTGTTTTTGTACTTGTTCTATCTTTTCTTTAGAATGGCACAGCTACGGAACTTTAAAGGCACCTACTGCTACCTGGTCCCGTATCTGGTCTGCTTTATGTGGTGCGAGCTCTCTGTGGTCATTCTGCGGGAGTCCTCTGGCATTGGGCTCATTCGCGCGTCAATCGGTTATTTTCTGTTCCTCTTTGCCCTCCCGGTGCTAGGTGTCGGCATCGCACTGATGTGTCTGGTCCATTTCATTAAGTGGTTTGTGTCGCTGGAGCTCGTGAAGATTGTCGTGACTCTGGTTTTGTGTGCCGTCCCTCTGCTCTTGCGCTGGTGGACGAAAGTTAACTTCTCTGTGGTTGAAATGGTTAAATCCCTCACTCGAAGCTCGATTGTGAAGCTCATTCTGGTGTGGATCACGGCTGTAGTGTTGTTCTGTTGGTTCTATGTGTATCGATCCGAGGGAATGAAAGTTTACAACTCCACCTTGACGTGGAATCAGTACGCTTTCCTCTGCGGACCCCGGTCGTGGAAGGAGACCAACATGGCACGTACTCAGATTTTGTGTAGTCACCTGGAAGGACACAGGGTGACGTGGACTGGGCGGTTCAAGTATGTGCGCGTTACGGAGATCGACAATAGCGCGGAGTCTGCAATAAATATGCTGCCGCTTTTCATTGGCGATTGGATGAGGTGCTTGTATGGTGAAACCTACCCGCTGTGTGACCCCAAAAATGTTACCCTGGAGGAGGAAGAATTGTGTCGTCTCAAGTATTTGACAAAGCATAACTGCCACATGAAAATGTTTGATCGGTACAAATTTGAAATAACTGTGGGCATGCCGTTCAGTAGCAAAAATGGAACCAAGTCTATAGAGGAGGATGATATAACCAAAGATATTGTGCTGAAGGCAAGCAATGAGTTTAAGAAAGTGTTGTTGAACTTGAGGCAAGGAAGCATAATTGAATTCAGCACAATTCTGGAGGGTCGGCTTGGCAGTAAATGGCCTGTCTTTGAACTGAAAGCAATCACTTGCTTGAATTGCATGTCTAAACTCTTACCTGCAGGAAGGCATGTGAAAATAGAGCATGACTGGAGGAGCACAGTGCATAAAGCCATTAAATTCGCTTTTGATTTTTTCTTCTTCCCATTCCTGTCAGCTGCATAATGAGCTCTCACAATATTTCAGTGGTATCTTCAGTGTACGCTGCATTTACACTACCAAAGGTTTGGCTTAAAAGGAGAAAAAAAAAAAAAAATCCCTACAAACCACCACCTTGCTGTAGCAATGCTCTAAATGTATGCTGATGTAGAGCATTGGTTGAGTTTTGTAAGTGTACACACTGTATCCTGACTTTAAACCCTGTATGACTGAAGTAACATATACTAGTTTAGTATTATAAATGAATGCAGGGGGTTGCTGCTGACTAATTGCATGGAGACTATTTTGTCCAAAATGGATATATATTTGCCTGTGGTACGACACTAGACGCATTCACTTGCTCAATGTTAAAAGCACTTTACTCTTTAAATATTCACAACGTGCCCGTTTGTATTTTCACAGGTATGATATAGAATAGGTAGCTGACAACAGCTTATGTTGCATATATTGCTTGTATTTATTTGATGTTTTCTAGGAAAAAAAAAAGTGATCTTACAGTCAGTACGTGGTGGTGATTATCTGTGTACAGACCTCACTGTGTCAGTATTTGTCCAGAAGACAGTGACTTTAATGTTTTTTGAAAGGGCACACCATTTCACACCCCAGCAAGGTTGTAAAAACTCCTCAAGATTCCATTTTTGCATTAAATATTCTGTAAAAAATATTCTATTTGTTCTAATTGGTTATGATGGCTACATATATGACACTAAGGTACAATCCATGCTGGTGTGTGAAGGTCAAACACCAGAAAGTAAGGCTGGTGTTGAGATGGTACCAGTAACGGCCAAGCCAAAGCAACCGAGAATAGTACCTAAAAGTCTACAGTGGAAACTGAAATAGTACGTTTGTTCAACGATTTGTATTGTGCAAATAAACCTAAAATACAAACTTGAATTCAGTGGGTACAACCTTTGTTCATTATGCTTTGATGTTGTGAGCAGTTGTTTGTTACGTTGATAACGGTTTCAACTGAAAAATACGATTTGGAGTGTTTAAAACTTCCCAGTGTGAGATACTTGCAGTTGTGCTTCACCTGATTTCAAGCCAGCAGTAAGATGGGGGTGCACCAGGTGAAGGTTTTGGAGCTGTGAAATCCAGACGTGGTCTAGACTGGGACTTACTACCCTTTTTAACCACTGGATGACAGTATTTCACGCATACATCACACGCTGTTTCCCTGGTTGCTCTTCCACTGGCTGCGCGTTAGATGTTACTTGCTTTTGCCTATCAGTCATCACCGGGGGCTTGGGGCGGCGGGGAGTGTTACCAGTGGAAACACGTGATAGAGAAGGGGAAGTCTTTGGCAAACAAGGCATCTGGGTGTACTCCAGCTACAAGCACCCTCTTGAACATCACCCTGGGCTGCAGTTGGGAAGAAGCCAAAGGCACCTGCAGGTGCGTCTGCCTGGTCCCCCGCCAAGCCTGACGCTGCAGAGCAGAAGCCAAAGCCACGTAGTAATGTTTGAACCCGTCAGAAAAATCTATGAAGTAGAGTTGTGTCTTCTGGGTGCTTCTAGTTTTGAAAACTGTCATCCATCTCTCTGTTTCCACCTGGGGAAAAGTGATGATGTACGATAGCAGGTAAATGCAAATTTTGACATAGTTTCGCTAACCTGCTCCCATTTTGGTGGGAAATAGGCCAAATTTAGCCCTTTCTCTTACTTTTGTTAGAATATCCATAGGCTCTTTTTAAATATCTAAATTTTCTTTCCTGCTCTGAAATTTAAGTACAAAAGTTGCAGATTTTATTACTTTTTTTTTTTTTACTTTTTCTCCTTGTATTCACATAACTGTGAAACTTCTATTCGTATGTTTGTCAGGAGAAAAAAGGCGACAGTATTGGTATTCAGAACTAGTGTTGAAAATTCTACTGTTTTTAGCTTTTACTCTTTGTAAGGATGTCAATTTACTGAGTTACTGTGGTGCATTCTGAAGAAGTTATTACATACCCTGAAAAGAACAAATTGACTGAAGTCAGATGTGAGAAATCTTTCAAGAGGAGGGAGAGTATTTTACTGATTTCTTTGGAAAGAGTTGCTTTTTAAGATGAGACAAAAGGGTTAATCCAGATATCTTAGTTCCCATCTGTAGCGTAATAACTCTGAGAATTCTAATTCAGCCTTTTCGGAGGAAATTACTAGGGGATATAGACATATAACCATTATTACTTTTGCACTTAGAAATATTGGCTAAAACTCCCTAGTTCCTTGGAGGGGGGGAGCTCCCTCAAGGATATTGACACCGATATTCCCCTTTATGCACTTCAGTGAAAAACAACTCCTGAATTAGCTAGATCTTGGGAGAAATATTTCATATGCTCTGTAGTGGCAGGTTGATGGGGACATTTGAATTTGTTGGATACTTCTTTCCAACAGAGGTGGAAAGTTTTGATCACTAGCACATAGGAGGTCATTTTCCGTTCCTCTTCTGTGTATCTGAAAAGGAAGGAGGAGGTAATTTGACTTCAAGATCTTTAAATAATGCCCTTTAATGCTAGTTCTCAAGTGTTGCTTCTTGATCCTTTTATATTCTTATGGAAAAAGAGGATATGTTAACAGTAACATGATGGATGGGTAATCCATTTTCTTGTCGGTCTGGTGTGCAGTGTTCTAAAACCTTTAGCAAATAAATCTCATCTTTCAAAATTGTATCTTCACTGGCAAGTACAAAATTGCTAATATTTAATAAGCAATTGCAGTTCCAGGCAACGTGTTTTTTGCAAAGGGTATTTCTATCTGCTTCACATCTTTTAAGCAAACAGACCGCAAAATAACTGTGTTCCACTCGTGTGCCACAGCTCCATATTCCAAACCAGTCCACCTTCTAGACTGGAAAGGAGAGAGTCAGAATGTGGCAGCTGCTGTTAATTATTCAATTAATCCTACATTTATTATTTTCTTACTCAGTTTTGAAGACATGATGAATTATAAACAGTTCCAAAGATAGGTGCCCTTTCTCTAGGCTGATAATTCAATCTTTTGAATTAGTATTAATTAACTGAAGAGGAGGAGGAGGATATTACATGGCTATTGACACATCTAAATTAGGTTCAGCTGTTCTTCTGTAAGCTCAGCTTTAGCATTTAGAATATACAGAACTTAGAGTAAATATTCATTATCTGAATTTCATCCTCAAAGTAAAAAAAGTACTGCTTGTTCTCCAAACTGGGACATTCTTCTATAGGCACAGAAAAACAACAAAACGCATATAGAGATTCTGAATAATTTAAGAGCCCACTCTGTAATGACTAACAGCCTCTTGCGGTAGGCAAGAATGCAGAGAGTTTCTCTTTCCTTTTTGCCCAGTTCTCTCAGAGAAGGAAAATGGGTAGGTCTGTAGGACTTGAATGTGATTTTATTTCCTAGGATTAACTGGTCTTCTCTTAAGCACTGCAAAATAACTATTATTAATTGCACATTTGCGTGCAATTTTTTTTGTAATACAGAGTAATAAGAACGTTACCACTGGGGCAGCGCGGTGCTTTCTTACATTCCTACACAGCCAGCCAACTTGAGCCTTTGACATAGAATAATACGCCCCCTTCTAGAGCACACCCGTGTCTGTCTGTCTGTTTTGACTTCTCCATTTCCACTGGAAAAGGCAGAAGTTTCAAGATTGTGAATGCTTTCTTAACACTTTTGAAATCCATCGCAGCCTTTCAGGGCGAGGGTCGCATTCCGTAACAACTGAAGGAGGCTGCGCTCTCATCTCAGCTTCGCAGTTGCAATTTCCTTCATATCTTCAGACAGGTATGAAGGAAAACCTGCTACCCTATCGTTAAGTTAGAAAAACACTAATCCATGTCTCAAAAACTAGGTGGAACTCACCAACTTGTAAAGAGATACACATACCTGCTCTAGCAATTTCCTACATACATGCAAATGTTACTTAAATGCAAATAAGATGCCTGGAAACCAACCAAACAAATCACATTACTGTTTATATGCATTAATTAAACTGGTTCATTTGTTTTCATATTATTACTCAAAAGATTTAATTAGCTTCTGTTCTGGGAAAAAAATAATCATTAGCATCCTGCAACTTCCTCTTATAGCATGATGTGGAGAAGATGAGAGTCACCTTCCCATTAAGGAGGGATGTTCAGCATTGAGAAAATTTGTGTTTTCATCATCTATGGTAAACTTGAACTTCAGCTTTTGGAGCAGAAAGGGAATGCAAAAACACTGCTTGCAACCTTCCTTTGCAGAGTATTTTACGTGAGTACAGAGGGAAATATACAGAATATCTGTCTTTCCACTGATGGCTATAGTGGGCATCTTCTGTAAGATTGCAGCTTCACAGTATTTATTTCATCCAACATATTTTCATCCAACAAAAATTTTCATTTAAAGTTGTGCAGCAAGTGCTGTGTTTTACTGCACGTTCTGCTTTGAGCACTGAGGTTTATGGGGTGTTTCCTCTGAGGGGCTACAACTGCTGACAATGAAACCGAGCGTCTTGGCAATCCTACTGAAAAAGTGTGTGTGTGCATATATATAGTCACACTTCCCAAAATACAATTGAAAGAAAAGAGCAGGTTATTGACTATCGCATTTTTAGCCAAGAAGCAGTTGTGTGCCCACCCAGCACATGCGTAACGTGGGGAATACCTGTGTGTAACGTAGATAGTGAGCACACACATTGCTTTTGCACCAGAGCCACCCGACACCTTGGTTTGCACACACCCACCTAAACCTGCCCCTGGAGCTTTCCTGACCGAGCAGCATGTCCTGGGGACTAGATGTTTTCCGTCCCTCCCTGATCATTGCCACCTGACAGACTCGTTTAACCCAGACTCCCCCCTCCCTGTTTCCCAGATGACCTGTGGGCTGGGATGTGGATTCCTCCTTCACAATCTCACTTTGCAACAAGGGAAATAAATCAGTGAAATTCTGATGTCTTCCCATGCATTCACACTACTCCTTCTGAAGAACGTGCAGGTCATCTTATAGTTGTCTCCAGAGAGTAGGCCACTGTCTTCAAACTCACAAAAAAATGAAGCTATGCTCCCAGGACAGTGGCAACACTAATAATTCAAGTGTGGCTTGGCGGCCCAGACATTCACAGCCTGGCCCAGCTTCATAGGCGTAGACCTGGCGACTGGTGGCCCTACCTGCTTGAAGATGGTTCGCTTTGCTTCATGCTAGCTGCAACAGAACCAGTGTCCCCTGTGGTGGATCTGGCTGGATCATCCGCCCCACACATTTACAGTCTGCTGCGTCCTCCTCCCTTCTGCAGATCCCCATTATGCAGAGAAAAGAGAAGGTTCTGCCCGAAGGTTTGTGACAGCTCCAGTGAGATGGGGGATGCATTTACCAGGGGAGGCCGCCTTCAATTAGTTTTGAACTGTCCCACCTGCCACCAGTGACAAAAGTTGGGCCAGGCCACGTGCAGGGATGCCTACTCCAGTGCCACAATCTGCTGCTGTCTCTGTTATCCCGTGGCCAGCGTTGACAGGACCCCAAGCTGGTACGTCTTGTGATGGCCACGTGTCGGTGGGATCGCTGATGTGAAGGTCAAGGCTCAGCACTGAAAAGGCACCTTGTACAAACTCTGTGAGGTGGCAGCAGCTTCTGCCCGGGGCAGCAAAGACCTTTAATGGTGCTGGGTTGCTCAGGGAGATCCCTAACTCCCAGAGAAGGTGCTGGGCTGTATTGTACCACCTGGAGGTCTCAGAGCCTGGCCAGGAGCCCTGTTGCTCCTGTGTGCAGAAACAGAGGTGGGGTGTCAGCGTGGGCCACTCCTGCTCCCGTGTGGTGTGGGGATCTTGATCCAAGCAACGTTTTTCTGGTGCAACTTTTGTTCTAAGCACACCATCTTTATTAAGGTGTTGACATCTTCCTGTTTGAATCTAGATAATGTGCAACAGGGTGTGGGTTTTTTTCAGGGACCATTTGGAGAAGAAACTCAGATGGCTCGAGTTTCCCCAACACAGCCTGTCTTCTACTGACCATATGAATGGAGTCTTAACTTAGGACGTCCTGCAGCACCTGAAATTAGTCGGTAAGAGCACGCTTCCCAGTACTTGCCTTTATTGCTTGAGTTGTGTGAATGACGTAGGTTTGTGAGATAGAAGCATCGCGCTTCCAAGGCCGCAGCGGTCCGTGCACAACACGAGTTTGGGAGTTAGAAAGAGCAGGGCTGAAAACAAGCCAACAAAGTCGGCAACAGGAGAAATATAATGTAAAAGCAAATGTATAATGTAAAATGTATAATGTAAAGTAAAGGATGGTGCGATGGGTTGCTCTCGGGCAGCTCCCGTGTGACACACTGACACGTGACGCTGGTGTCACACAGTGTTTTCCTGCCAGCTTTCAGGTGCGTCCTCTGCTCGTGAGGTCAGACTGCAAAGTCCACTCGCCTTGGGCAGGAAGGGAATTTAAATGCTTACGCTCTACGAGGAGTAACTTGGAGTATATTTGCACATAACTAGCTGTGTGGGTATATGGTGGTCAGACCATGATCTTAAAATTTAGTATATCCTGCCTCTTACATTAAAGTGGGAAGTGGAGTTTTTGGCCTTTGTCATGATTTAAAACATTTATTTTTAGCATTTATGTTTCGGCACTAGACTGCACAACCCGCCGCTGTTCTGTGGCTAAATATTAAGCAGTCTCTCCCTCCAGGCTGGCACGTGGTTCACTGCACCAAAGCCAGGGAGAAAAGCTTTTGTGTAAGCCCTGGCAATTTGCCCCCAGCGATCCCACTGTGAGCTCTTGCTGCGCAGCCCAGAGCCCGGGGGGGCTGCACCCCCTCTTTGGCCACAAACCATCTCCCTCCATCCATCCTCCATCCTCCCTGGCTCCGGCCGAGGCACAGGGCGGCTGCTCCACAGCCCGGGCCACCGCTGCTGCGCTCCCAGTTGAGTTCCTGCGGTGTTGCCAGTGCAGCTGATTTTCTTCCCACTCTTACGACAGGTGAGATTTCTCTTAACCCTGTTCCTGAACCCTATAACTACACGTCAGCGTACATTTTAGGAAAACAATTTAGCTTGAAGAGGAAGAGCACTTTATGGGTTAAAAACCAAAGCTTGACTTAAAAGCCCTCCATTTTAGAGCCAAGCTTGTAGCTTCATTTTGGTTGGCATTGCATTAGTTACGAGGCTGGATTAGTCAGTGTTGGTGACATCTGCATCGGCTTCGTGGAGAAGTCAGTGAATGATGGACGAAGGTAATTAACAATTCACTTTTCCAGTCTTAATTATTGGCAGAGATTTAGTTCTCAGCTGCAGTTTGCTGTAGGATGCCAAAAGCATCGCAGCACAAGCTGCTGATGAGTTGTACTTCAACATGTGTTCTTTAACAAGTCAGAAAATAGAGTCCTGGGGAGCCTAGGTTATGCTGTGCTCATTTAGGGGTACTGCCTCGCAATTACATGTGTTTCATTCACCTCCAGAGAGAGCACATTTGTCTCTGGAGCTTCTGTGTGTTTGTTTTGTTTTATCTATTCAGTATTTCTTGCAAGAAAAAATGGTACTTTCCAGTTTTACCCAGGGTCCGTGTCCTTTCATGGGTAAACCTGTGTGGTTTGCCTTCTGTGCCATCAGATGGCACTCCAGGTTCACGCTGCATTTTCTCTCCCTCTGCTGCTGTCTCCAGAGGGCACCGCCAAGGAACAAAAGAATCGGGTTCTGGTTTTACTCCATTTCAGAGGGGAAATGCCATTGGAAAAATCTTTTATGAAAAATGCAGACCCAATTCCTCCCCTCCCCGCCCCCCTTCAAGTTACAGACAATGTTGCACAAATGACCAGCAAAGTCATCCTTGCAGAGCGTGTCTGCAATCCAAGACCACGAAAATGGAAAAAGAAATCCTTTTTTCCTTATAGTAAAACACCGAATAATGATAAACTAACAGTACAGGAACAGGGCACGGCAAAATGGTGAAGCGTGGAGCCCGGCTGCTCTGCAGTTTGGCATCTTTTTGAGAAGGTTCCTGTCTCTAAGATCTTTTAACATAGATGTGACAGCGTTGGTCTGCATTGTTTGCTTCCATCATGATGTGAGTGCTGACAACACACAGTCCTGATGTCCCTTCTGGTGGAAACTCTGTTTTCTCCCATCCCTTCATGTGTTAGATGCCAAAAAAAAAAAAAAAAAAAATCAGGGCTTATCATCGCTTAAATCTTTTTATTAACTTTCTGTTACCTGAACAGTAAGAAACAGAGACAAATCTGTGGCAGAGTTTAATTAAAACTTAGGTAGAAGACGTGCTGCTTTAAGGGAAATTCCAGCTGCAACTCCTGCTTGAGATCTCCGTGCACTATAAATTAACGCACGGATCTGGGGAAAGCAGAAAGGTTGTGTCAAGATCACACACCAGGTAAAGGCTGACGGAAGAAACGCCGAAAGGACAAATTTTCATCTTTTACGGCTCAAACAGAGAGATGACAGCAGGTTGTTACAGAGTTTTTGTTCTATTTTTGAAGCTGGTAGGATTTTTGCGCAATAATAGCAAGTTTGGCATCAGAAAGGGCCTCGCAAATGTTGCTGTTAACCACAGGAGACGGCAGCGCTTGACAGCAGGAGCTGTGTCATGCTAA
This sequence comes from Limnodromus scolopaceus, assembly GCA_028565335.1. Taxonomy (NCBI): domain Eukaryota; kingdom Metazoa; phylum Chordata; class Aves; order Charadriiformes; family Scolopacidae; genus Limnodromus; species Limnodromus scolopaceus. Next base: position 53,381,196 of record JAOXNO010000033.1, on the reverse strand, counting down.
ATTAGAAAGGGCTTGAACCAAGCCCACAGGCCCCCTAATATCTCAGAAATCGGCGCGTGTTGATCTCAGTGTGGCCTGTCTTTATCTGAAGTAATTTCTTCACTTTAAAGAGTGAGGCATTTCAACAAAGCATCTTTTCTGTAGTTCCCTCTCCTGTTCCTCCCTCCCTATTCAGGGCTGGTGACAGCAGGGATGTTTCCACGACAACAAGCCATGCTATTGCCTCAGGTGACAAACTACAACTTCAATAAACAGTCGCTGAAAATAGCTTCAAACAATTAATTAGGTAATGAAAATGTTATTTTAATAGGGATTAGATGCTTTGGAAGTAGTCTACAGCCCAAACTCTGATCAAGGATCTCTCTACAATCAAAGCTGAAGCTATCATCTGAAGGTCAGGATGGATATCACTGCCTGAATACTCCAAGAGCCCTCTACTTTTTAAAAAAAAATCAAATTCAAAACATATTAAATCAAAAGGATGCAATGTAAAGCAAGTTTATTTTCTTTTGGTGCTAAATTTTGTTCAAGGCACATACTGGCAGGAAATATGTTCAAGGAATTACCAACTTCATCCCCAGAGGCTGTTTGTGTGTGTGCCCCTGCACCAGCGTGAGAGACGGATGATGAGCCCAGGAAATGGTTTTGCAATAAATGGATTTTTCAGTCTTCTCTTTACAGAAGATGCTTTCCTGGAGTTATAAGTGGATGATTCATAAATCTCTCCTAATGCTGCTTCTAGTAACAGTTCAATTGATCTTTAATCGTTGTTTAAAAAGTGAATCTCCATGGGAGTTTTTCAGTCCTGGAGCCTGAAGTTTCTCTAGCCCAGAGCAGCTCTTCTCTCTTGCAGATTAGAGGTAACGTAGTCTTTAAGCACAGGTGGACACACTGAGAACGTGCACATGCTTTATGTCACAGTTCTCACGTAGCACGGGTACTCTTTGGGCCCGGTAGTTGTCCTGGCAGAATTTCTTTTTTGCTTTAATTTTGCTTCAATTATTATATTAAGTTTTTCCAATGTAGTGAATCTATGAGGCAAGAGCAAGAACGACAATGGCTGCCACCTTTCTGCATCCCATAAGATGTGTGGGTTCTACAAACACCTGCCTTTGCAACGCCAGACCTGCTGCGACTCCCTTCGGAGGCTGGTCATGGATCACGGTTATGGGGTAAGACCTACCTTTCTGTGCAGAAACTTTTCAGTCTGTGGCTGAGGGACTCAGCACCGCTCCTACTGGGTGTTCTTCTCACGCAGCTCCCTTTTGAGGGATTCTGGCCAAAGCAAAGGTGCCCTTCTACACTATGCTGAGGTTCATCCTGCTGTTGCAGCATGTCACCACACGACATGGATCAGGTAGGTCAGAATAATGTCGAATACAATCTAATGTGCACTAAAAGCTGGTGAGACTTCTTTTACCGAGAGTTTTTGAGGCAGAAAATGGTGATATAAGTTTTACAGAAGCTCTGTTTGCTTCGTTATAGCTTTATCAGGTGGAGGATGAAATTGAGGTGTGCTGCAGGCTTGGTAAGAGTATCTCACAGGAGCTGTTGTGTGGGGTGCTCTCATAAGGCAGGGAGAGGCCCAGCTCTGGTCTGTTGTCTGGCCCAAGTCTGTGGAAGAAGAAAACTGAGGGAAAGGTGTATCTGAAGACTGATAATGAAGGTGTTACCCTGGAAGGGAAAAGATTGCTTTCCAGGTTGCACAAAGATTGCAAGGATTTGTGCAAAAGATCGCACACATCAGGGACTAGCTGCTGCATCACTACATCTCCTGCAGGGCGATCACAGCCCTGGGCCTGTTTCTCGCCGAATTTTCACTGTAGGCCTTCTTTGTTTCCACTGGGAAACTCTTGGAGATCTTGGTTTGGCTCCTGTGGGGGTGAGACCGATATATGAGACCTCAGGGTTTCTCTGCAAAAAGATGCCTTTTCTCCACTTCGCTTCCCACAAGAGGGCAAACGACGCAGGTACAGGCCACAGCAGCACCCGACTCGTCTCTCTTGGGAAGGGAGAAGATTCACGCGGGGTGACGTTGGCACCGGGGTGTGCATAAGGCGGCCGCGTCCCTCCTGGTGAATTGCTGGCAGGGCTTTGTCTCTCCTACACGACAGTTGCCTCTTTGTGGTGGATTTTTTTAATTGAAGGCTTAAACGGTTAAACTGCTTTCTTAATGCATTGCTGGTTGCTAAGATACAATCTCTCCGGTTCTGTAAATCTTCCACTTGAACTGTAGGATATTGGCAAATGGGGCTTTCCTGGCTGACAGCTCGGGAGACGGAGAGATTTCGGGGCACTTACCGTCATCTCAACGAGAAACTGCTCCTGCAGAGCTTCCTGTGGTTGGTCCAGTGGTGGGAGTCAATGGGATTTTAGTGGCTTCTGGTCACTGGATGTGGCCCAAGGAGGAGGTGAGAGGGAGAAGGTGGGGAGCCATAGGATGAGGTGGAAAGAAAGGCAACGCAGGGAGAACAGGCAGGCAGCAGGGGGGCAGAGAAGGGGGGATAAGGCTGGGGACGGACCGTGCAGAGGGAGCAAGGGAAATCTTTCTGGCCCCCACTTTAGGTAGCTTCTGACTGCAGTTCTCCTTCCCGAGCAAGACCCGCCTCCTCTGCAATTTTAAAACGAGGGGTGGATCGTGGAAGGACCTTGGGGATAAGCTGTGCAAGGAGAGATATTTAGCAGCTCCACAGAGTGATCAGGAGATACCAGATTTAACAGTAGCACTGGATTCCTGGACGTTCATTAGCAATATGACAATAGCAGCTCAAAATAGCCAAACTTTTAAAAGAGAAACCTAGCGGAGCCCTACTAGTTCACAAAATGTGTGGAGGAAGGTGGTATAAAATAGCGCAGCTTATCTCTTATTTCATGCTAAAGTAAGTCTTTACCTGCTGGGGTTGCAGAGGATATTTTTAACATATTGACAGAGTGCAATTGATGCAGCAACATCTATCCAGGTTTGCAGAAGCCTGGATCAATAGCTGTGAGAAATGGAGACTACAGCTGTTGATCTCGGAGAGGTGTTAGCAGAGATGTCAGAGGATGATAATTGAACTGGCAGTGTTTTCCTCCCCACCTCTTCCACCAGACAATCCGAGATGTGCATAATTTTACTGTGAGCGTTGTCTCCGGTATCACAAAGACGTTGCAATGGCAGCCTCTCTCCTATCTGAGGGAAACCTCTGCTTCCTTCTGCATTTTCCCACTAAAGTGAGAAGGAGCCTGGTCCAGGGCACCCAGCGGAGCTGGTGGGGTGTTCAAGCCCCTCTAAGGAGAAACGGAAGCGAGAGCCTGCTGGGGCTGGGACCCTGGCACAAGTTATCGGCAGCAGGACCGGTGTCCTGCTTGGGCAGCATTTATTTTATAGGGAGCGCATGGAAGAATACCAGCCTCTTTCCCCTCCAATCTGAGACCCAAATTCCAGTTTCAATAACTTATTATTTATCATTTACAGTAAATCTGTCCCTAGAGTTTTTCCTCCTATTGGAGAGATGATGATGAAGCCACAGAAGGTGGCAATGGGGTTTCTGGAGCCCTCTGAGCGAAGTACTCTTCTCCCTACAGCACTGTCCGTTTATTACCAATTGAAGAATTTTAAAGTTAATCTGTTGGGGATCTGTTGTGATATCTTGGATCAGGCTGCTGCGTGAGACACGCACTCCCAGTATGACTAATACTAGTCTTAAAACAAGGAGTGGCTGCCCAAAAACCCACCCTGCATCCTTTGACTGAGTCGTCGTTGTAGGTTTTATTCTTTTTAGCAGCCATGTTATAAAAAGAACATATAGCATCACCATGATAATTAAAATAATTGTTTAATGGAATTGTTGGTTTAAGGATCTTGTCCTACTCATTGTCTGTCTCCACTTGGAAAACGGCAAGACACGTAATTAGCTGGACCTCATTACTGATCCGTATTCATGGGAGCTTCTATAGCTGAGGGAACTGAGGAGTTTGCTCAGTCAGGTGCTCGGCATGAAATGCTTTGCATTATGGATCTCTAAGTGCCTAAAGAGTTGTGCTCACTTTCACGTGAATAAAAGTTTGATCCTCATCCAACTTCAGAGAGAAGGAAAAAAACAAAATCATTTCTAAGAAAAGGTTCCTCTTGGTGCACTCTGAAAGCAAACCTTTCCAGTGTCCGTGGCCAACTGTCCTGTACAGAATATCCAGATCATTTCATGGTCTCACAAAACCCAAGGAACATGCCCTGTCACAAGCAGCTTCAAAAATTAGGTCCAAGTTTTTTGACTCTCACCCACTCCAGCAATCCTGTTGCCTTCTGAGGTTCTGCCACATGAGCAAGATAAGTGAATTCATGCTCTAATTTTAGACTTAATGCAATTTGCTGAGAAGACTCCAAATGGAAAAGGATTATTATTGGGAGTGGGAGCAAATTGATGATAATAATGTTACTGAAAATTGGACATAGAAGGCGAACAATCCTTATACTTGCCCTCTCATCAGGGATTAATAACCATAACCTTGGAAGGCTCCAAAGCACTTAACTCTGCCTGAAACCAAGACGACATGCTGGCCACAAGCAGAAGTGGGTGGCTCATGCCATATCCCCCTTCCAAACCACAAAGGGTTAAATTTCCGTATGCAGCTACTAAGTATGCGTGTGAAAATTTCAAAAGCATGAGAGTTAGCCATCTGGCTCCTGCTCCTACTGGGTATTTAGGGATGAAAAGGGAAACTGGAAAGGTAAATAGTGTATTGCTTGATGTGTTGATTTTCAGCTGAGATTCCTCTCTTCAGTGCCTAGTCATATTTGTCCATCTAAATGAGTGGGATTGACTGTGTCTTCCCCAAAAAAGGGGAGAGAGAAAAAAAAAAAAAATTAGCATGTAAGCTCTGGGAGAGCTGTGCAAAGCAAGACACTGCCTCATCTGACAGCTGAGGCAAATTTATTCTGGTCTGCATCCAGAAAAAGGACTTAGCCTCTCAGTGTCTCTCTCACCCACGCTGATGCCCAGGCGGTTTCTCACACCCTGGGGCTCTGTGTGGAAGACGCAGGCAGGGTCACCTGCCTCGGGCTGAGACTCCAAAGAGGAGCCCAAGATCTGGAGCTAGAGAGGGTCAGACATCAGTTTGGCCTGGGAAGTGAATGCTTTCCTGGCTTTAAGTGTGTATACCAAGACAGCTTTTTTTCTTTTTCTTCTTTTGCTTTTTTTTTTTTTTGTAATTTTCCCCTGGGTAGCGGCAGAAAGAGAGCAGTCGGGGGGAAGAAGGACGCTGCTCTGCTGATAACCCTCTGGTTTGTCGCCTGGGCCAATGTCTGTCTCCTTTGGGAGGCCAGGCCTGGACACATCCCAGACGTGCCCTCACGGTCTGCTGCGCTGGATGGTCTCCAGCCTGGCCAGTGATGACACTCATGCCATTCTTTAGCCTGTGATTGTGTGCGTCCCTTCACATTGCGCACGTCTCTTGTTCCATCTGTAGGAGACCGAGACTCAAATCTCCGAAACCTTACAAGCAGAGGAAGAAGCTGGTCCAAGGTGTGAACCAGCAGCATATCTCCAGCCCTGCTGTGCCTGCCTGGGCACTCTTCATCACCCTAAACCCCCACCTCAGGCCCATTCACGGCACTGTGTTTACTTCTCCACATGCCACAATACTTTAGGTTCTCATGGTAGCTTGCCCTGTGCCTCTTCCTCCTTTGTAAAAGGAGCTAAACAACTCTCTCATGTCTAGCTTAAAAATAAGCTGTGCCTTGAAGTCATCTATTTATGCCTTTTTGGTTGTAGTTTTATTGAAAAAGCTGGTATTAACATATTTATATTTTTATTCAACAACAGTTAGCTAATTTGTGCAACACAAAGAATGCAGCCATGAACAACAGCTTTCAAAACAACCAGATTTACCAACTTTACCATCACTTACTCTACACCACTGAAAGCTCAAACTAAAAAGAGAAAGAAAGTTGGAAACGTTCACAATGACGATGTTAACTTTCCATACATTCAAGAAAGCAGGAAACCGATCTGTAGTAGTGATGTCACAGACAGGAATGGAATACTGGTCTTTGAAAGGTTTCTATTTATTTCCTCTATAATCACTTCATGGTATTTTGGTTGGGTATTTCATTAGTTTCGTAAAGCTCCGAACATATAGTTCTTTATTTAATTTTAACATGTTCTTTTTTGGTACCCAAAGCTGTAACAGAGTAAGGTACTTCAATTAAAAACAAAAAATTGTTGTATTAAGATCTGCTTTATAATAAGTTATCTATAGAATCTTACTTGAGAATGTTAAAAGCTAAATATATGTTTTACAGTACTTCTAGCTGTAAATGTCAATATGAGCTGATAGCATTTTTTTTTTTTAGCTGCAAAGGTTAATGGAGGAGGCCAAAAGTTAAAGAAATTGTATGACACCCTTGAAGCAGTAGTTTGGCATTAACAAGTTCTCTATACAATTTACCACATTCTTAAACCTTTTTACAAGGAAAAAAAAAAAAAGAAAAGCAATTTTTTAAAATTTCATTAGAATAAATATGTACATATACTGTCCATGCCTGCTACAGCACACAGTATTTTATAAACAAATGTTCCTCATTCCCTTTAAAATGAACCTACACATTTCATACCGAATGTGTTTAGTGTGGCTGGAAACTGATGCACATGCGTTTGTGCTTCGACACACAAAAGGTACAGCATTGATCTAGAAAACTTCAAACATACAGGTTTCATGTGTTGTGTTAAGATGTCATATAAAAGCTGTAGACTTGGGTTTTTTATTTTTAGTTCTTGTAAGCAGATTTCTACCCACTCTTTCCCTCAAACCAAAATATAAAAGCATGCAGATCCCTTCGTCTGTACAGTCTCCACTTACCAAGAAATCAGCGCATCATGGCTTAAAGACTATTTTTTTCTGAGGCGTTTTAATATGGGCAGATTAACAGGTCATCTGAGTTGTGCTCTTTTATTCATAGTTTGAGGAGAAATCCTTTGGGATATTAATTTTTCTGCCAGAGCTATTAGAGATGCAGCAGAACTTTCTTTTCCTGGATTAAGAGGACTCCCTGCCCATTGCACCGTTCCCACAGAATTCCTGCATGCCCTACAACGATTGCGTGTACTTTCCTTTTCCATTTACATCACTGTTCCGTTTGAAAACAGAGATAGATCTAACATTATTTATACTGAGAAGGTTTTGTTTGGTATGGAGTTTTTGACTTTTTCATGTTTCTCCAGGAATACTTTTTGTCGCCCAGTAGACTCATTTAAAAGCATTAAAATTCACTGAGCAGCGCTGGATCTCATGGTACCGTTCTTTTTACAGCTACAGATACCATGGCATTGCCTGTGTTTGCCAAAGGCTGGGATTAAAATAACCTTTCTGCAGTTATTAAGTGAGGGACTTTCTCAATGATGTAGCTTTGTTCCCACTGAAGTCGATCGTTGCCTTCAAGGACGGTACTTCTAGCCAAGGTTTCCAGAACTCCAACCCCCAAACGGCAGGAGGGGGGGGTGTGTTCCCTGCCAGGCTGGGTCTGACCAGCCAGTCCCACTGGAGCGGTTTTTAATAGTCCTCCACGTGATGAAGACACCAGTTACTGTTTTAAATACAGCAAAGAGTTCTATGAACTTCTATGATCTATGAACTTCTTAAAATAAGCTGGCTGAGTAACTCTGCCATTCTGTCACACACTCGTTCACTCGGGAAGTTGAAGCACAAAGTTAGTAATAATGTGAATGAATAAATAAATAAATAAGAGGGTGTTGTAAAGACGGGAATGGGACGGGTGAGACAGGGCAGCTTTTCACCAGCAGGGATTCTGCTGCCAGTTAGAATTGTCATGAGGCGCCCCCAACGCGCCCCGTGCTCTAAAGGGAAGTGGCTGTTCATTCACTCAAACAGGCTCGGCTTAGTTGAAAGACAGGAAAATGTTACTGAAAAAAAACCCCATAATAATCAAGAGATTGAGGCAAAAAGCTCTAACAATGTGGTAAATGCTGCGGACTGCAAACGCAGGCAGTGCACCAGAACAGCATGGTCCTGCGAACCACTGAGAGGCTGGAAAGGACTGCTGGGAGCTGAGGAGCCCCAGCTCTCCTCAGGGACACCCCCAGCCTGGATGAAAACCCCTGTTTGCTCAAAGGAACCAATACAGACCACAGAGCTGGATTTGCAGTCGTGCCTTTTACTCATACAGTTGCAGTGATGGAAAATAGTTGGCTTTGCCACCAATAATGATACAGGCTGAGGGATGAAAGGATGCAACCTACAAATCCCACCACAGAAGCCACAATTTTTGTGAAGATCACATCCTTCTACAACTCTCAAGAGGCTGGTTTGTAAATATAGAGGGATATTGATAAATCTAGTGCATTTCTGAGTTCACTTTATCCTGAAATATGTACAGATTGTTTGTCGCTGCTATAGCAATGATGTTCTCAGTTGGGTGCCACGCTGTGTGCAAGATCTTCTTAGTAAAGTCCAAACTGTCAACACTGATGTCATCTTTCCTCCTTTTGCCTCCGACGCAGACTCTCCGGGGCTTTAGAATAGCTCGTGGTTTACTGCTCTCGCGGGATGCCTCCAAGGTAACATCCCGCTTGGTATTTCGGTCAAACATTCGAAAAAAGTTGTTATATGCACCTGTCATTATCACACTGCAGAGAGAAAGAGAGAGAGAGAGAAAAAAAACAAGACAAAATTGAACAGCAGCTTGTGGGATGTCTACTAACGTGACTGGATCAGGACAGCTGAGCTTTAACCTTAAGATTAGACATCTTCTGGTTTCACCTGGGAAGGCGTATAAAAGAGGATTTTCCCCAGTACTGGCCAGAGTGAATAGTTTGCTTCTACCAATGTGTATTCAATGAAAATTAGTCACCCCAAAACTGGCATCCTGAAGCACGCACATCATATCAGGACCCTGACGTCATGAGGCTGACTTTACAAGATGATAAAAGTCGTAAGTTTTAATAAGTTACTTTTAATTACCTTCCAGCTTTTTATGAGCTTTTAAGGGTCATATATTTTGGGCTTTTTTCTTTCTCCAGAGCTTTACCTTTTCTGACAGCTGAGATTTACCATGATTCCAGAAAAAGTCTTTAAAAAGTATTTCCAAGTATTTCAAACCTTGTGATACAATAGCAAGATTTGGTACATAATTATATATTTTTGTATTTTGAAGAAAGGTGTTTTGAAAGGTTCTGAAAAACCACACGGAGTTTGCACAACTAAATTTATTTCCCTCCTGAAGCCATAGACCTTGCAAGTCTAAACACCATTGAAATTCGTATCTATCTACAACACTTCTTAGGAATAAACACGTTGATAAAGAGGACCATGTCATTTATTGTATGAAGTTTGAATGAAGATTCAAGTCAGGATATATTTCTGGGTCTGGGAGAAAGGGACAGAAAACATCCCTTGATCTGTATAAAAATTACCCCATTAATCAGCTTGTAGTTTGAAATAATGGATTGCCGGTTGCTTCATTCCCCCAGTCCCTGGGGGAGGATATTTTGTCACTAACTTTAATGAATTCAGGATTTCATCCATGGCCCTCAGGTTATTGGATTAGCATAATCACGGGTTTCAGAGCCTTGTTCGAAAAGCTCATCCCCTGTGAACTTTTTCCACATGCGAAGCCAGGGCCACACTCCGCTCTCCCGTCTCAGCCCCAGACGGGGTCTTTTTTCTGAATTTCCATTCCGGAAGGGGAATCTGCCCCGAACGGTCAGGTCTCCTCAGGAAAAGCCGCACAGTTCTAAGACTCGGGCAATCAGGAACTATTTGCCTTCCTAGTAGAGCCCACCAGCGCACATTTCACGTGCTTCACATTCAATACACTAACCTCCACCTCGCGTGACAGTCGCTCTCGCGCTCTGCTGCTGTTTCCCACTTGGGGGGAATCTGCTTCGAGCAACATACTGGCCCCCAAAAACTGGCCCCCAAACCAGCAGATGCAGCCGTGGGAGAAGTCAAAGGCATAAACTGTTCTGTGCCGTACAGGCGCTCGCTAGCTGACTCGATTAGATGCTCCTGGATTCAGGAGCTGGCTCACACCCTGCGCACAGCCTCCAGCCAGCCCTGCCTTCATCTCGTTTGGGGCCATTAGTTGTTACTGTAATACAAATGAATGATATGCTGAAAAACGCACAAACGGGAGCCGTCTCGCTAACTGCTTCTGCACTGCAGCTACTGTGTGAGTGACAGCAGCTCCGCTGGCTTCCCAGCCACTGTAGGGCTTACCGGAGCTGGGTTTGTACCCTATGAATCACTAGCAGGAGGGCCAGCTCCATCCCGCTTCCACGTTTGCTGGTGGCACACTGCAGTCTGACCACAGCTGAGTCCACACTGAGCTTTTTTTGCAGCTCCTGAAGCGCCAAAGGAAACCGCTGCAAATCAGGGAGGCGCAGAAGAGAGACAGGGCACGCACTGCCCTCAGCCACGGCTCACCCACGGCCTTCACCCCGGCCAGAGGCTGCTTTCCCGAGGTCCACAGGCAGCACAGGGCTGGGTGCACCAGTGCTGAGCGTGGGGATGGGCAACAGGGGCACTGGTCCATCTGTGGCCACAGCCAGCCCTGGCAGGGAGCTGCCCCAACGCTCTCCAGAAGCAGTTCCTGCCCCTGGGTTGTTGGCGGTGAGGGATCCCTTCCCTTCCCCACCCACAGTCGGGCACAGTCCTGCTTAGTGAGGCACAAGCTAACGATCTCACCCGCTAAAAAAACAAAGGAGTCAGCGTGACAGCTTGATAAAACGTAGCCCAGAAGCTGCAGAAAGCCTATTGATCAAGCTTAGTGCCCGTTTCAGAAATTGAATCAACAGCAGTAAATCTAATGTTTCGCTCCTTCCAAATCACCGTCTCTTGTCATTACGGCTCCTGCTGTAATGGTTATTCACAACGTGAACGAGCGGAGGTTATTCCATATCTCAGCGCTAACATACACGATGTGTGATGCAAACAGCCCAGCAGGACAGCGGCATTTTTTCCTCCCCCCCCTCAAGGCAAAATTTGGAAGGAGGTTCCTAACGCTGGGGCACCCTGGGCTGCTGAGCTGCGGCTCCCGGGGGAGCGGGGAGCATCCCTCCCGCGGAAGGCAGGGACTGCCCGGGGAGCAGCTTTCACGCAAGGACCAGCGCACCAAACCCACGGAGAGGCGTGTGCCTGGAATGCTATTTCAGGGGGTTTCGCTCCCAGTGAAACTGCCTTTACAGTCCATTTGCTTTTTAATTTCTTGAACTCTCGCATATTTTTAAAAGTCTGCCTTCTTCAGTTGGATTTACTGCAGGGTTTTTTTTTTCTTTTTTAACATATGTAGATGACTACTTTTCATGCTGGCCCTGTTTTTTTCTGCAGTTTAATGGCTCAGTAAAAAATAGCATTATGTAAATGAGAAAGTGCCCATTCTTGTTCAAGGTCACAAACACAGATGGATTATAACCTTACCTGCTGCTTAAAATAACAATAAAAGAGAATGAGAACTAGATGTAAGCCTGCAATTTCTTCCCATTCAGGAAAATATAATGTACAATAATGGAATGTATGCGATAAGGAGATTTTTAGAGAGAGATATATGTATCTCTTAGAATAAAAACTGTAGCTGAGCACAGGAAGAGTCTGCTCTGTATTTCCAGACTGTTCTGCGCAGTAGTGTTATGATGAATTTTTGGAGCGAACCCTTGCAAGTGAGGATGGTTCAAGAAACCAAACAAAGCCCCTCACCCAACACACCCCACACTGGTACACAGGTGGGTAAGGGAGCAGCCCAGAAAAGCTCTGCCCAACTACCTTTGATTTTATTTAGCAAGCAGGTTTACAAGATGTGCTATACCCGTGGTCAGAGTTACCACCACCTCAGCTGCGCGGGGGTATTTAGGAGGGAGAACAGGCTCCAGCACACCCTGAGGAGCAGCACACTGACAGCTCAGGCTGCAGCACAGCTGCTGACGGACTGTACCCAGCTCAAACCACAACAGCTACAGGCAGCAGGATAAAAAAATTAATAATTTTTACAAAGGCAAGGAAAAAAAAAGCCAAAAAGCAGGAAAAACAGCCCAATGGCAGCGACACAGCTACCGCTGCCTACATTTCACCCATCAGCAGCCTCGCTGGTGCTCTGGAAGGAGAGGCAACACCCTCTGCAGGTACCTGCAGGGCCCTGGATGCATTTGCAGAGCTCGGTGCTGACCCCTTCGCACTACCCACGGGGAGAACACGTTTTCCTCTCCACACGGTGCAGAGCACATGGAGAACTTTGTGCTCCCTCTCTAAGAGCTGCTCTGAGCAAGGTCTGAGTATTTCTGGCGAGCCTTCAGGTACGCTTGTTTGGAGTGACAGCACAAAGTGCTACTAATTTGTCCAGCCTGCCCTGACACTGGGGCATTCTTGCTTATTAATGATGCATTCTGGGGCATCTCAGTGCCAAACTTTGGTCCTCATGCAGGGTCATGATGGCCCAAGGTCTTACCCTTTTTTTTCCTTTACAAGCAGGACAAATGTATTCTTACAGAAGGTGAAAAGGGAAGAAAAAAACCCCAGTGCAGACCAACCCTACTTTTATTAATTGACTTTTCGTCTTACTCCCTCCCTAGTTGCCATTCTGTTCTTTCTTTTTCTCATTCTTCCCCTCCAATTCTGACTCTGGTATTTACCACACTTTCCAGGTAAGTTTTCCTCTCCCCCTCTCTTCCTTCTTCCCTCCCTTTTGTTCATCTCCCTCTACCTTGCTCTGCAATTTTTAAAAGACACCTTATCTACTTCTCTGCTCTCCTCCTTAGCTTCATCCTCTGTTCTCTGCTCCATCCTGTCTATTTTGCTTCACTTTGTCCTTTCCCTTTCTCTGTTCCATTTTCCCCCCTCTCATCTCTTCATTTTACATTTGGAGGTCTCACTGCTCACTCTTCCTTTGTGATCTCCCACTGCCTCCAGTCTTACTCTCACAGACAACGCGCTCAGCTCTCAAGGGTTTTGGGCTTCCATCCTTGCCTTCTCCTTTGGGCTGAAGGTCGGAGAAATGAGCTGGTGGGTGGGTCTCCTCTCTCCATACATCTAAATGACTGGTTCCTGTGCTCTTGGATCTGGCAGGAATTTGGAGGTGCAAGTTGTGGCACCAGAGATATCAGGATGCTGGGAGATCTGCAGGGCTGGGCTGGGGATACACCAACTTACCAAGGGATGGGGGGAAGGAAAAGCACGGCCGGTTGTCTATTTTGCAGGAATTTTTATTCCTGCCAAGGGCTGTAAAAACAGGGGTTCGCATTCAACCATGTGCGCAACCTGCTTTTCAGCTGGGCAATCACAACCCAGACCTTGATGACCTTCCAGCAAATTCCCAGGAACTAAAGAATTTGGGCGAGAGGTTGTTTCAAAATCAGCAGAACATTAGCTGCTCCCTCTGTCCAGTACACACTTGGTTCACATTTCTTCCCCCTGTGTGAAGCTGATCTGGGAGCCAGCAATACTTCAGGTAAGGTACTTTTTTTAAAAGTCAATCTTCAATCTGTAAAATTATCCAGAGCAAGAATTTAAGAAAAGTTCTTCCTGTTTGCACTGTAAGAAGAATACACAAAACTAAACCAGCAAATGTTTACCTATGGACAATTTTCAAAATATTTATATTTTGCATGCCACCAGCAGTTATAGCACTGATGTTTAATTTAGGGACGGAGTTTTAGGGTCAACAGAAGCGCCCTATCAACTATTGATGGCTTCGGCGTCTTTAAGCATCTTAATACTTTAAAACATCTGGCTCTCAATAATTTGGTTTTGGTAATGACTCTTTGTTAAATGAAATGCTTCAGTACATGGCTTTCCCCTCTAAAAAGTTCTGCTTCTTTTGGAAGGTCAACAAATTCCCTGCTTCATCAACCTGAAGAGCATCTGAACAGGATTTCATCAGTTGTACTAAACTACAGTGAGATCTTCCACAATATTTTTTAGGTACTGAGATTTCAGCAAACATGTCAGTCACTAAGAATTGGCCTATCTTTGTCTTTCTCGTATCTGTTATTCCCATACTTCGTTCAGATGTCTTTACTGCAATCCAAGCTCTTAAATGTCATCCATATTGCGGCCATCCTCGCATGCAACAGTTTTTATCAAAATTGCCCCATTCAGCTGCCTTCCTGGATGTCAGGGTTTGCCCTGAAGCTCTGGGGACATCAGCTGGAATTAAGGCTTGCTTAAAAACCAAACCATCCTCGCTTCACATTGTCTTCTGTTTGTTGTTTTTTAAAGACTTTTATAACAATTTTTGGGCTAACTCTGGCCCAGATTAGTCTTCCTAGATGCACAGAAATTTTTATTCACCTCCACATTTCTATTGTCTGGAGAAATTCAGCTCATGTCAAAGCTCCCCTCCTCCACTGTTGCTCAAGAGGCCATGGAAGCCATGGGACTGTGCACCCAGCATGAAAAGGGACCCTTCCTTTGACCTGAAATTGTCTCACCGATTATATTTTGAGCCCCTAATCTTGCAAGATTTCACTAGCATGTGTACCGGTGCAGAACAGCACATCTGCAGTCTCCTGGGACTGACAAGCAAGGCCCACCAGATCTGGTTTCATGACAAGCTGACCTTCTGAGAAAAAAGGGTTGGTTCCAGTAAAACTATTCAAAAGCATTTTTCATAGGAATGAAAAATGAGATGTATTACAACAAAGGGAAAGGAGGAAGCACTGTGGCAAGCACTGGGGGCCTGGTGGCATATTGGGGAATTTCCCTTTACACTGCGCTGTGTGAAGCAACTTACTCCCCATCACAAAGAAGGAACTTCTTTAAAGCTCCTGGGGAGTACGCTGATGGAAAAGCTGGAGACACCATATTCAGGGTTGTGGCACTCTGGTACAGCTGGCTGGGATAAGACTGGGAATAAGAACAGAGGTTCCCCAAGTCCTTCCTTCAAAGCTAATATTTGACATGCCGAGCCCCGAGAACAAAATGATGTCTTCTAGTTCTCCAGCATGGAGCGTGCTGCCAGGCAGGAATAGACTGTTAACATCCCATCCACTGGGACCTGCCAATTCTGCTGATTAGAGTGAAGACTGACGGATATTCAGTGGAATGAATGACAGTTCAGTAGGGACGGACTGACTGAACAGTTGTATGTGACTTCACTCATCTGCTTACAGCATATCACTTATCATGATGGTATTTAGAAGTCTCCCTGGAAGGGTTCCCATACACCCATTCATTTGAAATCTTAAAAAAAGAATAGTAATTAAGGTATTCACTTACTACCGTGTAGAATTACTACGTTATTTTTTTCTTTTATTGGCTTTTTTAACTCACAAACAGCTGCAAAAGTGCTAATTTTTGAGGTAAACCTAAAATTAAAAAAAATTATTTTGGGCGGCAACGGGAAGAAAACAGTGTCTTGCAGGTCATTACAAAAAGACTTAACTTTGGAAGTGAATGGGAGTACTAAATTAAATCATTGTATAAATAGAGCTCAAATATTCTACATAGTCATGTAATGATGTATATACAATAAAGGTAGCATGATTTCAGTATAATATACTCATCTACAGATAATATGTGCTCATCTGGCTGAATTAGCGTAAGACCCCTGCTTGACTCCCTCCCCTGACCACTGTTGTTGCCAAAGTACATAGTGATTAATGTGCCCTTCAGCAAATGAGATCGGCTCTGTCTGATCATATTAGTTCCTGTTCATTGGAGTAACTGAGCATCAATCACGTTCTAATCAGAGCTCACGTACATTGATTTTTTTTTTGCAAAAAGCCTCACCATCAGGTTCTATCACAGTCTAGATTAACTCCTTGGTAATGACAAAAATTAACAAAAAGTATTTTCACCTAAATAATAAACAAGCTTTCATTTTTAACTGAACAATCCTGTCACTTTAAATTGTCACTGTAGCTTTAAAGTCTGCAAAAGATAAAAATAACATGTTTAGAACTGCAGTTATTACTGTGATGTATACGTATTAATAAGTACTCTACTGCAGCAACTCTTAAGAATACCATTGTTAATAAGCATTGCTTCTCTTTAGTAGCACTCCCTTTTAAAAAAATACATGCCAAAAGGATCAAATTAAGTGACCTTACTATTCAAATGAACCGTTCTTTAAGAATTAATAAATATAATTTAACCCAAATATAATTTAAATTATGATCCACCCAAAACCCCATAATCCTTGTAGTGTGTAGCAAAACAATACAGTACTTGTCACACACAGAAGCAAGAAGCTCAGAAGAGTGAATGTTCATCAAAAGATGAACATCAGTGCTGATACGTTTGACTTTTAGAAAGAAACAGCTAAATTGAAGAGGAGCCTATCTTTTGTCAAATGTTGCCAGCTACTCTACTCAACAGCTTCTTACAACCAAGAGCAGTGTATTGTGTTTAGTGACAGATTTGGTAATTGTGCACGACTAGCAACGCCTCAGTGTCTGGGCAGTACAATAAATGAAGCCCTCACAATCTAATGCTCCCACTTAATAATTACTCACTGCATTGATCTTTCTGATCTGTCAAGTAGGAATGAAAATATTATGCTCACTTTAAATCCTGATATTGAATAATATTTCTATTATTACCAGGCAACTATCCAGAGAGTGGCCTCACCGCACACTAATGAGGACAGCAGCACTTCAGTTGACTGCAGGAGAAAGACGCAGGGCCCGGGAACAAGCTGCTGTCCATCCTGCACAATCCACTGGGAATTCCCATCAAGGATAAGCAAAATAGTTTGAAAGGACCTGAAAAGCCCTGAACTGTTGTTAAAATTTCACAATATCTAAATAGTTTGACTGCACTGTGCCAGATTTAGGCAGGGATCAGCACTGTCCACATGGCCAAGAAATGCTTTCATTTTGGTGTTACTAGCAGGACCAAACTCAAGCAGTAACCAGTCTACTGAGACAACCCTCTGCTAAAACACCCATTCACGCATGGGTTTGGGTGGCTCAGAGAAAAGCCCCAAAACCCAGATCTTCCCTAAAGCTTCTGTGGATCATTCCCACTTTCTGACCTTATCAAAGCCATTTCCACAACAGCTGGTGCCCAAGTTGCAGCTGTAGCAATTTGGGAAGAATTTTGCCCAGTGTGGTCCTTTTTAAATGGACATTTTATGTCTTTTAATGTCTTTAAAAATGTCTTTTTAAATAGACAGGTATCTGTCTATTACCCAATAGACAGAGTTGGTATCACAGGGGATACTCAATACTGAGTTAATCCTTGTCAGAAAACACATTACCCTGGAATGCAGACAACAGAGATAATAGAAGTATGTAGTTTCATTTGCATAATAAATGATACAAGGTGAAAGTTTTATTTCTTAGTAAAGACAGAATCTCTCCATTGGGTAAGTACAGGAACTGAGCAAAGGGAAGCAGTTCAGAGAGACTTGCACGGTGTAAGCACTACACTTTATCTGCATTTGTGGAACCCAGGACTGGAAGAGACCTTCTTCTACACTTCCAAGTTCAGACACTTCTTGTTTTAACCAATGTCTCATATAACTGCTTTCATCAAAACCGTTGGCCTTCTTGTAGCTCCACTACTCAGGATAGGAAGACTGCTCCACACTGTCACGGTCTGAATAGATACAAACTACTTCTAATTTCCAGGCTATAATTACCTGTTGTCACTCCATACCTATTTGCTATTGTGTCATTATCATTCACATTTTTCTCAGCTAGATCCCCTTCCTCCCTATGTCTACCTCCTTGATATACTTAATAGAAGCAAGTATAATCTTGGCTTCTCTTTTGCTAAGATGATCAAAACCAAACTCCCGCCCTCTCCTCTCTTTCGAGCAGCTGTCCATTTGCCCGATTAGTTCACCCACCTTGGAGACGAGGGACAAGAACTGTGTAACTGCAGTCCAAAGGTCTTCGAATCAGACCCTAACATGATGTCACCACTACTCCTTTCTCTGCTGGATATCCCAGTCTTGCCCATTCAAGGATCATATTTGCCTTTTTCGCAGCTGTCCCACACCCTGTTTCATGTCCCTACCCAGTCCAGGGGGGCAGGCCTGCTTCAAATACAATGATGTGGACTGTTTTTCTCTTTCCCAAATGAGAGGCTAAGCGAGCAGAAGGCACAGTTCCAGGCTCTCAGCGAGTGCCAAACTTTTGCCTCTTGGCTCCTAGCTCTGCTCAGCCAGAAGTCACTGTGTGCCATTCAAAATTGGCTCCTGTGCTCTCTTTCACATGCATTTTGTAGACTGCTAATCCCTTCCACAGTCACCTAGTGCATGAACGTCCCTGTGAGTTGTTTCCAACGGGTAAGATGAAGGTTTGTGTTTTCTTTCAACTAAAATCCTCACCTTGCATTACAGTCTTGGATTTCATCTGTTTTTATTATCCCCATCCTCTTAGCTGCTCAGTTCTTCCTGAACAGCATTCCTACTCCCCAAAGCACTGTCACCATTTGCTAACATTACGACATTAGCACATTTCATCCTTGCTCGCGCTCTCTGGCTTC
Organism: Limnodromus scolopaceus; assembly: GCA_028565335.1. NCBI lineage: Eukaryota > Metazoa > Chordata > Aves > Charadriiformes > Scolopacidae > Limnodromus > Limnodromus scolopaceus. The sequence goes on along the minus strand of JAOXNO010000033.1, from coordinate 53,362,773 downwards.
TTGTGCCAATATTTCTTTTGAAAATATTCAACAAGACATTATGTCCAAGATAAAAACGAGGACCTCTCCTTCACAGGGAAAGGGGCTGCTCCAATGTGGGTTAGGTATCAGAAGAAATTGGCATTTATGTCAGTGGGAAGGTGGCAGCAGTTTGTGGGGAATCAGTGGGTGCCTGTGACTGCGTTTCCTTGCTCCCTGTTTCCAGTAAATGAACTGGATTTCTGAGGCAGCTCATGTGTAAATACAGGATCACACGAGCTTCCTTAGTGTGGGGCTGTGCAAGTTGGCAGCGTTCTTTTTCACTTTTGCAGCCTAGTTATGATTTTTGTGAAAACAGACAAAATGTGAAGACTTTTTCCCCTAAGGCATGAGCCAAGATTAACAAGGTATAAATCATGTCTAATGAGGTCAGAGACACAACTGCACCAATACCCAAACACTTTTAATCAACCTGAACACTGATACGTGAAGATGTAAATTGATGTGGAAAATAACCACATGTAACACTTTACTTTCTGATTGCTCCCCATCAAATGGGAGTTGTTTTGCTAAATGGAGAGAGTGATGGACACAAGGATGGATTACCTGTCTGATCCATTCCATGCACATTCAAACTTGTCAAAGATGCAGTCATTTTCATAGAGGGAACACAACTTGCTCCTAAGGTAATCATGGACCTGTTTCAAAGAAAATAACTGTTGTTATTCTCAAAATAAAACAAAATATAAAAATCCACAACCAGCCCCCCCACTATATCTCCCACGTTCACTTTCCAAATATGCTGCACAGATTGGTAGCTTTGCAGAAGATACTGTGTTTAAACTCTCCAGAAGCTTTCTGTACTTTTCCACAACCCAATTAACCAGGTGCTAGAAGAATTATTGCTGCAGGAAGGCATGAAGCATACCTCCCTCAGCAGGCTGCAGACCACCCCTCTTCAACATATTTGCTTCCTGCTTGGCTGATTTTCTCAGTGCTAGCCTAATTCCCAAAGACATTTCACCAGCTGATACCCTAGATGTGCTAATTAATGTGCAAGAAATCTAATTTAAATAGTAACAAAAATGTCATATTCCAAGATAAGTGGACTCTCACTTGTGGCAGAAAGAACTTGGTTCTATTAAAAGAACCTGTAGTGTATGGGATTACATGTATTTGGGTGAGGTATTTCAGAAGCCAAATACAGTACAAGGTTGCAGTTACACAGGCTGCAAATTAGAATACTAATTTAGCCCAAGGATATCTCCTATTTGGCTGAGACTTAAAAAAAACATTGTAAATTCTCACTTGCATACTTGAACATTGGGACTAACCAGCAGAAGACCTCTCCTCTGGGCCACATATCGTTGCTGAACAAGGGTTATCAAAAAGAGACAGATCTCATGCAAAATGCTGAGCTTGATTAGTTTTCCGTCTGGATGATTGGTTTCATTCCACAAGGAAATAATGAGCTAGAAAATCCCTGCCTAGGCGAATTTTCTAGTGCACTTTCACTCCTGATGTTTCCGTGTAGCTGTTGTAGAAAGGTGTGTAGATGGCCTCTCAGAGCAGCCGTACCACTCCAACAGCTGAGGGGCATAATTTAGCTCTGGCATAGAGGTACTGGCTCTTGCAAGTCCAGGGAGACTGTTCCTGCTCATGGATGCTCAGCATCCTTCTCTGGCCTGAGGGTGCAAACATTTGTTCTCGTAAGATAACTTCTATCAAGGCTAGACTAGGAAAAATGACCTTTCACTTATATTTTCTTTAAACTAACCCATTTTCAATACCCTAATTGTAGAGTATCCTTAGAATATTTGTAATATAAGGTTATTAAGGGTTATAAATTTTAGTCATGGATCAATTTTCATTAACAGATGAGTGAACACTGAGCTGTATATCAACAGATAATGGCTTATACGGCAAATAGTAGGTGAATGGTAGATGCAGATAACACATTTCACAATTAAAAGTGTTTACCTTCATCGTGAGTAATAGGTCAGAACACTTTTAGTACTGATGCAGTTTATTGCACCCTCTGTAATTAAATCCTTTTATTTTCTCTTTACTTAAAGCCTTTTTATGGTAGCAGTGTGATTTGTTAGAGAACTGGAGTTCTTTCCTTTATCATCTCTGTGAGCTCCCAACACTTGGAAGAAATAGAAAGATAGGGTAAGGCAAAGTAGATCGCATTTGCCTCACTGACTGTCATTTCTAGGTCTTCCTCTTGTTACCACTTCCAGCAGCCATCTGTCATGACCACTGTCACATATAAACCCTTTGAGAAGTGCGTCCAACTCCACAGCTTGGAGCTGTGCCTTTCTATCAGCTCTGTCAAAAAGCACTTCGAACTTCCTCTGTCAGATTTCTTAGTGATCTCTTCAAGGTCTCATCTCCTTTTTCTTGACTGACTCTGCCTGCAAACTTGCACTACTGCACTGAACAACCAGCTTGCTCTGGACCCTCTACCACATTTGATCACATTCAGATGCTCAGAATGACTATGAAAAACTAACTGGAAGAAACATTTTTTTACCTTATTTGCACATTCATCCACCAATACCAATTGAGGGTAAAATCAGATCTGCTTTGTCTGTTACATATTGTTCTTACCACATACGAATAGCACTTGAATGCCAATCAAATCAAGTCCCAACTAATTACCACAGGCGTTCTCCTTTCCTTCATTGTACTATTTTAGGTCAGACCTTCGTGGAACCATCTAGTCATTCTGTGCCCCAGACTAACACAGCAACACGACTACGCTGGGAGCTATCTCATTGGGACTGATCAGTGCAATTCCTGATTGTGACTATTAAGTGACACATTAGTCCAAATCCCTGTGCAACAGACCCTGCCAAAAGCGGATCTAACTCTTATCAGCTATGAACATGTTCACCTCTGGTTGCTGCTGGTATGGATCTGCTGGGCTAATTCACCTGGGCAGCATCAAAAGAGTATCCTGTTAGGCAGGGCTGCTTTGCAACTTCCAAGCACCGGCCATTCCACCGTGTTGCTCTGTTAGTGCTGTCCAGTTTCTATATATAGAAATATAGAATATTTCTACTATACTCTGCCCTCATTTATTTTATGTGAAGCATAAACAGGAGGAAATAATGTTGAATCACTGTCAGCAGATAAAGTGTTTCAGCAAGGGCTACTCCATGCAATAGCACTCTGTTAGCCATAAATATTATATGCTTAATAAGCATCTGACTGCAATAATCAGTACTGAAAAATTGATATTATACTCATTTTCCACATCTTAGCATGGAGAAATACAACTTGTTAACTGGCCCCACTGTGGGGTGTCAGACTGATTTAAAGGTGGCCAGCTTGTTTCACAGCTACCTACATGAGGAAATAAAAGCAGATGTCAAAGTCAAGACAAACAGGTTGGTTTGACCAGCTATTTCTCTCTAGAGACAAGGTTGCCTACTGCATTAGCATAAGTATAAAATAATATATTACCTAAGTTCCTAAAATCCGAGATATGTTTCTGTTATATAAAACAGTCTCGCCCTTACCCTCCCACTTCATTTTCACAGCATATCAACATTTGTACCATATTTAGCATTACAAGCACTGCCATTTTCAGAGCAAAAACCAATTTTGTAGTTTTAAAGGTACACAGGCTCAGACTTTCTGATGCTGACAGGAGACACACTGAAGAGTATCCACCAAAATGCAACGAGTGCATTGGAAAACACTGGGGCCCACTTTGTCTCCTGAACACTAGCTAATAAACAATGTTACTGAAGTCAAATTCTAGTTGTTTCGTCAAGTCACACTACCAAACTCTCATTACATGTTGTTTTAAAACCAATCTTAATGATAGTTACTATGAACTCCTCTACCCCACCTACCATTACATACACAGAAAACAAGGGATTCTTCCAGCAGTGTCACAGGAGTGTCACTACAAGCAGTACAAGCCAGATGAATGACAGTTTTCCTACTTTCTTACTCTCCATACTCTCCTCTAGGTAGCTTAACGGCTTTTTCTCATTGCACTTTCATAACAAACAGTTTCTGTCACAGATGTATTTTCCTTCTTCAAGGCAGAGTCAAAAAATGTAAGCTCGGCCCTCTACTGCCAAACAGAACAGATGTCAGAGTACAAACTCGGCGCTGGCTGGAGCCACTGGCATTCTGTCTGGATAATATCGCAATGCATTCAGGCAACCAGATGTGTCTGTCTGGCATTCGCAAACTGCTGTGTCAGTGCTGACGTTGGGGTTTAACACTGATTGCTTCTAGAACTAGGCACAAGGGAGAAACACATAGATGAAGTTTTTAAAAAGAGTTTTGAAATTGCAAAGGTGTAAACTCTCAGCAGTCCCAGCGGGAGCAGACTACCAAGCAATTCACAAGATCCTTTCCTCATTTTCTTTTAAATGTTAATAGCGGAATACATCATTTGAAAACAGATGCCAAAGTGAAGAGATGAACTCCCTTGTTAGAAGCATCGTTTCTTTCAAGAGCCCAATCCACAGTGAGTGTTACCCAGGTCTTACGCTTCCTTACCTATGCTGAAATTGCTGTTTTCCAACTACAAGCACACCACCGTGAGGATTTTAACCACCTTGATTAGCAGCTCTCTTAGATAGCTGCTTCTCAGACCAAGCTATGAGAAGTTTAGGAAAACATTCCGTTTTTGAATAGGGAGATGCTTTTATATTGCTGCATTTCAAGACATAGGAGATATCTACCTGGTACGTTTCTACAGGCTTTGTTTCCATGTTCAGATCCCAAACCTTGACAGTGAGGTAATCTCTTGTTAGCATGTATCTACCGCTGTGACTGAATTTGACATCTGACACTGAAGAGATAATTTCTGAAAAAAATGATCTGTTACTGGGGTCTTCTGGTTCTTCGTAAACTGTTAGAAAAAAAAAAAAAAAGAGGCAAGTGAGAAATTGGAATTCTATTAAAAAATGCTCTTGTACAATCTGTACTGTGCATTTCTTGTAAAACAATGTAGTTCAATGTACCAATGAGCATAACAGAGCATTAAGTATATGCCCAGCACTTGATTTATTATTTTATCTTTATAGAAAAATACAAACTGTAAACTTTAAATATTACAATAATTAACCACATAGCTATGGGCCCAAAGCATCACTTTGGGAAATTATATAAATACACCAGTCAGTTAACTACAGCAACCTATAGCAAGGCAGTTCTCCTATGGTCATCATTTCTGGCGTCCCTACATCCTGTTTCCTGACACATAACCAAAATTCAGGCATCCCTGTCACATGAAAGGTGTACATGTGGTCTCACAATGGTCTTGGCATCCCCGGGAAGGGTGGTTACTCAAACCCTGCCCTGCTTGCCAGAACCAGCTGGCTACTCTGCAGGCTACTCACTGGTCAGGTCTGAAGGCATCTGAGACTAAACATGAGAATTTTGAAAAGCAATTACAAATTGCAATTACCTCTTCCTGAGAGGTGAGCAGAAAACAGACAGTGATTTACCACGTGGATACATGAACTACTTGGTTCAAGTGCAATTGCTGACAGTTCTGGAAAGCACTATGCCCACCGTACGTGCTGGTGAGCTGTTCTGTGCCCTGCACAATCCAACGAGGCAGGGGAAGATGAAATATGGCTTACAGCACCTCCTACAGGGAAACCCAGCTCTTGTAGCAAGGAGATTGGTCATCCCCATTCAACTGTACGTAACAATGATACTGGATAGCTCACGCTGAATTCTAGGAACTTGAAACAGCTGGTAGTAGTGGGCTCTACTTCATCTGTTACAAGTCCACTAATCACCAAGGTCTCTTCGTCCTTCACCAGAAAGCCTGCGCTAACTCCTGTCCTGCCTACCGGGTGCCGAGAGCATCTCTGTTGCCTTTCTGCAGGTCCCCATGGCCTTCTGATCCAAACGACCTCATACGCTGAACTTTAGTAGGAAGTCAGGCTTCCGGGGTCTTTCAGTTCTCAGCAAAATCAGTAGGGTTTTGGCACCCATGTTGAGAAAATTCTTTGAAAACTGGCAATTTGGTGAGTGTTATTTTCAAAATTCAAAAGCAGGTGAAGAAAAGCCATGTGAAGAGACATGAAAACGCACTGGAAGTAGAACAACTTTTTACTGTCAGTCAAAACAGAGTTTTTTGTGTAGTCCACTGGAACATTCCTCTCTCAATTAATTTATCTATGGCTATGATTCAGCCTGTTGAAAGCAACAAGGTTACAGTTTCCATCAGGTGAAATAATGTTCTGCTGAAAGTTAAGGGTGAGCATGTGGGCGAAGTATGTGGGGTAATGCGAAAGATTATTGGCAATTTTCTTTGGGGGTGGGCAGTGGAATGCAGCCAGGCGTGCACATGAGAATAAGGTCTATATTTGAACATGTACCACACATCTAAATGGTAATGAACTACTTCAAAAAGGGGAAAAAAAACTTTTCTTTTCAGACAGACTGTAAACGAACAACTTTAAATAGCTCTCTAAAAATTTGCCTAGACATTCTGCAAAGCAGGTATTTCGTAATTATCCTGTCAGATTTTCAATAGAAGTTTGACGAGCACAAAGCAATTATCATTTCTAATACCTCTTCCCTTTAATCTGTCCAAACTATGTACTTGGCTGGCAGGAATTTCATCCTCCTAATTATGATGTGAAGCTGCCTTTAAAACCAGGAAAGAAAAAAAAATGCCACACACTAACTGATCTATACCTTCATTTATAGCTGAGATATATTTTCTGGGTTCTATGTGTCTTGTCCAACTCCCATTGATTAGAAGAGCCATAATATTTGTACCTGGATACTCTGTGTTTTGTTAATTAATGAGATTAAACCATTTCGTCCCTTATCTGCACTGTTTATTGCTTTTCTATCCTTACCACAGTAAGTATTAGAAATACTTAGATTAATTAACTGCAGAAACTAATGCAGGCATGAAAGCCTCGTATCACTACACAAAGAAAGATAGTGGTTGAAATTTTAGTAGCAGCAGTTCCTTGCAGATAGTTCCTACAGTCAGCATAACCAAGCCAGGAAGATTGTTACAGGAAATTAGGCAGCAGCTCCCCGTGTTAGGGAGAAAGCTTAGCAACTAGAGCAGCACGTGCCTGAGCAACCAGAACAAGGCAGTGGGCTCAGGAGATGAAGGTGAGATATACTGTCCTCGGGTCTTAGCTATTTCTGGTTTAGCATCAACATAAGGTTATGCATAGGTTGCAAAAAAAGAGCCTTCTTTCAGTTTGGCTAATGCAAGTTGAGTAATTGGAGTCAGGAGAGCAGTGACAGCCCTGTGACCTGGACTTCGGTTCAGGCAAGCAATTCAAATGCAACCCTGGCATCTTCAAGGTGATTAGGAGAAAACGTGGTGCCAGCCCACTGTTTGCAAGATCAGGTTTGCCAGCCTGAACTGGAAACGTATTTTCTGTTCAGTCCAGTTTAGACTTACCTTTTGGAGGCTGTTCTTATGCCAGGGGGCAATCAGCACCCAAAAGATGAGACTTCAAATCCAGCTTACTTCTCCATATCTTAATAAATCTTGTTAGACCAGGACTTGGAATCAGAACGTTACTGACATTCAGTTACAAAGTCTATTATACTCCTCAATTAATTTCTTGATTAACTTCTTAATAACTAACTTTTGCCATGAAAAAGGGTATTTAGCTTTCATTAATATTGTTGTGGATAACCTTCACAGTGCTAATTATATGAAAGGCACAAAGCTACCTGTCTAGCTGCAAACTAATGAACAAAGCAATCACAAACGGTGCGGTGGGCTGAGCTTTCACAAAACGCTGCTCAGACTGAATATGACCTTGACGAAAGGACTGTGGAATGGAGAAATACCATGGGATTACAGAGGGAAGCTGGGAATATCTCTGAGTGCAGCCAGTGTTGGAGACGAGCCTCTAAGGAAGATGCCATTCCTGCCCCTTACTCCACTGGCAAATACATGGGTAAGCTGGGATGTTGGCTTAGGGAAATAAAAATGCCCAGTCCCCTCTCTGCATGGCTTCCTGCTCGCAAGTTAAAAACCTGGGTAGCTTTTCACAGAAGTCAGTCCAGACCTTGGAGAGAAGGATGGGTTGGGTGAAGGATACTTCCCAGAGCACTGTTTTCCTGAATCCTGAAGAAAATCTGCAGCATAAAAATATGCTGCTTCTTCCTCAAAAGGAACTGCCATCTGCTGAAAAACAAACTCTCATCTCCCCAAAATAAAATTAGTGTTCCTTGAGTCTCTCTGATCTAGTGTAGACACGGAGATTCTCCTGAGAATCAGTGGATAGAAAAGGCACATTTAAGGCGTGCATTTGTCACGCATATATGAAGATGTCTAAAGTGCAGAAAAAGAAAAACAAAACAACAAAAAACCAGGAAGCTAGAGTGGGTAGGACAGCCATCTCACTAAGCTTCCCTTCCAGCCACTGGCCAAAAGAAAGCAGATGCCTCAGGCAGTAGCTGAGAAGAGTGTGGGGCTTGGGCACCTCCCAGAAACACCCTTGTGGCTCTCCTCAAGCCAGTGAGTTCCACTCTGGGTGTCGGAGGAGCTGCAACTGCAACTTCCCATTTATTTTAATATGGACCCAATCCCACAAATTTAAAAGCTTGTCATTTTGGACAAGACACATCCAATAGAGAAAAAAAAACCCCACACTAAACTCATCTTCAAGTTTAATTCTAAACAAGAATTAATGGCTGACAAAAATTAGACAGAGCTAAGCATGTGAATATCACCTTTCTTACACATCTTGTTTCTTGGATTTACATTAATTGCCAAACAGCCTGGAATGTCTCCCTCCGCTCAACACACAAACTACAAGGGCCGTGAGGTGCGAGTGCCTGCTTTGAAGTCCCACCGTAACGCTCTGGAGAGAGACCTGGTAGTGACTGATACTGCCTTCCTCGTCAGCTTTGCCAGCTGCCTGGTGCTGCTCTGCGATATTCCCAAACATGTGATTTGGAAGAGGGGTATCAAACAGCTAGGAACAGAGGAAAGCAATAAATAAAACAGCACTGCCGTGCACACTCCACTGAAAAGCAGTGAGTACACTGTAACTAAAATATATTTTAGGAGTCAACAAACCATTATCCAAAAAATAGCCAAAAATACCTCAGCCTCAGAAAACATAAAAATCCAGGTTTTTCTCTTTGTCTCATTTCCAAAGACACACATTTTTGATGGACGCACTGGTATTCTCCAGTCTCCAGCACCACTGAAAATTAGTATTTTGTTTGCTGGGCAAAGCTTTAATCATTGCAGCGTGTAAATTCTGGCATATGTGAACTTTAAAAAATAATAATAATGCTAAAAATGGCTCATATGGTGGGTGCAGTGTCAGAATCCAATATAGCAAACAAAATTCTACATTCCTCCCAAAGTCACCGCAACAAGGAGTATGCATGATTCTCTACTTTATACTATAGGACCTTGGGTAATACCTCATCTGAATTTTCAACATTCCTTCGATTTCTCCTTTTCCTCTTACCTTCACATTTTTGCCTGGATGAAATAAAAACACGAGCACTCACAGCACTGCTGCAAGGCAGATGGTTCCAAAATACAAATATGAATAATGTTTTTTAAAACACAAAGAAGAATGATCTATTTAAAGGGAAAGAAATAATAGTATCTGAGATAGTATGGGGCAGGGGTTAGAAAAGTTATCTATCTAATATAATGAAAGTTCATCTGGAGATACATTTTATTTTTGACCTGAATATATAAGTGTATAATGGATTGATGGGATAAGAGAAATGTCAACTTTATTCAGTTAAACAAATCTTTCTTTGCTTTTAAAAGAGAGAAACATAGAGCTTTTGCAAAATTTTGTTATCGTGGTCTGAGCACTTGATGATAACTGCAAGGGTTTCCTATGAAATATCAGTAAACTAAACCAAGAGAAAAAGAGAACTAGCAAGGCAGAAGACCCTTGATGATAACGCCGTGTACTCCTTAAGGCATAAAGATATGAACCTTAAAAATTTCTGTTACTGTCAAACAAAAGAACTACAGATAAACCCAACTTTTTGCTATTACAGAGCCAAATATATTTTAAAAGAAAAGCAAAGATGAATCATGCTTATATATATTGCAAAACATGTGATTATCATGGCAGGGGGAGTGTTGAATAAAAACAAAACCAGTGAAAACTTGAAGATGAAAGTTTACCAGCTCCACAGATTTGGTAAGAAATTCCATCATTCATAGGATAAAATTATAAGCAGCTTTAAAAAGTCATTCCCTATAGCAGAAAAACAAAGCTGCTTCTGAACTTTATTTCTACTTATGAACAAATAATAACTATTAAAGCTTTTTTCTAGTGGGTACTGGTAATAATTTGCATCCTATTCGGAAAACTTCTGTTTTTACAGCACTTAAGTGCTGTTAGTTAGATTTAAGTCCTTGGAAATCCTGCACCATGAAACAACTCTCTCCCTCCCTCCAAAGACAGCTAATGGATGTAGAAAACTGTTCAGTTCCTGTTCGAGGGTCACAGCCACAAATGGGTGAAGGCAGTTTTGGCAACACTGGAAAAAGAGGTAGTGGGGTTAATGAGGAGGGAGAGGACCACAGAGGCCAGAGCCAGCAAAGATGCTTGAACAACAGAGGGAGAATAACTTTCTTTTTTATTATCCAAGTATGCAAACAGCCTGCAGTTCGGCTGAATTAAGGATTTACTACAGATAATCTCTGGGGTACACATGAAACAGGTGTATTTCAACTGGACCTGGAAATATTGGTGGTAGATCAGGTAATCTCTCAATGCGCTCTAAGTTTCAAAAACATGGAAAACAGATGCAGTCCCAGGCCAAACAATTTATCATCTAAATTAAGTTTCTCTTTCATTTCAGATCCCAAATGAAAATGGCTGCAATACCTGATTAAACTGTACTGGGAAATGGCACTTAGATAAGTATGGAATTTCATCCATCTTGACAGACTAGCCACAGCAACTTGCAAAAAGAAAAACCAATATGCTCTCTTATAAGCTGATAGATAAACACTTTTAAACATTCTTTTTTTTTTTTTTTTTTTTTTTTTTTCTGGAATACATGGTTATACTAATTAAATATTTCTCCCAAAACATGATCCTAAGTTAACAATCTTACAAATGATTTAACTACACTCTAACATGTTTAGATGCCAAATTAGGAGAGCTGTGATTTGCTCCACCACATATATTTCATAAAGTTTAGCATAGAAAAACTAAGCTAAATTTCATTGAATTTATATAAAAATATTAATCACACTCTTTTTTTTTTTTATGTCCATGATACTTGTTACTATCCTGCAACACAGAAAGAATTATTTTTTTCTGCCATTGAATTCAAGATGTGCTCACAGCTTGAGCTATGTGTAGTTCTGGTCTTATGTCTAATATGGTAGGGATCTTAAGAAGACACAAAAATGGGCAGTAACAATAACAAGAAGTATCAAATTACTTCCATGTACGGAATTACTAAGTAGACTGGGACTCCTCAGCCCAGGAAAGACTGAAGGGTTTGTAATTAAGAGTGGCATGGAAAGGATGAATAGGGAACGACAGTTCACTTTGTACACTGTCTCTTCCAATCAACAAGTAGGGGTCACCTAGTCAAACCAGGAAAGGCTAAGTACAGAGCAGATGGTTCTTCATACTATGCCTAATTAAGCTACTAAAGACTTTACTGAAAGAAATTGTGAATGGTAAACTTTATACACACATTCAAAAGTAACTGCACAAATTCAAAGAAAAAAAACCCCATACATCATTTTGAGTATTGTTAAATACAGTAAATTCAAAATCACTAAGATCCCTGAAACTCAAGTTTCCAACTACAAATTGCAGAGGCTAAAGAGTATACACTTGACTTGTTCTTACCTTTTCTGCTGATCGTGTTACTACCCAGTATCAGAGCCAGAATTCTGGGTTAGAAGGACTTCTGGTCTGCCCAGGTATAGTCATTATTATGCATTTGTTTAATTTTCACTTTAGGATTTCATACTAAGGAGTTCCTGAGTTCATTCTAAGAGCATCAAGGCCAATTGCAAAGCTCCCTTTGAAATTCACAGTCTCTTTATGCCTTTTAGCTTCATTGTTTACAATAATAGTTTGATTTACCATTATTATTGCCTCTATCTTGCACTATCTCTGAATGTTTTATCGTTTTGTATTAAGCAAATCCACTCATACACTCACCTCCTCCAGAAATCCTCTTCCAAGATAAGGATGTTTTGCTAATGTGTCAATCTTGCCTTCACATTCTACGCTGATTAATATGGTTATACACATGTGGGAATTTTTGAGTCCACCTTAATAAGCAATCTAAAATACACTTATAAGATATTAAGTATAACTAACTAACCACAATTATATAACATTTCATATTACCATACCCTGTAGCTCCTGGTTTAAATTGAAAAAGTAGCATCTTTTCATATTTCAATTCTCTGATTTATTTTATATAATTCAGAGGGCACCTCTTCATGCCCTGGTCACTTATACATTTTCCTTCCTTAAGCAAAAGCAAGTTTCCTAAGGTACTTCCACCACAAGACTGAAATTCTACCTGCTGTAAAAGCATTCCTTTATCCAATGACCCAATATTAAAACCAGTCTTCTCATCAATACCCCCAGAGAGTACGGCTTTTAAAAGTGGAGCCTCAAATCAATATTTAAGAATCTGTTTTACCATCTGCAGTGAGCTGCTGCAGCTTGTCGCAAACCACAAGGGATGGTGCATTAGTGCTGAAAGGCAAAGCCGGATCAATAGCTAAAGAACAGTGGGTGGGAGATTCACTACAGAGTTGCTTATATTAATGCAACTTTGCCAGTGAGTTTGTTAATAAAGAGAAATGCTGCTAAAGAGAGCAAGGAAGTGAAAAAACACAACGTTAACCTGGAAGATCAAGCCTCTTTAAACCTCAGTCTCACAAAGACTTATGTGCGTATTTAATACCACGTGTTGTGAGCAATCCCACTGAGTTAATGGGACATAAAACTACTACTCCTCTACAGCCAAACTCATGCATTTGTCTTCCCAATCTTGATATGTAAGGCTACTGATAAGTGGGCTTTTTTTTCTCCCCAGTGAAACAAGATCTTGAAAGAATAATGTTGGTTTCATGAAACACTGAAAAGCAGTAGTTGTTGCTATTAAAAAAAATTAAGCAAACAAGAAAGGAATTTTAATAGCCTGAATAATTAAAGCAATCTTACAGCAATTATTTGCTTTATCTGTGTGTGGCTGGGGGAGAGGGGTTAATGAAACACCTCTTCAATCATAAATCATTTACCATTGCTTCAGGCTTTTCTTTTTCCTCTTACTATTTGATAGCTAGAGGTATCTAAATCAGTCTTTTCCTTCCTCTGATTTAATTCTAACACATCTTGCACAACTGGAGGAAATACTATATAGACATAATTGCATTTCTGTAGAAACATTTTCAAATTTTCATTAGCCACGTTTTAAATATCTTTATTTTACATCCATCCAAACTGAGCAGAATGGAAGCTTTGGAGCCCATGCTAAAGGCAGTCTTCTACCAAATTTCAATGGAATTCCTGCACAAGGAAGGATCCCTTCCAGGATCAAGTTTAGCATGCATGAAATTGTAGTAACAGATCTTTAGCGACAGCCATAATTACAAAATTATCAGGATACAGGCACATTTCTTCATTGGGGATACAAAATCAGCAATGAATATATATTCCGTAGTGCCTGCTCGTAAAATAAATTCTGAATTGGGATAAGGAGAACAAGCCTTCATTAAAGCACAGGGTCAAAGCATTACAGAAGCTCAGATAAGTTTCACTCCTGTCACATGAAACCTGGCAGATTTTGCCTAAAGTGGACATTATTTGACAGTGGCCTCTCAGTGCACAAAGGGAGAATGCCAGCTGTCTCCCTCTGAGACGATAACCTGACATGAGCCCAGATGCAGAAATAAAAAGTGTATTTTAAACGTAAAGCTCAGAAAAAAGAAAAACAAGTTGTCCCTTTTGCAGTCATACAATAAGCCTCATTCATTTGGAAAGGTCAATATTAATTAGCAAATCCAGCAGGGATATTCTGTCACGGGCTTTTTTGTGCATCTGGTTGTTCTCTGTTGCAAATGAAAGATAATCCATAATCAGTCAGAGGTCTGAAAGCTGTCTTGTCTCTGAAATTCCAACCTCCCTTAAACAAGTGGTAAATATAATGAACTTAATTTTAAAAATTCAACACGTTCAAGTAAATTATCCTTGATTTCTGTTTTGGCTGCTTCCACAGTTCTGAATTCTTAAGGCTAAAATCAAAAGTAATCTCAAAAAAACCCAGCAGGTACCCAAATTGAGTTATATGCCAGAATAACAGGATAGAGGCATTTATCCTTGCGGAAGGGCCAGCATTTCTTTCACACCTGGTTTTCAAATAAAAACATGGAAAAGGAGTCTTAAGGAAAAAAGACACCACCACCATCTTTGGGAAGCATCTCTGGGTCAGAAACCAAACCCCAAAATTCACTCTGTGTTGCTCTAAAGACCATTTTATACTTCTGAGACATTAATTATCCATCCCAGGGAACTGGGAAGGCACCAGCTGAGACGCTTTGCCCCTTTGAGGGAGAGTGGAGAGACAAGTGCTGTTAGGATTGCCTGTCATCTACAAACGCTTCTTTGGTCAAAGGGAGTGGGGGTTCTCAATGGATCCTGTTATAGATCCAGTGTCAGAAGCTCCTGAAGTCCATATGGAGGATGGAAAGCATGAACTAATGGCGACTGAGGCTAACTCAATCATTAGGAGTTATACTCTTGAGTGACTTAAATTTCCGTGTTGCATAGCTATACAGTTGCTATTTACCACTTAATATTGAATTTAATAATTCTGATGAACTACTGAAAAAGCTCTTCAATTTTTTTCCAACTTCACGTGCTTAAGCTCAGTTTTCTTTAGCTGACTGCTTTATTAGATGATTTGTTGAAACAACCATATGTACCTATCTAGCCAACAAGCTGTTTGGAAGAATGACATTATAAGGAGCTCTGAACATAATATTAGCAAGAAAAGATCAAAACCAAATTAGCAATTATTTGTTAATTG
Organism: Limnodromus scolopaceus; assembly: GCA_028565335.1. Classification (NCBI taxonomy): domain Eukaryota; kingdom Metazoa; phylum Chordata; class Aves; order Charadriiformes; family Scolopacidae; genus Limnodromus; species Limnodromus scolopaceus. Next base: position 53,347,758 of record JAOXNO010000033.1, on the reverse strand, counting down.
ATTGGTTGCATATTATCCTGCTATAAGCATTTTTCAGTCAGGATGCTCTTGATGCAACAGTATCCTTATGCTTGTCTTCCTTGTCACCTGAATCCCTTGCATGAGAATTTATGGAATTTGGGGTGAAGGGTAGCTCTTTTACTTCTTGGATGTTCCCAGCTAACTGCTCTAACAATTTTACTTCTGTAGCTGTTAGATTCCCTCGTTTCGCTGCTGTCACAGCTTTCCTATATACTGCCTTCTTTCTATGCTGCATTGCCATGCATGTTGCCTGAATAACACCTGAAAGACGACCTTACGCTACTTAGATGAAAGATTCCATGTTTATTATTAATTCCCTATTTCTTGCTGCTTAAATCTGACTTTCATACCTGTTTTAAATCTGTACCTATAATCCCCGTGGACTGCAAGAACACCTCCTTCCTTATTCCCATCCCTCTAATATTTTAAATGAGCAGGGACATTCATCTCTTTTCACCTCCTCTCCAGAATATTTTGATGGAATTATCTCCCACTTCTTGCAAAATCTGATAAGAACACAGAACAGTATTATGTATGTATGTTCCTTATGGTTACAGATTGGGCTTTCCTGGATATCCATTTGTAACGGCCACATACGTTTTGCTTCCAATTGTTCGCCCAGCATTGCATGATCTATTAAAGACGTGTTATAAAAAGCAGTTTCAGGTAGTCTATTAGAAAAACAACACATTTTATCACACCTTATCAGTATCTCAATGACCATTTAAAACTCAGCATCTGACCTGATATTCTTTCAATGCCTTATGGATAGATTCCGTGGTCTGAGATCATTTTTCTAAGGGACAGAGGTCCCCATTACAAGTCATCCCACAAATTGGCAGCTTGCTAATAAATCTCAGCATAGGCACCAAGGATGAGTAGATATGGAAGAAGTCTCTTGTCTCTTCCATGTCAGAACCATGAAAGATTTATGAGGGAAACCTTGTAGCGTCGCTGTCACTAATGCCAAACAGAGAGATTTTGCTAGAGTTTAGCAAACCAGAAATAATATCTAATATAAATAACATAATTTATTAACATCCTCTGTCAGTGACTTATACTACAGATATTAGTAGGTAATTTATTTATACAGGATGGCACAGTAATTATTCATGGCACTCTCTAGTCTTGTACAAATGGAAAGGCCCTTCCTCCGAAACCTACAACTGACTTTAGCCCAGCTATAGAAATTTGGATAACAAAGGGTCTGAAACAGGAGTAAACCCAAAAATTCAGAACACATGCTCAGTATCCAGGCAGCTTTTATAAGGTTTACATTGGATCTTTTATACCTAAAAATACGTACATCCTTTACAATTTCAGAACAGCATCTGTAATACAGCATATTAGACAGCTCATACAGATATTAGACTGAATTAAGAAAGTAGGGTTGCATGGCAGAAGATGAGGGTTTGGATGAGAAGTGGAGCAAGTTACGGGGAAAGGTGGCGAGGCGAGCTGGGAGAGCAGGGCACTGATCACACGTATGCATTGCATGTAAAGAAACTGTAAAGAGGAATCAGAGGGACAGTGAAAGGTACTGGAGAGGCAATCATGAAAATATTTGATTTCCCAGACAGACTGCTTTTTATGATATAACCTTTTACGTTGCTATAGACTTTATGTAATTAGTTTTGCTTACCTCTGAGAGCTATATTCAAACCCCTCCAATCAGCACTACATTGGCCTATTCCTTTTAACACTTTGTAAGTTCTGTCATTGCTGTATTAATTTGATGTTGTACACGTGTGTGGAGACACATGCAGCTTCTCAATGAGCTTGACTTGAGTCCATTGCAGCAATACTACATTAAATGGCTATTTTCTAACTCATAGATCTGGAAAATGGGGTTTAATCAATGACCATTAGACCTTGCGCTCTCTTCTGGCATATAATGCATTCTTTCATCCGGGGTTACTCTATTGTTGTTTTAATAAGTTACGATTGGCATTTGGCACTGAGTTACAGGGGCACAGAGGCCTTATTAGCAGGAAGAAATGAAAGTATTATGGAACAAAACAATTAAGCAGGACAGGATAAGTCACAACAATGTGCCAGATTATGTCACATTTCCATTTCACTTCATGGTATTGTATTTCCCTACAAGTATAATGGGATACAGCTAACAAAGGTACAACACTTCTCTGCTTAGGAAATTGTCCTGAAAGGTTATTTTCTGTAACTGGAGACCACATCCTAAAAGGTTCTGATCATGTGCACTTCTCCTGGCAGCAAAAAGTCATAGGCTCTTTACTACGTTTCCTTCAGTTAAAAAAACAGCTTGTGTGTTAAATCTGTACACCACTTTTGTCTCACCCCTACTAATAAGATCTGCCTAACTCAAAAGGTTCAAGTAGGAGCTGATTGACATAAAACCTCTTATTTGATCCTGGCACTAAGAGAATTTCTCTGGAATTTACTTCCCAATGTTTCAACATTGCAAAAGAAACTGAAGACTCAATTCTGTGAGATGCAAGTGTCCTGGAAGCTCCAGTCCTAAAGGTGGCTAAAGTAGAGCCACCACGGTTCATTCATTAGGTTCTCAGCTCCTCGTAGGAACCCAACACAAGACACAATGCCTTTGTCTGGTGGTTTTCAGTCTCAGAAGATCAAGAATAAACAGGTTGTTTGCACTAGACAAAATGCCCAGGTTTGCCACGTTACTGGTGGGAAGAATCACATTCTGTCTTATCTAGACTCCGCTGGTCTAGTGGGAGGTGTCCCCGCCCATGGCAGAGGGCTTGGAACTTGATGATCTTTAAGGTCCCTTCCAACCCAAACCATTCTATGATTCTATAATTCTATGCGGACAGAGCCGATAGCAAGACATTAGGAACATGCATATTCCTTCATCATTTCCTTTGAGAACACAGACAGCCCCACGGTTTAACATTTCAATTCCTTGTTCTATTGTAGGTTTCAGATACGGATTGTCATGAATTGCTGGTTCTGTCTCAAAGTCTCACAGACTACATGGAGTCACTTTAGGACAGATAACATTCTATACCAATGCAGTATCTTTCTCTTTTTCTCCCCCCCTGCCAATACTACTTATTGCATTATTTCCTCTGTATCTGTACAGATTATTGAAATGTAGGGAACGGTGGCCAACTTTTTAGGAAGAAACCTGACATTTTTTTATCTGGAAAAATGGATTCAAAGTTTTGAAAGCAGTTTGAATGACAAAATTTACTTGCTGCAGTATTCAGAACAGTAGTTGTACATTCAAAATAGTATTCCCATCCACTTAAATACTCTCCCTTAACCCCCAAATATTTCCTTTATTAGGAATCATCTCTCTTTTGCTAGAGAATTGTGGGTTCTTCACTGATTACCGCAATAAGACCCACAAGGGTGACCAGTCACAGATGTGACTGTTATGAAGTTCACAGGTAATACTTTTATAGAAGAGAAAATTGTCTTGCTTTTGCTATTTTCTTTTCAACTATGCCTGCAACTGAGAAACTAATACACTGGGGTATGCACACATCTACATGCTGTCCATGGATAATAAGACTTTAATGACATCTGAGGCTCAATGAAGCAAGGACTTACGCTTGGAATGTTTGTCGCAGAGAGCCGATGCCCTCATGTCGCAGAGTCTCAGGGATCCTTTGCTGCTGCTGTAGACAAAGAGATTGCAGTGATGGGGATGGAACTCAGAGGCTGTAATCACTTCCGTCAGGTCCTCCATATTGGCTGGCTTTATATCTACAATGTCTGAATGGAAGTTTCATTAAGGAAAATGCAGTTGTGTGCAGGTAAACCATGACTCTTGCTGCCTTTTTGAAGGAATTATCTAAATGTCCATATATTTAATGCTTTTTCATAAAGATACACTCATTTGTTTGGCAGTAGGGTGTTTTTAAATTTCCATACCTGCCCCATCTACACCAATCTCAAAGAGCCAGTGATCAACAATGGTTTTACAGCAGATGCCATTAGTAGGTCAATATTTGTCCACGCTGTGCAAAGATATCAAAGTAACAGTATTCCAGGGGATTTGGAATTCTCAACTTCATTAAAACTAGTAAGAGAGCAGGTAGCTATATCTCCTGCAGTTGCTATTGAAATCACTGCTCTATCCCAGATAATAGTGATGATAGGGAACTATGTACCACTTAGACCAGCACACCCCAGTAAAGGCTCAATGGCTTTTATGATTATGCAACTTGAGCTAAAAAATACATGTAGCTCAAGTTAAAAGCCTCAAACAATAAATGTAGCTTTTTGCCAAGACAAATGCGGCAAACACAGAAGCACTTATGCAAATAGTTTTGTGTGAATATATACTAATATAATATCCTTTCTAAAAAAAATATGCAGAGTATTGTTTTTGGTATTCAAATTCTTGCAGAAGAAGGACCTGAACTGGCATTCTTGTGCTTTTATGTAAACGATGCTCACTACTGAAATCAATATGAATTTTTGTGACTGAGAACTGTACATCTGAATCACTGAAGTGGACATATCTGGAACAAAAATACATCAAAAATCTAGTTTCACAAGCACAAACCTGTCAGTTGGATCACCAAAGATTATCCATATGAAGTACAGCTCACATAGTGCCTCTCCCAACACATATATATCCACTCATACATATTACCTGCCTTGGTGAGCTTAAAAACCAGGACCCAGTTGACCTGTATTTGGAGAAGGCCAGCCTGTGGAAGATTGCTCATAAAGAAAAGAATGACAGAAAGAGTTCCATGAGGGGGCTGTAAGAAAGCAGTAGGTGTAGAAGCATAAAGTGAAAGAAGGATATATATGCAAAGCAGTACATTTAAATAAGATTGCACATTTTTATAAGGCCCTCAGCAATCCACTGTAGATAAGCCATCCAAATGTTAACAAATCCTTCGAACAAGAAGAGTAACGTTACCCTATTTTACTGAGGAGGCTGTGCGAGAGGCAATAAAGGATTTGCATAAGATCATCTGGGAAATGCATGACAGAACAAACCCAGATCTACTGAGTCCCAGTTCAATGCCCTAAACACAAATCATCTCAGTGCCTGGATTCCCCAAACATAAAATTTGAAACAGCTGACGTTCAAAATTTAAACATCTCGGAGGATAAGATAAATGAGAAAATCTGTATTACTGATGGCAAGAGAAATTACATATCATGATACTAAGCCTGTTTCTGTTCCCACTGTGCCCACTTCCCAAATGGAAGACCTTTAATTGATTTCTGTGGGAATGGGGTACATTCTATCACCACCTTTACACTCTATACTTTGATCTCTCCCAGAAATGCAGATCTGGGACTCTGCATTGAAATTAAATATAATACAAAAGATTCGGAGATAATTATCTTGATGACTTTGCATAGACAAATACATAACACTGATGTTGGTTTTTCTTACACTGAGTGGTTTAAAAAGGAAAATATCAGCAAAACTACAAATATCTTGTGACATTTAATAACAACTGGGAATGAATTAATGTTGCATTTCAATGGCATTCCCACTTACTTGCACTATCATATTTGCATCCATCTCCCAGAATCCATCATGATTAATATGAGTGCAATGAATGTTAAGATGTAGCAACATTGATTTACTCTTTTTATAAGGCATCACTAAATATTCTTGAAAATCAACAGGAAAAAATAACCTTTATTCAGTTACTTGTATTTGGTGAATCTGTCTCAAGAAATATCTTTAAGTAAAAGCAATTGCTTTCAGAGATTGAATTGCCTTCCAGAGTTCAGAGAAATTATAGTAACTCAATACAAGAATTTCACCTCTCAGCAGAGAGATAAATAATTGCTAAGTGATGAGAAAGATATAAAATATAAATAGAGTATGTGAAACAGTCATGGTAAGTATCATTTTTCTGGATGCTGAAGACAATATTGATGAATTTCGCTTCATTGCATGAAATGAATAACCCTGTGCTGAATAATGAAATTAAATATTCCATTCTCCTGCCAGAAAGGCAAAAAATACTTGAAACAGGCTGCATTTCCAGATGTGATCTAAATCTCTACTGAGAAAGACTGTCATTGCCTACTGAGGATCATAGAGAAAATGCACCACTAAAAATTCATCATTTCGTTAGATTTAGAAAAAATAAAACAATAACACTTGTATTGAAGTAAACAATCAAGGGAATAGAGAGTTGCAGAAGAGATTTACCCCAAATGTATTTGTAATAATAGATGGAAAAACAGCCTTTGCTTTGACAGCTACAGAACCCGATGAATCAAAAGAAGAACATGTCACACAAAAGAACATTTTTCCTCCTCTTATGATTTTTGCCACCTATTTGAAAACAATCAAGTACAGCTTGACATGTGATATGTGAGAACTGTATTTAAACTAGTGTGACATGGTAAGGGCAAGCATCTCCCATGGGACATTTCGCATTTCTATTTTTCCATCTTCCCTTTGTGTCTTTTTCTTCCTTTTAAGCACAACGTCTCACAGCAAGAAAATATAAAAAAATTGGACCAGACAGTGTGCTTCAGAAACAGTCCCTTTGGTGAACTTGAAGAACTCAAAGAAGAGGGAATCTGGCAGAAACTGATTAAATTAAAGTTTCACTGCTAAAGGGAAAAGTGTTCTACTGGCACAAATCTGTAGAGTTGCCTTCTATGCTAATGGCTTCCCTTGCAATAGTATCTTCTGGAGGGATGTCTTGAGTGGGGCATGGTCTCTCTACTCCAGTTTGCTCACATCTGAAATATCTGTCACATCTGACTCCTGTTGTACCACAAGTAATAAGGTTCATTTTCAGAGTGTGGGCAAAACAACCAGGACCAAAGCTATCTAAGACAGAAAGACCAAAGAGTTCACCACTGGCAGTGTGCTAGGATATAATTCTGTTGTCCTAAAAAAGCTGGAGTTCCTATGCGCCTGAACAGGGCAGGAATTTTCCCTAAGAAAGTGAAAAAGATCTTCACACTGCTTTGACTCCCACACATGCTTGCCAAGAACGAGGAATTTCGATCCCTGGTAGATACTTGCCCTCAGGAAAGGCTGAACTGGCGCCTTGCCAGAGATGGCCTGGAATGCATTGGCAATCTTTTAATTCATTAACATTAAAACAAGGAACAGAAAATATCTTCTTGCTCACAAAAAATACAACAGATCTGTCCCTCCTAACCCAACCGTTGGGCATCTTATATCCCAGGTGTCCCCTCCATTGCTTGGCTCAGCGAAATGGGATAAAGCTATGAAGAGGACAGTAGATTTTCTAGATGCTCTCCACAGCAAAATGGAAATGAAAGGTCTAGTATGCTTGCAGATCACAATGGTGAGAGATGATGTTCTTACACTCGGGTTAGTAAAGCTGTAAGACTAGCAGGAGTTAATTTTGGGAAAGGCAACTAAGATACTCTAAGGCAACGTAACCTTTAACTTTGGCTAAGAGTGTAGCGTCTATTTTGCTTTCCCAAAATTATCCAAGAAGAGTGGTATAACATAGGAGAGTGAGCAGGCAGGTCAGGACCAGACTGAGAGGAGAAAGGAGGCTGTAGGACAGTGGGAGAGGAAGGAGGAAAGAGCATAAGGAAAGGCATGATTAACAACTTGCGATGATACGCAGCATGAGGGATGCAATCCGAGTACACGAATTTAGTTCTAATCCAGTATTTTGTGCTGCTGTTGTGCAGCTGATATTAAAATGAGGATGACAGGAGGAAGAAGATTTGTTCCACTGCCTCTGGGCCCCTGATCTAACAGAAATATCCTCCTCTGGGAGAAGTCACTCCATAAAGTTCTTTTTAGTGCAGGTTACAAAGATAACCCGCACCTTGATCCAAAATTCACATTAATCAGACTTCTCCACTTGATCAGCTAGAATATAAATGAGCACGCCTGCTTTATGCTCATGCCAAAACATGTATAACGAGAGTGTGGAAAATACACAGGGTTCCTGCTGAGCAAAAAAGGTTCCAGAAAGAATTTCCTTGTACGATAATGGAAACATAGCAGTGTCCTCAAAACAGATTAAATTCCCTTTGAAGTGAACAGCATGCATAAAGAAATAGCTGCTTCTTCTTCCTGGAACCATCAAGGAATTCTCTAAGAAACTGAATTTTTTAGACAACAAACTTGCAACTCATCAGCTACAGTATATAGAGGACTGAATCTTATATCATTATTTTGGAATAACTTTTATATGATTTGAGGGTTCACTGCAAGAAAGAAATCATTGGTATAGTCAGATGAAGGCTACAGGAAAAAAAAATTAAATAATCCCTCCTTAATTCAACTGCAATGGAGGACAGAGGCTTTCTTTAGAAAGCCAGACACAATTTTCCATAACAACTTCATAAAAAACCCAAGATTCTCATCTTTTTTATTTCAATATATGCTGATGTGATACTTCATTTTTACCCATGCGTGGGAGTTAAGTTTTTGCAATTTTTAAGCACTTTCAAAAAATAAACTTCAGCAGAACATATCTTCCTAAACCTGGCCATTCCCCCTGTTTTCCTCAGAGGTTTGTTCCAGCTCCTAATTTTGTCTGCATCTCACACCTACATTTTAGCCGAGTCCTAGAAAGATTCACTGACTAGTAGTTGAAATCAATAGCAATTCATAGAAGCTGCCAGGGCTTCAGTTTAGGGTAATTGATTACTGTGGTCCTGCTGAGGCTCTACACTTTTAATATAAGCATTTCTGTGAGTGGTTTCCTCTGTTAGTCATTTAGTGCACACTATTTTCATTACAAGGAGGGAACTGCGATGCTTACAAATCAAGCTCTACTAGTTTTACACTTCCTACGTGGTGGTTATATCATTCCTATACCATGTGCCAGCTGAGGGAAATAATTCCAAATGGCTACAGTTTTCTTCCAACCCTCTCCCCCCATCAGGGAAGCAGAGACAGAATCAGGCCTCAGTGTGCTTGATAACGCCATGATGTGATTACATCAATCTTATTATGAAATAAAGAAGCAAGGCCTAGTTTTTGAATAACCATCCAGTTACTCCTTTCTTCTCATTTCTTAAAGATACACCGTATGCTTTGACTGTTGAATGACAATCCTACAATAGGCATGTCATGACAATAAGGACACCACTGGACAGGGTCCAACTTCTGAATCTCTGTCTTTCAGACTTGTTGTTCAATAGTCAAGGGTTTCTGGAATGGATTGTCAATAGGTTAATGGATTTGGCCTTTGCTTCAAATCCCAGTGTTTTACCTTAGGCAGAGAGATGACCCTGTCTTTATAATCTAAGTACCCCTAATAGCACAGTGTCAATGCTTTTTATCATGCTGTATTCACCCACTGCTCCGCTAAAAGCATGTACTGTATGGTTATATGAAAAGCCTGGAGAGTTGCAATTATATTGTCTGTACCATTTGACTCTTCTGAACCACAAAAGCAACCTGCTGCATAAATGTGTGCTCCTTCAAGCTGCCTTGGACCTAATATCTGCTAATGCAAGGTATTGATCCATACTTGAAAATTACTTAGTAGTAAAATGTTAGCCCAATTCCATTTATATTTCTATGGTCTTTGCAACAGTGATTCTTCAAACACCATACTGGAGTTGAGAACTCTGTTAACAGTCCTATACTGGTTGTGATTTGCTGAAAACATCAGTTTAAATGGCTTGATTTTGATTGGCAATAAAATGTCTCGATCAAAGGTGTTTAGATAGTGCCATTATGATAGTACAAAGACTTCTGATAGCTTTTTTTTCCTGTATTTTTCCTCATATCAGGATTATGAGATACACAGAGTAAAAACTGCTATGAGCTTTTAGCTGTGTGTGGAAAGCCAAGTCATAGACAATTATGTTAGGTGCTGTGCAAACACAGAGTAATGGGATCGCTCATAATATAAAGAACAAGTAAAAAGTGCATATGAAGAAGAGATTAAGAATGTTAACATAGTTCTGTGGACTTCTTTGATTTCTTAACTCAAGCATTACAGCATAAGTGAGATGAAAAAGAGATGTTACTGGAAGAAGAAAAGACATTGTCATAGCTAAGAGGCTTCAGTAGCAACACGTTTCTAGCTACTCAGAGAGAACCAGCCACAAAACAGAATTTGGCCATGTTAGGTATAGGGTATTAGGTAAGAGGTATAAAAACTAAGGTACTACACGCAGCGACAGGATGATATATTCAGTACATCCTCCTGTCTTATTGATAATATGGAAAGATCATGGAGAGGATCATCTTGGGTGAGTTCTCATGGCAAGTGCAGGGCAGGCAAGGAATCAGGGCCACCCAGCAGGGGTTTATGAAAGGGAGGTCCTGCTTAACCAACTTGATCTCTTTCTATGACCATGTGACCCGCTTTCTCGATGACGG
>JAOXNO010000033.1:53306917-53337266 GCA_028565335.1 Limnodromus scolopaceus | reverse complement strand
GAGGCTGTAGAGAGGCGGGGGTTGGCCTCTTCTCCCAAGGGAATAATGACAGGACCAGAGGAAATGGTCTGAAGTTGCGGCAGGAGAGGTTTAGATTAGATATTAGGAAGAATTACTTTACTGAAAGAGTGGTCAGTCACTGGAACTGCCTGTCCAGGGAGGTGGTGGAGTCACCATCCCCGGAGGTATTTAAGAAACGTGTAGACATAGCTCTTCAGGGCATGCTCTAGAGCCTAAGATTATTGGTTTATGGGTGGGTGTGATGTGGTGGGATGTTGGGGATTTTGTTTTGTTTTGTTTGTTTGTTTTTTGTGGTTGGACTCGATGATCTCAGAGGTCCCTTCCAACCATGATGATTCTGTGATACACATTTATATAGTGTGGATGCTAAGCAGGTCTGCATGCTGGAGCTGTGCTCCTTGGGCAATGGCCTCACAGTTATGCCCAGCGTAGCACTGGCAGCACAAGATGGTCTGTGCTTCCTCACAATCCAATATCTAAAGCTTCAGACAGATTCCTGCCTAATTTAGCTTTCTATTTCTGTCCTATAACGCCATAAAAATTACAAAACATGAGGACCACTGAGCTGAGCATTCAGACCCTTTAAATGTGTTTAGGAACCAAGATGCTACTGGTTTAACTGGCAGCTGACAGGAACCGGAGTCCCTCAGGACTAAGGGACTAACAAGATTTGTTCAAGGCTGAAAGGAAGTCAAGGACAGAACTTAAATACCAAACTTCCCTTGAATACCAAAGCTGCAACTCCTGGACTTTCCATCTCAAGTTTCATTCAGAATTGGAGATACCTAGTAAGAAATTAAAAGTAGTAGTAAGAAACATTTTCCATTCATTAAGTTCAAAGCAAAGGAGAGGCAGTGTTGGTGTTGATGTTTTACAGATAATGAAATTAAGGCATGAAGGAGCAAAGATTTGGGAAACGTCAGCTTAAGGGCCAGCAAGAGAAATAGTTCTGGATTCTGTTTTAGTGGTCTCTTCCCTCCCCACCCACTCTCTTCTTCAGGCTTGTGAGGATTCACTCAGTTCTTTTCTTGGTTAGTTGGTTTTGAGAGGATCTTTTGTTATTATTACATTTGCCTTTTAGAATTTTTCCCCAGAATGCAGGCCAGTCGAAAGACTCATTCTGAATTTGAGAGATCTCATTCTGATCTTTGTAACATCAGAACTACTTTGCATTCTTATTATGCTGGTAGAATAAAATCAGAAAGCAGCAAGACAGTCTCAAGTCTCCATTATGCAAATATTACTTGAGAAAAGAATCTATGTATTTTAAATGTACTCAGTCAAATTTTAGGAAATTGCTTTTACTGCCATACATTCAGTAAACGTCACAGACTCTGCTGTATGCCAGTTGAAGAAAAACAAATCTAATATAGAAGAGAAACTGCCTATGGAGTAGCTGCAACATTTGAATAAATGTTGAAAGCAGAGAATTGTAGAACAGCACTGCTAGGAAAGAGAGTATTTAAAACGGTGCAAGTCACATCCAACTTTCTCATAGACAGGCCTGTTCATATACATTGCAACCATTAATTTACTTGGAGAATAATGAATTTAGAAATAGATACTGGAAAATTTTAATTTAAGAACTTAATTTTTTGCTTGTGTTTTAGAACAGAACAACCGCATTTTCATCTGTAGACACAGTCACATGTCTGCTTTAGCCGCAACCATAAGCAAATTCAAATCTTCAAGAGCAAAGAAATCACTATCTGCATATACACAGCTGAGAGCAAAATTAAGTGGATGAGTCAACAGAGGAAGACCTCTCTTCCTAAATACACGTGCATTTTTCTGTGTGCAGGACTCAATCACTGAAAGACTGCAAAGTCATATGTAGTTGATATACTTGCATATTAATTAATTACGATTTTATTGTGGGATGCTTAATGTTACATTTGGAACATATCAAATACCAGAAGAACCTCAGGTACATATAGATTATTAATAGAAGAGACCTACTAAGTCACCCAGCTCAGCTCCTTTTAGGCAGTACTCTTCTATGTAGTATAAGAGGCACCACGTACCAGCAAGCGTTCCAAGAAAAGTGTGCAACTTAACAAAATAAGGCAAGGACAAATTCCAAACTAAAGCAATATAATTTCATCATTCACAAGCCTGCTTTCCTAAAATCAATAAGGTGTTTAAAAGAGAACTGAGAGGCATCTACTTGGTTTGCTGAATCCAGTCCTTGGTAGTACAGAGAAATGCAACGTAAGTAACTTCCTATATGTGGGGTTGCTTCCCACATAACTTACAGGAAAGAAGAGATAAAGTGTCTTTTTTTTTTTTTTTTTTTTTAAATGAGTAATCTATGCACTAACAGGTAATACCATCAAGGCATTTATTCTTGATAATTATTAAAATCCCATGCAGCTGAGGATGATCTGCCTATTAAAAGGCAGACATAGAACTTCCAGCTGGAGGGTATACAGTCTTTAGAGCATTTTGGTGGGGATTTTTCTTTCCCTATATGCAATTTATTCTTCCATATACCTTGCAGAAAACTCCAATACAAAAGTATTTGTACCCCAGTAGAGCAGAATAATTCCATATTTTAACTGATGTTACCATTCAAGTCACAAAGGACCCATTTTTTGCAAAACCAAGCTAGCTAGAAGTGTCTTCTAGAGCATAACGCTCTTCCCTTCCCTGCATGTTTGTTATGGAAGTAGTCAAATACAACTAACTTCAAAAATACTCAACTACTTCTGAAAAACAGGTACTCTAAAAATAGCATTCAGAATTTATACTGATATTTCTGCCTGCAATTAACTTTGCACCACCAAGAAATCCCTGAACATGAGCACTGTGAAAATGATTATGAGGAACAGATTCAGTTCTCATGAGAAACTCCACAGTTAAAGTTTTCCAAATGATCCATATTAAATTATATAAGACACCTGATTAAAACCTCATCAGGAATTATTATCTAGTTAATTTATGTGAAAGGATTTACAAAAATGCCCGTCAGCTTGCTCTCTAGGCACTGCAGAAAAACATGGATTCCAGGAGTTTGAAACACCAAGATCATTCTCCCAGGTGAAGGGGTTCAGCATTCACAGCTGTATGCCTGCTTGTTTGCCTGCTGTGCCTACAGAACACTGATTCCGGACATGTCACATAGCTTGTAGTCAGTATGAAAACAGTCCAAACAGTCTTATCCTTAACTCTGAAAAACAATCCAAACAGTCTTATCCTTAACTCCGGTGTTGCATTTTGTTAAAGTTCATATTGCCTTCACTCACAGAGCATTTTCATTCCAACGGCCCTAAAAGCAACCTCCCTCACCTATCGAAATTTCACATGCAATGGCACCGCTAAAGCGCAGTCCTTGCCAGTGTGTATTATGACAACAGAAAAGAGAGAAATGTCCACATTCATGAGAAGTACCCTCATAGTACTAGTGATAGTACATAGTAACAGTGAGAAAAGCTTCCACGGTCTCAGGTTTTTAACACTCAAACTGAACACAGAGGTACAGACTGCAACCCTTACGTACCTGAGATGACCGTGTGAGCATTTTTATGACGCCTCCGTTCTTGTATGGAATACTCTTCAAGCTAAAAGGTGTTAGCCAATGAGCAAAGCAAGTTATATTTTCTTCTTCTTTATGTTAATACTCTGCAAAAGATTGTGCTTTGCAAGGTTAATTTCAAGTCCAAACTCACATGGGAATGAGAATAATTAGACTCATTTAAGAGAATTCTCCCCTCTGGCAGAGCTGATTAAATTATTTATACATTATCTTTTCGTATAATTGTACCTAGAACTGTGTAAATGGTTTTTTTGTCTAACTTTCAATAAATTCATAATACATGTTTTTCAAGTTGGATACACCACCTGCACCTGTGACAATAGAGAATGGCTCATTTTTAAAATGCTTCACTGAGAAATTAATCCAGAGGGAAACAGAAGCATGCCATTTAAAAGCTTCCACAATGACACCATACTGATTAAAACTCATCAGCTGAAGAAATAAAATTAGTAAGACAATAAATCTTGGACTGAATTCTGTAACCCATTTCCACAGGAATAACTTCACTGACTGCAGCCACATTACACTAAAATACTAATGCTACTTAGCTGAGTATCAGCTCCGTAATGTGACCCTTTATCTGTAATTTAATATTCCTTGATATCGTTCCCAAGTCCCTCTTTGCTAAGGAACTCAGATTGCAGATAAAATCTGAAACTTCTAGTGGAATAAACCACTAGGGTGATAAAGGAAATCTGGTTGGTGATACGAACATTCATTTCAGCTCTACTAAGTGCTCTTTCTCTCTCCAATAGCAATAAACTTGAGAAAGCCTGAGATAATTATATTTTAAAGGGCATTCCTGGTATAAAATAGTAACTTGTTTGTTATAAGCAGAAGAATAACAGTCCCAATTAAATTGGAAAACAACTGGCTCTAAGGAGATCTGTGAAAAGACATCTTTGCACCTATTGTAAAATTCTACGTACCTTCTATAGTTGCATCACCTAGATCACTCTACAAACACATGAATACAGGGAAATCCCAGCGATGTTCTTTAATGTACTATTAAAGAGTTCTGAAATGGCTTTTACAGGCTCAGGATTTCACACTATTCTTTACCATTTGCTGCACCTCCAGTCAATTTTCTTTTTCCTTTTTGTAATTCACTATACAGTTTTAAAAATTGAGAGTATTTTAATGCCTCTGGCTATGCTTTTCCTTACCTCTGCAGCAACTAAATAATGGGTATGGTTCTCTATTTGGGGACAACTGCATTAGAGAAGACAGAGGGTTAGATAAAGAAATCCATTAAAAGGATAACAAAATCACATACTTATTCATTCAAGTTGTGTATGGACAGGAGTGATAAGTAAGAAAATTATGTATTCTGACTAACGAATTAATATTTTTATTAAACAATAAATCTGCAGTGCGGTAATTATCCCAAGGCTACAGCTATGCTCAAATCACCTTAAATTAACTTCTTTAAAAGCAACTCCAGAAAAAGGAAGAGACTGGTCTTTGCCAAGAATGCAAAGGCTTCAGCTATAATTAGTTTTTCACAGCCACGCTCAACTCTTCCAATTTATTTATTTTTGGAGGAAGGGCAGATAGGGAATATTTTCATAGCACTATCCCATGCCCTGAAGACACTGATATCTGACACTCCAGCCATGTATTGTTTGCTTTTGCTGCATTGCACATTTCAGCTGTCTGGCAGGAGGGTCTCAGGCAGTGATTCAATGCTAAAATACTGTTTAACTAGCTCTGATATCGCTCCTTTGGCTATCAGATGTGCTCGGTCATCCAATTCTCTCTCACTGGCTGACAGTCAAATTCATGAGATAGGAGTCAATTTAAGGTGATGAGAATAGTCAAAAAGCCATTGTTTCTGACAAGGATCATAAAGTATCCTCTGGTAAGAAACAAAACCAAACCAACATCTTGAAAGACCACTTTTGCAAATGTATTCACAGCTTTCAGAGCCCCCTAAATTTGGACTTAAAGTACCCTAAAGGATGCTGAGACTTCTCTGTATTTCCTGGAAAAAAATAATCCTGAAGGTCCTTATAGTTCCTACTCACAAGCCTTACTGCTATAATTATTCTCTATTATTTGAATTACAGCAGTTAGTTATGAAGACTGCACAAGATAACATATAAACGCATAACTGTTCCTGCTCTGAAAAGCTTAAAAACTGTATTCAATTAAGATATTCTATAACAGATGATGACCAAATAAGAAATAATGTCATGTCCAAACTGGATGTAGTTTTACCTCAACAGAAGCAGAAGAACCAATTCATTGCCTGTTGTAGAAGCTGTATCTATAGTAGCATCTACGAGCTATTTAGGTGGTCCTAGAAATGCAGTTCTCTCTTGGCACTTTGCACTAGGGACACAGAATTTTTCTTACAAATGAGTCTGTTGAGAGTTCATGAAAGGCTCTCGTTGACTATAGGGATTCTATACAGTTCAGAGAAGATGACAGCTTACAGTTACACATACTTACCTATTTACTAATTTCACTCCTCAATTGAAACTAAAAACTTTTCTTGTGTGATTTTACTAAGAGAATCCCTCCTGCATTCTTCCTAATGGACAGCAAAAACACACATCAAGGATTTTCCCAGCTAGCACATTTCTAAAATCCTTATTCTGATGGTCACATAAGGTATTTTGTATAAAGCTTAAAATTATTTACTTTCTGCCACGTTCGACTACAGTGGTTACAATGAACAGGTGCCTGATGCGTTGTTTAATTACACACCCACAGAGCCAGCGTGGTCCCAAATCTAGCAATCAGAGAATCCTTTCCTCCTTTTATATTCTCCTTAATTATTATTTATCTAGTATTACATATCCAATTAGCGTGGACCCCCATAGAATCTAAAACAGTTTAAAGAAACGTCAGGCTTTACTTGATCATTGATATCTAGTAATACTGCTAAATAGCTCCATTAAAATGATGACTGGGTTTTATTCTGTTAAGAGCTGTCTTTCTCCAGTTTATTGTATATTAAAATATTCTTTTTATGGTGCATACACAATTTTGACATTGGAACTCTGCCTGTACACATAGGTAAGGTGTGGGATGTAATTAATATTTTAACATAAACAAAGTGGTTACTGTACTTAGTTTAAATCATCACAGGTTAAGGCTTAATGTTACAAACATCATGTAAAGTATATCCAAATTGATACATGAAAAAAATATAAGAGAGCCCAAAATGCATTTACCTATAACTTTTTTGTGTACAAAAATACTGATTAAATTTACTTTAACTCTTACATCGGCTAACAAAGATTCAGTCACCTTCCTAGCTCTTGGATCTCCTAGGATAATGCATAAACTTGGTATTTGGAAATTCCAGCTACCCTAAACCCACCTGACTACAAATCTGTGTCTTGATTTCCAGTGGGGTTTATTTCAGGTACAATTCAGGCCCCTTCAAACCCAAACCATTCTATGATTATTTGTGAACTTCTCAGCACAACAAGGAAGTCTTAAACTACTAAAAAAAGTCATAGCCAACTGCAGAAAACACAGTGGTTTTTTTTACTTTCACGCAATCAACAATTTATTACTGAATAAGCCCACCAAGAGGAAAATAAAGGACAATATTAGAATTTGGGTGGGTCAGCACTTTAGAAAAGAAATAACATATAAGTAATTCACCTAGGCAATAGAAAACATCCTTCTTTTCTCTTCAATAACTAGTGTAGTCAGATCAAATAGTATAATCATACTTGCTTTTCCAGGGCCACAGTACTAATTGAAAAAGCCCAAAAATACTGTATGGAAGAGCCCAGCTCAGGCAACCATTTATAAACTTGATGTATGTGTTAAGCTTTAAGTCATCATGGAAAAAGCATGACAAGTCTAGTCAGAAATGAAAGACATCTCAGGCTTCCTTACAAAACAGAACTTTATCCTCTAGTTTCCTGGGGCATCTGAAAAACATATGAACTGCTTATACTATTTAATGCAAAGACTCTTTCCTGAAATGAGGGACTCCTTTTCATGATTTCAAGAATTCTCTTAAGTACCCTTAAAAACAACCTGAAATTAATCACTACTCATTACTAAACGGATAACCATGAATTTTCATCTACTCTTCCATTGGTTCAGATAAGGGTAACTTAAATGGAAAATTCTTGGGAGTGATAAGCAGGCTTAGGTATTACAACACTTTTCCTAAATTCATCATCAAATGACTAAATGCTAAATGTTGTCAACGTAAAGATTCATTTCAGTTAACAACAAGGTTTTTGCTTCTGATTGCCTTTTGCAAGGCTAGAATTGTCATATATTTTTTCAAAACACTATATTATTTTTCTCCATCCATTAAAACAAGTGATCCCTAGTTTTACAGGATTTCTCCATCCTGAGCACTTTGCTGCTTTATCTAATGCAGAATTAGAGTATGTATGGAAGTAATGGAAAGAGAGATCTCACCAGGCAACATTCAGATTCTGGATTGAAATTCCAGCAAACCAGTCTTTGCTTAATTGAGTATAAAATGGGGCTAAGACTGACTAACCTCAAAATTTTATTACAATTATTTAAAAATACTTTATCGCAAAGTATTTAACTGTGTTAAAGTATGTCAAGCACTTCAGTAATACAGAGGAGGAAAGATCTCTATCATGACCAGTTTACAGTGTAGTTATCAGCAGAAAAGAAATAGCAATGCAGCAAAGAACCTAACAGTTAAGTATTGATACTTGGTGTGAACTTCACATATTCACAAGTTTAATGCAATAGAATTTCTTCTTTTTTTTAATCTTTTTTCCTCTACATACTATTCTTCCCCATGGCTTTGCAAGACAGGGTACTGGAGCCCTTAGTCAGCATTTCTAGTAGTTTACTTCAAATTAGAGTACAATTCAACATTTATCATAATGCACAGAAAACCTCCAGTTGAGAGTACTCAGATGTGAGTTAGATTTCAAAATCTTTATTTTTACTAGTGTCAACTCTTATTTTTACTAAAAGGTCAGTATTCCCCTGCTGAAAAAAAGTGGAGACGAAATAGTGCGTTATATCAACTCAGAATCTAAGCAGCTTGTTGAAAATAGCCTCTTTCCCTTCAGCTGTTCATGTAGGTGTGTTTTAATTAGAAAGAAAAGCAACCATTTGTCAACAGATACACTTTAAAAGAGCTCACCAAACCACAAAAACAGGGTACATAGTACCTCTGCAGTCCTCTACTTCTAACTTACAGACCTGTTTTTAGCTTTCCATTCCCCTTTACAGAGAGAGACAGAGACAACGCATGTGAGAGAAGGAGACTCTGGGAAGTAAAGAATAAAAGAACACAAATTTGAGTAAAAGCTACTCAAATGTTGCCAATAGCAACTCAGCTAGGATATAAATCCATGGTATAATATATACCTTTTAAATACATGATACAGATTGGCAGAATCTTTCTTGACAGAATTGGAATTTCTAAAACGTACTACAGAGCTCTCAAAAGAGAAATAATGTCTGCCATCTCCCCAAACAGAAAGTGTATGCTTGAGGGAAACAGTGCTGCGGGTGGAGGTGCCAGCAGGTTCTCACACAGTAAAGGCATTTTTTCGAGAGTGCAGAAAATGCATCCTTGTGCAAACAGCTTGTGCAAGTCATCCTGGCTGAGGAATTCTTATAGAAACAACCTTATCTCACTCAAGGGCTTAAACTTGCCAGTTTACAGCTCCCCAAATGGCAAGAGAATACTGCAGATTTGCTTTCAGTTTAGCATTCAAATGCTTAGCACTGAGGCAGGTAACAGGAATTTTGTAAGGCTAGCTATCTTCCCCAGCCTGGGGCTGCTCCCAGAGCACTATATTTGGGTGCACAATGAGTGGCCACAGACTCGGTCTCTATCAATGTGCCATGTTATTTTGGTTTTTCTATTTCTTTTCTTTTTTTTGTTGTTGTTTACTTCTTAAGTAAATTGATTTCCCCAAGACACAGTGCCTAACGATCTGACTATCCATGATATGCTTCAAATACTGGAATACATTAGACTATAAGAAGGCCCTATGGTGATTTGCTAATTAGCTTAACCCTTTTGGGACACAGAAGAAGGAATTTTTTATTAAAACAGGATAACCCTGGACTATATTGATCTGACTGAGAAATGAGTATTTTAGTCAAGATGAGTCTCAAGATGAGTACATGCTGGAAACGGCGATGTTGTTTCCATAGCAATGCCATGACAGCCTCTAGAGTGAAATAGTGTGCTACCAGGAAATGAAGGGAGTTCAACTGCTGTGAGCTACATAGTTCTGTGAGCAATCCAAATACATTCTCATAAAGAATATTTAGTACAGCTAGATAGTCCAAAGATTGCTGCTGATGTGAATCAAGCCTTATCAGTATGCTTCCAGCAGGCCTGTTTTCTCATTCCCTACGCCCAAGATGAGTTACCTAAAGGCTTAAGCTATGGGCAACACTGCTAAGCCATTTCAGACCAAACATTAACAAATACTGTAACATTTACCTCACTTCTTTTCCAGTGAAGAGTATCATCCATAATTAAGGACACTGACTTTCATTCTCCATAACACAACCAAACACATTAAACCCTTTAGCAAAGAAAAGCCTCATATGTGCAATAATTTACCAGCTGACCTTCCCCCTTCCTTTTCTCTCACGTCCTCCTCTCCCTTGCTTCCTCCTGCCCTAACGATACTCAGCAAATCTGCTTGCAAGTGGGAAGCAATTTACTGAAGTCTTGCATATTCCTCATGAAAATTTACACAGCCATAGCATTAAACTCACTTGTCTGCTTTTTACCCCAGTTAGCGTTTATGCTAATACAGAAGCAAACCAGAAAACCACTAATTGTATTTTATTTGCCTAAGGCTTTACCTAAGGCAAATATTCTGGTCAAATTCTACAAAGCTGATTTAAAATATTTTCCAAAGGAGACAGAAAGAGAATTAACTTAAGATCTGCACTGCTTTGTCTTTTCATTTTCAAAGAAATGAACAATCATCAGTGATTTGTAAAATTGCTAAAATAATGGTTATAACCCAACTGTTCTAAACCAAAATTCTACAAGACAAAGAATTTTACTTGAAAAACCCCCTAGCACGCTGCTGCTAATCCATTCCTTCTCCAGCATTTCCCATGCAATTTGTAAAGATGTTCAAACATGAGCTGAACGTCCAGAAACTCTACCGCTGTATTTGTTGCTTGTGTCATTGTCACAACCAGCCTCTTGGGTAAACAGATTGCAGTTCATTATATGTAGCAGCGCTGCCTCTGAGGGAAAGTAGAAAGACAAATACACATCACCGCCAGACCTCTTATTAACAAACGCCACTTCAAAATGTTTTCTATTTATTGTTTTAAACATGTATTTCAAGGAATCAAGCCTTGCGTGTAAAATAGCAAGATGCTTCATTTCCAGTTTGCAAAGACGTGAAGCAAGCGTTTTGGAAACTGCCTGAGCCTCCTCCTGCCCGAGCCTCCTCCTGCCCGTCCCCCTAAGTGTGTTGCAGAAGGCACCAAGCCCAGCAACATTCATTTATAATTTAAACTGTTTGCTTGGCAGAATTTTTTCATCTTAATATGTCTAGTCCTAATTGCAACTGGCACACCCAATCTTTTTACCAGAAGCTCATCTACTTCCAGGAGAGTTTTATGTAACTGGCTATTCTGTAGGACAGAAATGCAGTTTCTTTATGGTACAGGTGTTGAAATCTAGTGGAAAACATGCTCCTGCAATTTTACAATGACTTACAGGGCTCTATATGGACAAAAAGATACCTGTGGAAAGACTGATGTAAGTTTAACTTACTCATCCCCTTCTTTCAGTTATCGTGGACTTCCAGTTAATTCCCCAATTGTGAGCAATATTCTGTAACTACCTCACCATCTATTGGAACAACTTATCTCAATTTTTGTGTCTATCAAAGAATTTATTAAAAGTAATCTACCTGATGATCTGGTTTAGATAACTGCGTACTTAGGTTGTCTGAGACAGAAGTGGACACAGCCTATTTAACTCGGTCTACTCTCTTGAATATATACATCCTTTCAAGGATGAACACACATTTGTGGTTTAAAAATACATTTGGGGCTGAAATTTCTGTCAGTAAGGTCTTTGTGTGGCAAATGACAATAAAACCTCATGTTGTCCTCACAAACCATAATAACTATTTATTTGCTTTTTAAAAACTTGTCAGAAACGTTTCTCTTGGCAATCCATAGTTTATAAAACAGCTTTTAACACAATAAAAGGGATTGCCAAAAACAAAGACTTACCTTGCGTAAATATTCTGGAAAGTGTGGTTATACACAGACATATAGAGATTGCTCTCACTCACTCCTCTGCTTTAGAAGAAAGAGGAAGATATATAGTAGAGGAGAACCCACAGTAGCCACATATTAAAGTTTCCAGGATGGAGACAAGACTGCAGGGTGAAGCTACAGTGAGGAGGACACTATCAGAAGCCACACTGTACACCATACAGGCACACTGGCAAAAAATTTTCCCACTCAGCTCTCTCTTACTAAAGAATGGAATTACAGTTGCTTGGACATCAAAGGCAGACATAGCTGGACTTTGAAGAACCACATATAAATTGGTTCTATATAAACAGTAATATTAAAGAGGGAACCATTTAGCTTGTTTAACCTAGACAGGTGAAAGACAGAAAAAGAAGATGAATTTGGAAACAAATTGAGGAGGTATTCCCTACGATCCCTAGGATAAAGGCACCTGTCACTTGATCTTGCAAAGGCAGTTTTTTAAGGACAGAGTTGTTTGATTTAATGAAAATGCTTCCTGTGACATTAACAAAGCACGGGTTAAGCTCCACAGATGATCTGGCCTATGAAGGAAGAAATATAAACAATCACCAGAGACAGGGTGTCTGTCACATTGGTGCTTTCTTTTCGGAATTTGCCCTCAGTAGGACAACTTCACTTTGACATCTAATAGTCTCTCATACAAACCCACAGAGAAATATTCTTCTAACTCCTTTTGAAACACTTAAAAGGAAATCACTAAAGGAACACAACATTCTGAGCTGGCCCCATAACCTATTTCTCTTCTTACTGGTACCTTTATTTTCTGCAAAACATGGACAAACACTTTTCTTTGCTACATTTTCTTCTGCTTCTCCTCCAAGTGACCCTGTTGCATTGCAAGGGGCAGCCTCACAGATGACTAGAATGACCCCACGACACAGCTTCCAGGATGATGCCAGCACTTGATACAGCAATGGCTGCATTAATCACAGGCACAACAACTCACAGGAAGCAGCTGAGCCTTACCCCCAAACTATACACATCTCAGACATTAGGGTTCTGGGAAGCAGGATGGAGAACAGGGGGCATGGTCAGGGTAAGGACAGACCTTTCAGCAAAACAAGGTGGAGTAGCTCAGTGTGGAATGTCTTCAGGAAATAACAGTACAGAGTATTCTAATCAGGCAGACAGTTAACATTCAGCTGGCATCAGTTTCCCATTTACTTGTCATTAACCAACTCCAAGACTGTTACTTTTCACATAAAATTCCCTGATTTTTGCAACCTCTTAGCTGTCTCTTACAATATCTGAGCGTTTTCTGTTACAAATACTGCAGGGATTCCGATAAGTAAAGCTATATTTTAAAATCTGCAGAAAAATATTATAAAACAGCTCTTTTAAGCCCCACTAATATTATCAACACTGAGCAAGGAACCACAATAAAGGATACTGAAGCTCCTATCTGTGATTGCTAAATGCCAGAGGTTAATCCTGAGATCATCCGCTGACATGTATGTCTCACAGTCACTGTTGACAGATATTGAGTTGACATGATAGGTGTGACCATTAGCAAAGATTCTCCGGGGAGTGACTTCTACCATCAAATCCATAGGCTTCAACACAGGCACCTGCAAAAAAACACAAAGCACAAACCAGAGAGGGAGTAAGATTTTAAATAAGTTTTGCTAGGAGGATGAGAGTTTCAATGGAGAGCAAGCATTTAAATACTGTGACATTATAAAACTTCTCACAGTGTACGGAAGCTGAATTTCCCCATGGATGAATTGCTGGGCAAGGCCATCCCTGCCAAGGAGAAAGGGAGAGACAAGAGAGGCATGGGAGCCAGGCAGAGTGATGGAAAGCATGGACTGTGGAAGGGGAGGCACTGGAAAGCCTGGACTGTGGGAAGGGAGGCACCAGCAGCTGTCGCAGGACAGGTGAGTCCCACAGCAGGAGCTACTGCCCCACATACACAGGAGGCTGTGGCTCTAACAAGCAGCAAAGTTCTAGCATTTTGCCAAAGAGTTTGCTGTTAGTTGCAAATCACTTACAGTATTTATTTTGCTACTTGATGTCTCTCTTTCAAAAAAGTCAAGTGGTGAAAAGGTTATAATCTCAGCAAAGCATAATAAACGGAGCCTTGGAAAACAAAGCCAACGTGTGTATATACCATATCTACACACATACTCCTGAAAAGCCAAGACCACAGGCTATCGCTCATCATTGCTCCCTTGGGTTTTGCCTGTGTGTCAGTTCAGTGTCATACTTCAATAACGAGACACTGTCAGTTTATTTCCTACTGTTAAACAATTAAACACTGTAAGGCTGTGGTCCATGATTGGGACCATTTGATGTTGTTGAACATGCATCAAAAACAATCTATCATACATCAATTCACAAGATAGTTTAAAGAGGAACTCAAACTTAAGAAGTTAAAGCTTAGAGTTTAGCTGGCCACTAAAGGAACAAAACAATTGTTCACTCAGCCTTTGAATTCTCCGACTACAAACAATCTAGAAGGGTTTTGTTTCCTTAGTCACACAGAAAGGATAAATATTCCATTAATGTAGTCATGTTTACACTTTGAAGGCCTTTTTCACAGTAGACAATGTTGGCTTGTTTTGGAGGTGGGGGTTGTTTGTTTTTATTAATAGTAAAGAAATACCAGCGCTTACACAACATAGCTTTTCAGTTCTAACCTTGAGCCACTTCCTTTGTCAAAACACCTGGAGTCAATTCAGCCATTAAAGTCTGAGGGCAATAACCTGTTACGTTGTCATACACGCCTATATAAATTCCATGACAGTGTGTGTTAAGCAATGCAGAATCTCACATTCACTGCAGCACAGACTACTGCAAATCCAACTCTTCAGATAGATAGGAGATAATTCTTTTATACTAATGAAATAAAGATGAGACTGAAATTTTGTGTACTGTCTTTAACTCAGTTGCTCTGGATAAGGACAGAACACTGTTTAATATTGATTACAAGCTTCTGCATTCTTGCTTGCAGCACACCAGGCTAAAGAATCCTGTGTGAAAGCATGTTAAGTCACACTGAGAGAATTTTATCAGGAAGAATAAAACTGACATAAACTCTCTAAACATATTTGTGTTGGTCACTATATAATAAAGCATTTGTGGCTTGAAAATGGGTGCTGTATTCAAGACTGTTATTGGTCAGCTAAAACTTCAATAAGAATAATCATATATAAGCTTAGGATTAGGAACATATTTAAATCTTTTCCTGAGTTAGCACCCATTTGTACACCTTCTTTGTATAGAAAAAAAATGGATTTTGGACAAAGACAGCAGTTTACCTGCAGTGATGTTACTGTAGAAAGATCTTTAAGTTTTCCTTCTTCATCTTTTAAGTTGTACCCCTCTGGTCTCTTATCTCTTTCAGTAATTTTCCATAACTTGATTGTTTTATCTTTAAAAGAAAAGACACACAACTGTCAGCATAGGAATTCTCAATGTGGTTACTCACCCTCCACAATGTATTCCTTAAAGAAGTTTCTACACATTAGTTTAGCCAAGTCCCATGCTGAAACTGTCTGGGTCACTTAATTTTGCACATCCAGAAATTGTTGCCAATAGGAAAAATACTGATAAAGCACATCCCATACCTTCAACCGAGTCAGAGGTTCCAGGCAGCTGACAGACCAGGTAGAGTACATGTTGCTCTTGTATCCAACTTGGCAGTTTGTAGGTGGAACAGACCAAAACCACTCAATGCTCACTGCTGAAGTTCAGTTTGACAATTTGACTTTTTGCAAAGAAATAATCTTGATATTAAAGCCAGTTTGCTAGGTAACTTATAAACAGCACAAGAAGAGCATGGAGTGGGCTGACAGACCAACGATACCTGTCCGGCACACTGTGGCAACGGGTAGCGTTGTATTGGTGTAACATCAGGAGCACCAGCAAATGAAAGGCTGTGGAAAAATGAGATACTTCTCCCTCCTAAGGGAAAGCAGCTGAGAAATAACATAGAAAAAGACCGGAGAGAATTGTGTTGAAAGGCTAAGAGAGAGAAGTGGGGAGAAAAAATATACTAATCTTACACTGAATGGAATTAAATCTAAACTCTCTGTTTTTCATGATGGTGAAGGATATGATGATAGAATAAGTATTATTATTCTATATAAATATTATATAAGAATAAGTATTATTATTTGCTTCTTATTTAGCAAAGAGCCTCTGAAGCCAACAAATAGAAGCTTTAAACATTTCAGATGGAGTTTGTCCTTGGTTTTGTGGTGGATGAGCATGCAGATTTCCCTAACTTTGACTGTCCACTCCAACTCTGGTCGTGCACCCGACCTGCCAACCCTAACACTCCCTGGGCTGAAAAATCAATGCCTCCTGCAAAAAAATCTGTCCTCAACCTTCTAATGGTCATTCCACTTATCTATTCATGGAGCAGCCAAAGCCTTTCCAAAGTTTCTGCACTCCAACTGCCACCACAGCTTTCAGTGACCTCAGTTCCTGCGTCATTTCTGATTTTGTCCCACTTTCTTCCTTTACCCCTCTTTCCCAAAGTGCACAGAAGAGCATAATTCTTTCCCCAATGTGGCTGATCCAAATATTTCTTTCAAATTCTAGAATAAATCATTTTAAAGGCAGGTGATAGGAATACATTAATCACTTGACATTTCTGTAGCAACTTTAACTTTGACCTTTTTTTGTTTCAAAATCAATCCCTCCTCTGAGTGTTTTTATTATTATGCAACTCCTAACAATATTGATATGCTAATTTCCAAGCAACAAGAAATATTACAGTTGTTCAATCTGCAGAACAAGAGGTTACTTCAATTTGCAACTAAAAAGCTCCATTTAAATATTCAATACATTTCATTTGTATCAGTCACGTTAATTAATTACTAAAAATACATATAGGTCATATCATGCACTTGGGATTTTTATTACATGTAAATAGTGCATTCCTGCTTACCTAGTCTAGAATTTATAAATACAGCATTGTAAAATGAACTATAACCAAAACTACAAACAGTTCTCCATTGTTGGACTTGACTGCTATTGATAAACCTATCCCTGTCCTGAGTGAAAACTATTTTGTTAGCAGTTGAGGGTATCACATGTGTTGATTTTCTTCTTCTTCATCTGCCTCTGGACTTTAAAAACTGCCTAGAAATTCTAAGCACGCTTATATTTCACAAAACATAGAAACATCTCTGTGAGGTTCAGTATTCATTCTGTCTCAAGGGTGTTGTGAAGTTTAAATTAATTAACGTCTGGTAAGCAGTCATAAATCCTCAGATGAAAGGATCTGTATGGGCCAAATTCTGATCTACCCGATGCAACTCACATCGCAAGTGGCTGCAATATATTCTGGTACAAAAGGTACCAATGAATCATAATAATTTATTATTATACTACAAAATCAGTTCAGTTTACAGTGCAAACCAGAAATTTGCTAACTGCAAGCATTGTAAATCCACAGTGGGATTCAAAAGCCTTGGTGGTTTCCTTCTGCCTCCATTAATGAAGACGCTGCAATCTAAGCTTAGTTGATGACTTGTTGGTAACGTGTGAACTGGAAAGGGACCAAGATCCCCTCTGAGAGAGGTGACCTGTGCAGGAACAGCTTCAGACAGAAGTTCTCCTTAGAAGGATGGAAACAGTTTTGGGCAGGTGCAGACCTGTCAAGTCTTATACATTGAGAGTGAGATTTAGACAGACTCTCCCCCCATCTTCCCTAAACAGAGGGATGTTCCTCTCAGCAAACTCAATGGGTACGGTCCACCTGCGCCTGCAGAAAGAAAGGATGCTGTTTCACAGTTCTCATTTTTCTGACCAAAACTCCTTTAGAACCTAAACTACCAGAGAGCAAAATATTAAAAAATGCATTAAAATATTGGGCTCAGAAATCAATAAATATAAACCAGTACTCAAGATGTTTCTACAACCTGGCCAATATGAGTATGTGTGACAGGTAATACCTTCATTCTCTACAAGTTAGGGAAAATATTTTTATCCCTTTTGATAGGCATGGAATTAATATACATTGTCAATGACTTCTCACAGGTAACCTGCGAGACAGCGAGGAATTCAGCATGGTCCTTCTGTATCCTAAAGTTAAAACTCGCTTTAAGAGTATGCCAAGAGGTGAATCTTCAGCCTTCAACCCTGCTGTGCCAGGAAGCTAGGAATCCTCCTAAAAAAAAATGTTTTGCAATGAAAAGCTGAAACCCAAAGGCTACGCCGGTGGCACCACTTCTGTTGTCCTCACTGTAATGAGCTCTGCTGTGATGCTCCAGAGTTAATAAGGGGGAAAAACAGAAGCCAAAGTATTTTGCCAGGTCCTAGCCTTGTTCAGTGATGGCTGCAACTGGCTTAAACGACAGCAACACTAAGACTGATTATTTCTTCCTTTCTCCCCTCCCATATAAGTATCAACCAGAAAACTGACATAAACATCTATTAGGCCAACTGTAAAAGCAGCGTATCTGAGGGCTCAGCGGTATTCTTCAGTGTTTCCAAACCCAAACTTCAAAATGAAAAGAGAAAGGTTTACTTTTAATAATCTGCTTTTGTATCATGCACATGGAAGAAGTCATTCTTAGTTCAAGTTATCTGAAGAAGAAGGGAAGTTCTGACCAAGGGAGAATTGCAGAAGTAATCTTCCAAACTTCATAATTAGCTAACTAATCATTAAATTAGCAAAAATCACCTAGCTATAACAGATATGTTTCATTTCAAATATTGCAACAGTGCCCCAAAAAGTCAGAAGACAACTTTAAGGAAAACACACACTACAGAACATGAAAAAAATTGCTATCTACTGTGAATTAATGTAAATAATCTTTATTGCTATAAATTTTAACTAAAAATAATCACTTCGCCCTAAAGCATCAATTCCCAAATGTAGGATTATGCTATTTTTCTATCAGCTATTCCCAATTATGCTTAAACTTCTACAAGAAAAATTCTTTTCTGATTACAATGAGATCTCAAATTTAGAATTGGATATTTTTGTCTCATGCATCACCAGCATTAATGAAGGTCGTGGGTGTCAAAATGTTTCCTAAATGACACCTGTACTTGCTAGGCTCCATTCAGTTTCTTCCCCCTATGTCACATCTGCATATCCCCTCTTAGCAATAATACTGCATATTTTTAATCAACAGGCCTTAAGCATGTTTGAAAGATGAGGCAGTATCAATATCTTATTATTATTCCTACTGCCTTCCAAAGATTTGTCTAACTCTTTAGAACTTAAATAAACCATTCTGATGATAATGAATGAAAAGAAAAAGAAATTAATTTATCTCACCTGCATTCATTTACACATCTACAAAGAATATAAGTTATGACAAATGCAGCAGACAAAATTCTAAATCCCCAGTGAAACACAGCTGCTGAGTAAGGTGATGCCTTGTCACAAAATTTATTTCAGGATAGCACAGCATGTTAATAGCTAAAATGGATAGCTCTCTAAATGTATATGGATAGTCAATAGGAAAAACCCTATGACTATCAATGAAATTCATAACTAACAGATATCAGAGTTAGTATGACAGTCTTGGCAAACTCTGAAAGAGGAAATTATGAAAAGAATAGATTAAAATGAACATATAAATATACAGTCAGCACAAAAAAGCACAAGAGCAAAAAGCTGGTATGTTCTATATACTCTCATCTATCTTACCATTTGTTGATAAGAGTGAGTGAGCTGCATTTTGCTGTGGTAACCACTTGATCTTGTTTATTTTCTCTTCTATCTCCAAGCTCTTCAAATAATCAAATTCAGGTTCATGGCTCTGGAAAGTGCTGTAAACATTGTACTCCCCCTGATTGTAAGGCTCATTTTTACTCTATGGAGAATAACAACAACAAAAACTCGTGGTTTATGATGACAATATATCTCCATGTCTTAGGAAAGCTGTATATGCAGCCTTATAAATATAAAAATATTGAAAATGTAATTTAATTTCTCATTTAAAACATGATATTGATAGATTTGCTTCTACAGAAATGAAATTTCCTGTAAGTATTGAAGCAACGTTTAATAAAAGGCAGATTTTTTGAAGAACAGTCAATTATTCAGGAAAGCTTTCTACAGAAGATACTGCAGATGGACTGAATTTAAAAGTGAAACACAAAGGTATCACAGCAAAGGCATTGTTTAAAATGGAATGGTTCCATCAAACAGGCAAAAGCTATTTCAACGATGTAGAAGTAAATCAAAAACAACCTTCTTTTTTCTTAGCTTTGAAGCACTTTTGCTTGGGACAGCAAACTACCAAGTATAAGATGCTTATCCTCTTTTGCTTCCTCTCCAAAGAGGCGGCATCCTGTTTTAAAGAATCTTGAGATTATAAACAAGTTTGTTATGTAGACCAAATTAAAGTATTGAAAATAAAGCCAGGTTTTAGCAAGCTATTAAGGACTACACTGGTAGCTCACATACCTCAGGTTCCCTTTGGAATATAACAACCCGACCCCCCTTGTCACCAGTAGCCAGCAGTTCTCCAGTGTGGTTGAACTCAACTGTAGAAATAATATCAGCTGGAGGAGAAAAAGAGAAAAAAGGCAAATTTTAGACTGCTACTGCAACACAGCCATTAGAAATATCAAGGACTCCACAAAAAATGCAACAAATGAGGGATTTGAAGGAACACAGATGAATTCAACAGCAAGTCACTAATGCAAACAGGCTGCATGCCATAACAATCTGAGGTTGCCATTACAATCTGAGGTTGCTACACAATGAAACAAGTGCGAACATAACGAGGCAAATTTGTGTTTCCAGCACATCTGCAGTTTGGGAGTGGAGGAGATTTCTGGAGAGGTTATGCTTCAATAAGAGCAATCTCAGGCTGCTACAAAGCTTTTTTCAATACTGGAGATTGCAAGAGCATTGGCCTCCTGCTATTTCCTCTAGCAAGGACCAACATGACATCTCAGTCCTGTTGTATGTATTATTTATTCTCCACCCTTTATGAGGGTTTTTAATATAACCCCTAGTGCTAATTTCCTCAAATATGTGTTTGAGCCAAGAGCGCAAAAGCAAAGTACACGTAGCCTGTCCTGCCACAGAGGAATGAAGGCAAAACCAGAACTGCTCATTGCGCAATGCTGGCAAGAGCCCATTCAAATCAGTGTTTTTTGGTAAATCATTTCAGCAGCATAAAAATGTGTCATCAGAAGATAAAATGATCCCAGCCTCTTCTTTTTCTAATTTTCAACAACGCCCTTTCCCTAAGCAATTGCATCAGCTTAAACAAGAAACCTCATCAAAACCCGAGGCCAGTCTTGAGTACAATTTACTACACATCAGAATGAGAAGGGAGAAAAAGACTGCAGGAGCAAAAGAACCGGTTCTTCTGTTTGTATGACTGTAAATGCTAGAATCATAATCCACAGTTAATCCTGCACTATTAGCATAATTTAAATTAAAATGCCTAGTGCAATAGTAAATTAAGAAGCCATCATATATACAATCACAGACAAATGCAGGGTATTACTCAGAGATTGCACATATGAATCCTCTATAATGATCAGCATTCACTCATCGGAAACATGGACCAGATTTTCAGAAGCATCAGTAGTTAGCACCTCCCCTTTAGGCATAAAAAGCTGTGGTTTTCATCACCCATCAGTTTATACTGAGAACAATTAGGCGACAGTGGGCGAAGCTCTTTTGAAAACCTAGCCCCAAATGAGTTCACTAAAATTCAAAGGAATTGAAATAACAAGTGGATGTACCATTTACTTGATACATTTTATGAATTGAAAACATCTGTTCCTATTATTCTTTTAATAAACTATCAGTTGAGTGTTAGAAAGCTTCTATTGCCAGTAGCTCTCATCAGCAACACAGCCATCCAAAAACTGGGTTCTTACTGGAATGTTATAAACAATTCACCATCTATAAAAGGAAAACTTTACTCTAATCATGGTAAAGAAATGTATCTTTTCATTTTTTTTAAGAAATCTTCACCATCAAATTGTTCTAAAAAAAAAAATAACAAAACCAAACAAACCAATCAACCAACCGTCCTCTTTTTTTCCTCCACATGCTACATATATAAAGGAGGAACGGGGAATCATAAAGCATGTATATCATTTTCTTTTTTGCTCAATAAAATCCATGGATGTGCAGACTTTGAGAAAAATGGAACATGATGACTTACAATATTTTGGGTTTGAACCCTAACCTTCTCAAAGTTAATAGCACTTTATTTTTATGTGGACATCCACAGACTGTATTTTATAGGCAACAGCCCCAAAAGCCCTAGTCTTTTAGAGTACAGTACGAGAGACTCTGCTTATGGTTGGTGATGCTCTGGGGCTTGGGATGGATGAGTTTGATTTTAAAAATTGCAATTTTTTTAAATCTAAACAATTTTTCTGGCATGTAAAGTTCATTTGTAGTGCTTCCAGTGGAAGAACATTTCTTGGCTATTTTGTTCTTATCCTGCAAAATTCATACTGATAGTAGATGTGAGCTCCTGCTTATAAAATGGTACCTGCATGATTTTAGTCATTTAAAGTTGTATCTTACCCCAACCATACAGGCAGAACTGCAGAAGTCTCATACTGCCAGTCCTTTTAGAATGATGACTCTTATCTTAAGTGTGCAATGGGGTAGAAGGGTAAATGCAGAGGGGAGGAATGTAATATCTATTAAAATATGTGCCTATGCATGTATGTGGCCACATGTGTAATGTATACATGATTTTCTCAACAGGTCACAAAAGAATCATAAAATAACTGTGCAAAAGGAATCAACAGCTTTTGAACTTGTATGCATGAATACACTTGCTATTGACCTGGAATACTTCCACAACGGCAGGAAATACTCTTCTCTATGGTCACAGAATATTGTATTGCACTTTACAGAGGGTATTGGCCAATGCTCAGTAAAGTCCACAGGAGTATTTGTAGACTTCAGTAGTAACTGAACCAGGGTTATAAAAAAAAATAGCCCTGCATTTTATTATTATATTGCATTTGTAACTAAAATATTGTGTGCAGTTCAGTGGTTATTGTTTAAAGAAATGCATCTAAAACATTAACAATCTGCAGGCAGTGTGTAATGATGTCGCTCTGAGGCAAAACTCTCCTCTCCCCAAGGTGTTTTTTCCAGATGCATCCCTCCTTTCTATTAGAAGAACTAATTCTGAACTGGAAACTACCCATCATTTTTAAATTAACTTGTTCTGAAAAAGAGCAGATCCAATATTCT
The DNA here is from genome assembly GCA_028565335.1 of Limnodromus scolopaceus. Lineage (NCBI taxonomy): Eukaryota > Metazoa > Chordata > Aves > Charadriiformes > Scolopacidae > Limnodromus > Limnodromus scolopaceus. Next base: position 53,314,299 of record JAOXNO010000033.1, on the reverse strand, counting down.
GACCTTAGAGGCTATGCAGCTTGTTTGTAAAAAATTATCCTTGAATTGGAAAATCACTTTTATTGATCCTGTAAATAACAGCTGAAAACAGCAGCCCCCCCAAAAAATCTTACCCAGCATATCTGTTAGCAGGTGAACATTAGTCATGCTGTTTTCATAAGAAAGATCAGCCAGGCTGGCTCTTCCTAAGACAGTGGAGGTAGGAACAGAATCAATCAACAGAGCTCTTCATACCCTTCTGCAGAACATTCCCCTGCATATTTCTTAATGCTGTAGCAACATCAGCCACTATGGACCCATCCTGCAGATTCTTCCATTGGAGAATGCCCCCCTGAGTATACCAAGCAATTAACTGCCAGATTTCACCCTCTCCAGGATATATAAATGCTCCACAATGGAAGAGCTGATGAATTTGCATGTACAGTAAGCCCTTGGCAAAGGATGTCAGAGATGAAAGACTCCTTCCAGCCTTCTTTTGCACTACACCTTCCATATCTGCTGGCTGTGCCAAGCTTTGCACTAACAATTAGGATTATCAGAGACACAGATAATTTACCTATTAAGAACAATTATGGGTAACCTCAATGCCAACCGGCAAACACTTCCAATCAGATTGCAAATCCCAACTTTTATCCAATATTGATCTTCCTACTCCATTTTTTCAATTCCCCATTCTGTCTATGCAGAAATGTATATACACTTGGATTTAAAAGTCATGATGTTCAACATCTTCACTCAGTTAAAAAGCATACCTTGGATACTCAAAACACCAATGCTGACTGAGAAAAGCAAACTGAAAGCCTTCAAAAGATGAAAATACTCAAGGGGGGTATACACCTGGTCATCTGTTCCACATCCTTCCACTGCAAATTGTTCCAGCAGGTACAATGCATTACAGACTTCATACCCCAGACTAATTTTATGAATTCATAGAAAGACATCACATTATTCTACAGCTTAAACTGACAGAAAGTTTTTCCTGATCCAGTCTGAAGCATTTAATTCCCTGACTCCTAGGCACCTCTGTGCTTTTGCACCTCATTAACTAATTCCTCTGCAGCTTCACAATTTACACTCTTTAAATGTGCTTAATCGTTATGTTGTACCCAACAGCTGCTGCTTACCTAGATATATTCTGCTTTTCTAATAGACCTAAGTCCATCAATGTACATCTGTACACATCAAGTATCTCTAGCTGACTGTACTGCTCTTCCCTCAGCTTCATGAGTTTTGTTCCAGCACAGATGCAGACAAATGAACAAAGGTTGATAACACGCCGCTCAAATTAATTCTGGCCTTTATTTCACACCATCACATACTTTTCAATGGTTACTTCCTTGCCTCTTACAGGAGTAGTTTAAAGGATTTTAATAGCTTATTCCTATAGAACACAAACAGGTCCAAATACCTTTACAAGAATTAGAAAAGTCTTATCTATATAATAAATATTTGCATTATTTTGGGGCACTCCAGCACATCTGCATGTCATTTTCCACCTGGTATACACTTAGTGAAGTAACATCTGAACAGACTTACACATCTTCATACAGTCTTTTGGTCAGAAACCTCAAGCAGCTCTAAGAAAAGTATAATATTCTGTATGTTACTTCTACTATTTCTACCTTTCTGGGGCCTTTTATTTGAAGGCTCTGGTCTACTTTATTTTGCTTCAGAAGATTGGGAAAGCAAAGAAGATTTCGTAACTATTCCACCACAGAAATGCAGCTTTTGGGACAGCTGTAGCAAGTTTTGAGGGCAAACAACACCATGCAACCGCACCGGGAAAAGAAGATCAGAGAATATAATATTTTGTTGAATTGCAGTGTAATCCTGATAGAGAATTAAAGGTTTTGGAACGGGCCAGAACACTGGAATTAACATAAGTACTTTTCACAAAAAAAAAAAAAAAGCTGTGAAATCCTCCCAGCCACAACAGGTCAGAAGTTCTCCTTTACATCCCAGCCACAGCAATCAGCATGGCCACACTGTCGGCCTGGGCTGACTGAATCAGCATCTGGGTCAGGTTTTTGCTGTGGGTGTTCCCAGTGGCTAGCAGGCAACCTTTTAGCCTACGTTATTTCAACCAAGTTCTGACCTGGCCTAACCTTGGTGTGTGAAATCCAATAAGATCACAGTGCAATCTGGCATGGCTGCAAGCGATGTTCAGTCATACTGATACAAAAGTCCCTGAGGAGCATAATCTGGAAGAAACAACAAAGAAGCCTGCAACAAAGAGAGCCATGAAACAAAAGGAAAAATGGTAGATAAAAGAGGAGCAGTATTACAGTATCTCGTGTGAAGGCAAGGCCATTACACTGAGCTATGTTGTCAGAATTTTGCTTAGACTTAGACACCAAAAAAAATGGGAAAGAAAAAAATGAACAGAAAGTAAAAGCCTGCTACCTTTTTTTTTTTAAGCTGAAGTTTCAGATGTTTCCTCAAGCAGCTAGAAAACAAGGTATGCAAAACCTCAAAGGTATGAGGATAAGATGAATCCTTCTTTTCTGAAATAGCTGGCAAAGACACCCTTAACAAACAGAACAGTTTCCTACTTGAAGCAGCAGATTCTGTAACACACATTCATTCTGGTTCACAGAATGAACCATTCTTGGATCCAGGGATTGTATGACACCAGAAACCAACCCTCAAAACTCAAGTAAACACAACGCAAAGTCTCCCACATCACACTGCCAGCAGCCAGGGCTGGGTCCAAAACTTGACCCTAAAAGCCAACACACCAGAAAGCCAACTCCACTCTACTGGTAGGCAAGACATTTTGTTGACTTACACATAAACTACCTGATCACCTCTCCCAAGTCACCAAAACAACACAGGATACAAGCCAGTACACAGTTGGGTGGCCATATGAGAAGGACAGACAAGAGAAAAGCGAGCGCAAGGATGCACAAAATGGAGAGAGAGCATCCAATGCGTTAAAATGAGCAAGAGCATCAGAAAGGGCGCAAAAGAGCGTACGTGAGAGAGCATATGCACACATCAGAGATTGAGAAAGCATGAAAGAGCACAAGGAAATGCCACAGCAGCAGATAAGAAAGCAGTTTGAAATGAAGGATCTATCTGCCCCTTTCCCTTTGCCCCTGGGATTATCTGTCACCCTGGCAAATCTTTCACTTTGCTTCTTTTTTTCTTGTCTATTACGGCTTTAAAACCTGATGGAGTTTATGCTGTGAAATCTAAGTGTTTGGTCCATGTTAGATGGGCAATGCAAAACACTACAGGAAGCTGCTTTTGGCCAAAGCAAACTTTGAACATAGATATTAATAGTGTGAGCGCTTAAGCGATCAATGAAACAGGGTGATCAATCAATAACAGAATGAAATCCAGAGATGTGTGTCCACTGCACTTCACGTGTTGTTTTCCTAACTGACACCTTGCCTGGCTTCCTTGCTAGCAAGGACAAATATATCAGGGCAAAATCCAAACAGCTCCATTTAATCCTGTCAAGCAAGAACAAGGAAGTTTATCGGGCTAAATATCACCTTCTTCCTGAGTATAACAACCTCTTCTTGATGAGAAATCCAAATTCACAGGGTCAAATGCTGAACAGCTCTTGAAAGGCTGCTTGAAATGAGAACAGTTCAGCTGGGGATGGTAGTAAATAATAGTTAGAAAAAAATAAAAATAGAAGCAACAAATTTCCTAACCTCAAATCCGGGCAAGCACTGAGCAAATCTTTCCCTTTTTTCCATCTTTAATCTCCAACTTTTGGATTTTAGAAATTCTACACGTGCACGCCTTGGTTAGACAATCATGATACCGCTGAGTTTCAGAGGTCCATGCATCCCTGTATCCTCAGCGACCAAGGAAAGCACCATCCCATTCAGGACATTTGAATGTAGGTTCAGTGCTCGCTCAAAGAGAGAATTTACTTGAAACAGAATCTAAAAACTATATCTAAAATTTTCACCTCTATGAGCACCTATGACCACTGTAATTTACTGGTTTTAGCCCTGAGTTTTAATAGAGTTGGGTTTTTCCTCCAATATTTTTTATGTATTTATTTTAAGACCTTAGAAAATGTTTTCAACAGCTTTTTAATCACATGCTAATTTCTAGCTGCATTTCTCAAATTAGAAAATCGGGAAATGACACCCAACTATTGGAGCACAGTCAATGTGAAAAAAAAAATTTTGCCTACAGCACAAATATGGAAAACAGATTTTCTGGGTTCTGTGCTAAAATCACTTCACACTGAATACAAGACTCTGAGATTCAGACTTTCGTAAAGTGACCCCCCCACTTCTACTACTAATTTAAAATCTTAAAGCTCTTATTTCAGAGGTTCTGGCACACATCTCCCCCCTGCAGAGTACAAGGCCTCCAGGAAAAGAGGCCAAAGAGACTTAACCTTCTGCCTGCTGAAGTAAATGGAAAGTTTCCCACTACTTCGGTAGTAAATAAGGTCAAGGAACATTTGTCAGATGGGGTGTAACTGAAAATTAGGACACATTTCTCAAAATTTTGGCTACTGTTTACATGCACTTCAGTTTTTTCATATTCAATGTGACCTGCTTAGATCGTTGCAAAGATTCGGTCATTAGTTCTGCAGAATGCCTAATTAACATTAATGTTATCCTTACTAAAGTCACTCAGTGCACTACTTGGCCTTCATAATCTGAAAGACCCAATGGACTGATAAAAATCTTGCTATAATTACTTTTAATACCCATATAGGGACTCCCAAATAGTAGCAGTGCATCACCTACGGTAACGTAGCAGGCTTTCAGTGCCATGAGCCTGCGAGTCCTCCCTGGGCACTTCCAGGCAACGCAGCGGATGACTCTGCTTCTGGGCAGGTGCCTCCGCCGCTGGGGATGTCCAGAGCAGCCAAGCTTGGGAAGCACCAATTCCTCCATCCTGTTCAGCCTGAACAAACTGGAAAACTCACTGGAAAGCCTTTCACCTTCAGTAATAGTAAGCCATTCGGTAACACTGCCCACAGCTATTCTTACAAGCAACACTGAAAACCAAGGGAACACTGAAGATCAATCTCTTTTTTACCATAAAGATATTCACAGAATGCTTCTAAACTCCATATCCCCAAAAAGCTTCTCCACAGCTTACCCCTGTGTAACGCACACTAGCAATTTATTTTCCTGAGATTTCTGAGAAAAATAATGCATCTGGACAGGGTTTTTTTCTTTCTTTCTGCGTTTGCTGTCAGATAAGGGAGTCATCTAAGCTAAGGATTCAGCAACAGGCTTAAAACACTCCACTTAATAAACAGCACAATTAGGAAATGTGCCAGTCCACTCCTCTTAGCAACCAATGCTGAAGGGCAAAAAGGAAAAAAATCACCATGGGCATCACATTATGTATTTAAGATATCCAGAGTGGGGTTTATACTGGTACTCACAGAAGGAAGCCTGCATGAACTGGGGGCTTCTGCTCAGCTCCATGTTACTTCCCACCGAGGAGCTGCAGAGCCCGGCTGCCAGCAAAAGACAGATTAGAAATGGTGCTGCCAAGTGTTAAAAATGCTAGGCAACCGGGTTTTATTGAGGGCACAGAAAGACCTTGAGCCTCACCCCTCATTTTGGAGCAAATAAATGCCAAAAATGGAAAGTGTACAAATTATTAAAATATACTAATTTTGCTTTCACTGTCAGAAGTGATTATGCTTTTTGCATAATCCTTGCAATGTTCTACAATAAGCAAACATCAAGTTATGCTAAAAGGCTATTATAAAACAAAGACAAAAAAGTCCCACCCATATTTAGAATTTTAAAGGAAAATCATTAATTTAAAATATATCAAAGAGTAATGAAAAGTCATCCAAAATTTAAAATATGATCCTGAATAACCAGATTCAAAATGAATGTTATTTTCCATGTATTACATACAAACTTCAATAGAATTTCACTGCCAGCTGGTTCTGTGCTCTTTTTTCCTTTTTTCCCCCCCTTAACTGAGCAATTAAATTCCAGAAGCGAAGCTCTCAGTAATTCTGTCACAGCAGTTCTCATGTTCAAAGCACTTTCCAGGCATTAAACCCTCCAGCAACCCAAGGAAGTCAGTAAGGAAGTGTTAGCATTCCCATTTTACACAAAGAAAAAAAATGAAACAGATCCTCCAGAGTTTTTATCCAAGATCAGAGAAGCAGTTTTGATTATATACATACTAAGGGACAGATAATCCAGGCTGTGGCTCAGCAAAACATTTCTATTTAATAAAGCTCTTAATCACTTGCCTAGAGACGTAAAACGTTCCTGTATTCACTTCAAATGAGTGTGCATGTTGTTAAATGAATATAGTGATACAAACAAAGCCTCACAATAGCATGCACCAAGGAAGAAAAAGCCCCAGTGAGTAGGCTTTTGGGTGAAGTGGGGGGGATATAATCTTAAAAATCATGAAGGGCTGGAGCCAGGAGCTGGACTAGAGCCGGAGTCTTTAAGCAGAGAGAAATGACAAGGAAAGCAGAGGCACAACAGCCGTATCTGCACTGGTAAATGGAGGAGAGCTCCAGGACATTCTTGGGCTGTGCAGTGCTGTGATTCATACCGTTAAACTGCTAAGAGTGGACCTTGACAGGCTTTTGGCCGTGATAAACTGCTCTCCCCCAAGCACCACATCGGCATGGCTCAGGGGTTATCACAAGCGGGGGACGCGTCTCAACAGGTAGCCACGCACACAGGCACCGTGTTGTGGAAACAGTGGAATGCCACCCTCACAGTCACAGGTCCGTCCGTGCCAGCTGGTCACAGTGCTCCCAAACATTCCGTTCACTCGGGCAGATGTACTTAGTGACTGCAGCCCACAGGCATCAGTGTCTCACACAGACCAACAACGCTCACACTCTGCTATGTTACACTATGTTAGGGTTTTCTGCTACACCTGGCAGAGGCGGGGGTTCCCCAGAGTACAAGGGGCTCCAGAGCTTGTAGAACTAACTCAGGGAAAACAAATCACATTTGCTTTTTCCGGCTCAGACACTTTTGACTACAGGAGCCAAATACTGTGAGCAAGATACAGCTCTAACTTAGACATCGCTGGGCATCTCCTCGGTGACTCCCAGCAGTGGACCAGCAAGATAAGGTCACACACAGGGCTTGTTGGCTGTCACAGGAGCTGGATGCCAAGCCCTGTAGATACTTATCTAACATTAGCATCTGTTTGCTTGGCAGGCTAGAAAGGCAATTCAGCTGACAACTCTGAATTTGCCTCTGGGTCTGTCACAAGATCATACAACTCTGGGACTTCTGGGAGTGCCTAACACTTCTTTGATTAAGATCACGCACATCATATATTCACAGAATCATAGAATCATTAGGGTTGGAAGGTACCTTAAAGATCATCGAGTTCCAACCCCCCTGCCATGGGCAGGGACATCTCCCACTAGAGCAGGTTGCTCAAAGCCC
>JAOXNO010000033.1:53263603-53306100 GCA_028565335.1 Limnodromus scolopaceus | reverse complement strand
CTCACCAGTGCCGAGTACAGGGGGACGATCACCTCTCGGGTCCTACTTGCCACACTGTTCCTGATACAGGCCAGGATGCTGTTGGCCTTCTTGGCCATCTGGGCACACTGTTGGCTTTACTTTTGTTTTTATTTTTGTTTTTAAAAGGCTTTACTTTTGTTTATATATATATATATATATATCTCAAACCAAAATGTGAGGAAAGATGGGATTACTCGTGCTTAAAATGAAGGCCATGCTGTTACGTCACTCTGTTAGGTCAGGAACTAGAGAAACTCTTGGCCCTGAAAGATTCAATTCTAGATAGCTAGAGTGTGCAAAATCCAATGACAATTTTGCCCTCAAGTTTAAATGTATCATTTTTCTATAATTACTCATTAAAAAAAATACTTAAAGAAAATAAGACATTAAAAATCAATGCACCTTCCCCCAGTCTGCGTCTGATAAAAAAACTTCAAACACTGTTAACAGCCCCAGGAAATAAACCTCCCCATTTTGGGATAGTCCCAAAGGACACCAATTACAATACAGGACTGGATCAGCATTGACTAGAAATACTACAGACAACGTCTAAAACAGCAACTGCTTGCTGGTCAAGCAGGTTTAGATTGTTTTTTTACTTTTCAGGAATGTAGCCGTATGCAGGCAACCCAGTAATTACATAAAGCAGCCCTAAAAGCTCTTTCCAGTCTAATAATACAATATCGCAAGTGGGAACACAAACCCTTCCCACTACATTCCCAACTGGGGAACATGGACTTCAAAGCTTCAAGCCTATCACATTTCAACACCAAGCACCATCATTCCTTCTTCGTCAAAAGGTTAAATGCAAAACATAGCTTCTGCCAGCATACCACTAAAGCTGAAAAGTTAAAAACAAAATAGTCTGGAAAAACAAACATCAGTAGGTCAGATTTCTATCTCCTCTACAAAGATTGATAAAGGAATTTTCTTAGGAGCCTCCCCAGATCAGAGGGGCTTCAAAGCATATGGTGATGGCTCACGAATCTGCAGGAACCTTCCCCAAGGCCATGCCTCCTGGAGCCATATAGTTTGAGAGCTGCTAATTTGCAGCCCACACAGATAACATTTAGACATGAGAGCCCTTGATAGAAGCGCAAAGCTTCCACCCCCCTCCCAATATCCTCGAATCTGTGCCTTGCAATCATCGCTGGCTGTTAAAATGCAGTCCACAGTAATTATTGCTGTGCTCTGAAAGCAGAGCGGCCTTTGCTGCAATACAGCAGTGCTGAGGCATGAGGCCAACCGAAGCCTCGAGTCTATTTTAATCCCACTATAATTATAAATGATGGATATGTGGTTGAAATGCTTCTGAATTTTTGTTTGCACGAGGGTGTATTCATGCATTGCAGAAAAGCGCTGCAGAGGAGTATCTGAGCTACTCCTGGCTGAATTGGCATCAGAGCCAATATAACATTAGCCCAACACTGTGCCCGAGACATCGCTGCTGTCAGGACACGCCGCCACGTTCAGAGCTAACTACAAAACATACCTTTCCACCGTCCTCCATTAAGCAGTGTTGACATATCCATTAAATACAGAATGAAGAGTAAAGGTGTTGACAGGTTTCTCCGAGGCAAAGCAGTAGAGGAACACACTGGTTGGTTGCTCAAAGGACCGCAATAAGGGGAAAGTTTTACCCAAGTCAGAACCACAGAGAAGACGCTGGAAAATTTGCCAAAGGCTGGTTGAGTGGAGAGAGACACCGTGTTCCCCAGCTTGCTGTTGCCACTAGACCTCGCACTGCCGTGAAGGGGACAGGTGCAGACCCAGACACCATTTCTTAACCCTGGAAGAAACTGGCTCACTACAACAACATTTTTATTTCATGTTGTTATCCCTAAGTGATGCAATACTTATCAGCAAAGTGGCAAATTAATTCTTTTTACTTCAGAAAGCAACATGTCACTGCACTTCATTATGAACATCACCTTGTTATGCTGGTTTTAGTTAAATAGCCTTGTATGAGCTTGCACAATTAGCAGCTAACTCATGTGAGAAAGAAGTTTGCTTCTACACACATTTTGCACTAACTGGAGGGTCCAGTGTGAAGCAATATTGTATTGAATACATTGTTAGCATTAAGCATACTTTCCTCTGAAACCAGTAAGGAGGAGTTCTGCAATTATTTACACTACAGGCCTGCTCCAAACATAGCTGTTGCTATTGTTTTCTTCCCAAACACAGAAATTTTGTAGAAACAAAATTATTTCCTCGGGATGCTGTGACTTGGAGAGGATCCAATCAGCCTCCTAAATCTCTATTTTGGTGCCTTAGAATATACGTCAGCTCAACAAATTAGCTGTCTGTTAGCTGTTCACGTAGGTGTTCTTGAACTGCATTGGAGTGTCATTCAATTGGAATCAACAATAAATTGTGTAAGCAACGCATCACGACAAATTTTGGATGTGCTACCTGAACATTCAGACAAGGTGTTTTTCTACACATAAGGGAGAAATAAAAATTTCACCTTAAAAAATAATAAACAGAGAAATCATCAGGAGCCCTGTCTCAGTCCTGTCACAAATGGAGCTAGCTCTTATTTCAGCTTTCCATATGCTTAGAATGGATGCCTGGGTCTGCAAATTCGTTACCTCTGTCTTTAAAGTCCTATAACCTCCTAGATGATGTAAGGCAAAAAGCTTGCAGCAAGACATGAGGGAATACAGGGACAGTGCTCTAGGGTAAATTTACTTCCCAGAGGGAGGTACAGTTTTGGAGGCACAATCCAGCCCAAAATAAGGACCTCAGGATTTGACCTGTACCCAAGTATACTCACACAGGGAAGCTGAAACAGACAGATTCATTCCCAAAGAATTTGCACAGATTTTTGAGCTCCTTTCAACAGAAGAAATTCTTGTATCTGCCCACTGCCATCCCACTATTACTCGTTCCAAGTATACCCTGGGAAACTGTCTGCTGTAAACATCCAACCATCAAGCACTCACTAAAAAAGTTCCTTTTTCAGAAAACAGACAAAGGAGAATCATTATCATAAAGGCCCTATTAAGAGGAAAGAAATTTATTGTTGCACTAATGTTTCTCCTGATGATGGGAGATGAAGAGTCTTTCAAAACATGTCAAGAGTAGTACCTGGCCAGCTGGAGCTAAAAGCATACTGACACCTTCAGAGAGTCAGCATCAAACCAAATAAAAATTGATGTTTTAGGTGAAGGAAAGCAAGACACTATGAACTACCCAGAAAAATCTCATGCTTTTCGTCTGTTTTTTGTGTAAGTGACAAGATTTACTAGCCAGCTGGTAAAATAATGAAGGAAAGAGGCCAGTAAAACTATACAAAGCTAAGAGAAACTGCTTTGTACTAATTAGAAACAACGTGCAGCCTGATGACACTTTATAGACTTCAATTACCATACTCTGCAGGAAGGAGCTTTCAAACATCTGTATGATGATTATTCTCCTCTGGGACGTCATTTACAGTGCAAAGTATTAAAAACAGGGCCAAAAAATCAATTATAATCTTTGTAAATGAGCATATTCTTGATCTAAGGGATTTGAACTGGTGTGTGGAAATCGGCATTAAAAGGAGAGACAGAAACTGATTTGACAATGAAATACAGGCAGCAAACACCCCCATATCTGATTTGCACAAAATTAAACTTAAGGATCATTAAAATAATAATTTTAATATAAGTGCAAGATCAAAAGAATATTATTAGAAGTCAAGCCTAACAAAGCCACGACTAACCACAAGCGAGGTTCAAGGAGAGGCTTGTTCCATTTAATTTTTTAGGCAAATATCCAGAAATACTGCTCATTGACCAGGGTAACTTGGATAAGTGAAGGTATGTACACACTAGGCAGGAAGACAAAGTCAGATCTTTTATTGTTCTAAACAATTATTTTCATATTTACATAGAAAAACACAAATATGCGAAAGTAACAGGGAGAATAGGAAGCAACCAATAACCACTATTATTTCAACTGGTCACTATTTAATACATTATTGCAGAGAATTAATGATTTTGCCCTGCAATCAAAGGAAACCGAACTAATGCAGAAAAACATAACTTACCGGAGAAAAATATAAAAATATAGAATTTACCACTGTAAAAAAAACCAACAACCAACCAAACAAAAAAGGTTGTTTGAATGGATTGAAGGTTTTCTTGTTTCATTTACTGATTTTCAGACATGTCTGTTATCTCAGAGAATATGCTTAGAAGGTATATGAAAGCAATGCTGAGTTTCATTCAAGAGCAAATGGGAACAGCAGTGGTCAACTACAGAAAATGGCTAGAAAATTTGCCAGTCATAGCATCAGAATCCTTCGCATGGTAGAAAATCTGGCCGCGTTAACCTGACTGTGCAGATCACTGATATGACAAAGCACCATGAGTATTTTGTACAAACAGTAAGACAATATAACTTTTTATCTTGGAGGCAAAACCTATTTGCCTTTGTAAGGGTAGATTAATGACTTACCAATATACTGTTGTACTTCAAGAATATTTCAAAGCATGAACTAATGCAGAGTGCAGACGCTTGCTGAGTAATGCCAAAAGCATGGTATTCCAGTGCTCTAAAGGTTGTCTCCTAGTAATTAAGGAGGTACTAACATAAGGTGTTGAGTTTGACCTTTAAAGCCCCAAGCAATCTGGAAATCTAGCCAAGAGACCAGGCTTTCTGTGCACTTTCCCCCTCTTTCTTCTCTCCTTTTGCTTTTATAGTAATGATTAGAGAGAAGCTGTCAGTCCCCCTCTCACATTCTGTCATTTGGTCAGACAGGACCTGGACCTATTAAACGCACATTCAAACTTCACAGCTCATTTCTCCTGGTGGGTACCTGGGGAGAAACTAAGAAGATATCCTGGAAGAGATAGTTTTGTAGTAGGCTACTACACAGATGAGCAATTTTAAAAAGATAGTGGGATTTCTACAGTTAAGGCAGTCCAGAACACAGGAAAAGATCCCAACCAACTGTTTATAATCAAAGGTGGAGGATGCTTTCACAATCCCTTGGCCTCTTCATTGCCATGGAACATCATGGCTGTCACTAGTGTTCTGGAAAAAGGAACTGCACAACGTATTTAATATCATGTACTCCACAGCATTACAATGAAGTCTGAATTTCACATGAAAATTCAAGATAACTAGGCTAATGCAGGATGTCTGCAGCAGAATTTCAGCAGCACAGCGGTCTCCGAAGCTATTTTGAGCAGCAGCAACTACTTAAGTAGAATCAGCGAGTGGCCACATTCCGTATTGTTGGGAATAACAAAGCTTGAACACCTCTAACAGGCTACCTAGGGATTACTTCAGCTAAATGCCGCTTTGTTATCAAAGAAGAAAAGGATTTTTTTCAGCCTGACAGCACCATAAAAACTCTTGTTCATACTGAATGACACATGAACAGAGATTGGCGTTTATAATTTTCTGCTGGTTAAAGACTCATTCTTGCTCCCATTGAACTAAATGAGGCAAAACTGCCATTGATTTCAATCAGATTGTCAGCAGACCTTAAAGATACTAACCATCAGCACTTATTAATATGGAATTATCAGTGGAAAACATATTGACTAGTTGATCTAAATACTTTATCCTCATTCATCAAAACGCTTACTCCAAATGAACAAAGACAGAAAACTGAACCCAGACCAAAGGTCACGCTGAACTTACAAATTGCAATGACTGCGGATCCACGTTACCACCAGCAGCAGCATAATGCGCATTGCATTGCACCCATGAATACAGTATGACACAGGAAACACACAGCGCACTCCCCCTCAGCTTCCCAGCAGCTCAAATTCTGCCTCAATCAGAAACATCCTCCACCTTTTCACATAAAAGATGAAAAAGCCATAAAAATCATTTCATATAATTGGCTACTTATTTGCTGAAGGCCTTTAAAAATAAAAGCCAAAATCAACTTGTGACTATAAATGCTACAACTCTCACAAAAAGCTCTTAAACTCCGTTAGTATTATTTTTAACTTCAGAGAAATAATTAATGTACTATAAAGGAGAAAGAGAGTGGTAAAAATTCTGAATTTAATTATATGAACGGTATTCTATATACACTTAATTGCATAGCAGTAACACAACCACTTTCATTACTCTTTATAGCTTCAGATGCCCATTAGCACAATCCCCAAGGTTCCTTATGAATAATTAGATTAGGAAAGGGGGACTTTCATGAAACACAATAGGATGTGATGCTTATGAAACAGCACATCTTGAATCCAGATGCTGACATGACAACATCATGAAGAGCTAATTTGCACATCCAAATTAATACCATCATGATGATAATATAAAAGAAAGATATGCATATAAATTGAACTACAGAAAATAATGTCAAAAAGAATTGAGGTACTTATATAACAAAAATACATCTTTTTGACATTTTAACCCAGTTGGAAAGGTGTAAATAGACTAAATGTCATATTCATGAGCACAGAGCTACTTAAGCAGACTTACTGGAATTTAATCCACTATTTGGCAACACATGGGCAAGCTGTTTAATAAATAGTTATACCCATCAAACATGTGCAGCACTCACATAAACAGGTGAATAAATTTCATTACATTTTATTAAACATCTGTTTCTATTTGATCCACTGAATGCCTTTGTATTGTTTGGTGCTTCCTAGGTATATACCAGTAACAAAATCAGTGGTGATATATTTTCTGAAGGATTACTACATGGGGCAAAAAGACACAAACAAATGGGGTTTAAATAATATTTTAAAGAGAATCAGGTATTTCTATAGCTGTCATGAGTTGTCTGTCTGCATATTACATGTCTGAACAGTGAAGAAATATCTCCCTCACATCCACTTCGCAGAAAATAATGGGATCTTGATGGAAAGGGAAATAGTTTTCTTCTACTTCTTCTTCTCCTTCATGTAAAGTTCAAAACACAAGTATGCGCGTTACAAGGCTACTCAGACACAAATGTCAAAGAAGATGCTCCTCTCTACACATTTTACAGCATGTAACATACATGGATCCTGTTTGTCCTACGCACTTGAGAATGTGTTCTGTCAGGGTAGAGCACATCAGTCTAACGGATTTTCAACTTAAAAAAAAGATCTAAATTCACATCAAGCTGATGGGATCCCTTTAGAATAAAGAAATACATAAACTCAGAGGAAATTATAATACTCCTGAAAAGGATATGGTAGAAACAGAAGAAGGATAAAAGTGAACAGATGGAACACAAGCAAGAGGCATAATACTGGAGGCATAACGTTAAAGACCTGATAAAGCAACAATTTGTGCAAACTTAGTAATTTGAATGATAGAAGAGAAAGCAAAACCTTATTAAATGAAAGAAAATACTTAAAGCTAATAACAATGTCCTACACTAAGTATTTAGGAATCTACTACAAAATATCACTGAGACAAGGAGATCAATAGGATTCAAGAGAGATGTATGCAGGTATGAACTTATCCACAGTTAGCACTAATTATGACAAAAGTGTGCTAACTGGGACAGAAAGATATATTTAAAAAACGACAGCAAAAACCAACCAAACAAAAAAAAAAAACCAAAAACATTCCATATCCTCACAACAATCAGCTCAACATTGTGGAAAATAAATCACTTTTCTGGAAAAAACAATATACACTTGGAAGTAAGTGGCATGCTAACGGGAGAAGAACAGCAAACCTTTCCACTTTGCATTTGGGTAGTTATGATGAAGCATGCATTATTTTTGTACATAATATTACACCTACTACATGAACAACAAGAATTTCAGGGTGCTTCATTATTCATTCTAACAAGACATTGCCTTTTAAAAGAGGTTTAAAGTGCCAGCTTCTTCATTACCACATCCCAACAGTCTTTGCTTACTGAGATTGATCCAACACTGTTTAAATCACTAGGAGTTCCTTCCAGGGACTTCAAGGGAAACAATATCAGGACCAAAGTCTAGGAATAGAATACGTTAACAAAACCAAAAATCAAATAACCAGCGAGAAACACAGGCAACATGCAGTGAGGAAACATATGTGATGCATAAGTGAAAGCTTTTATTGGTATATGAAAGCATTTTCGTGAGCTTTTGCCACTGTAACCCTCACACTTCCTGTACTTATCTGCCTTTTTGCTGGTTTTTTTGTCACCTCTTGCTGTGCACTGCCAAAGTTATAAGATTCCAGTGACATGTTTATTTTAATCACCTATAAGGCATCATACACTCTTCGTGGCACTGAAGTGAATGAATAACACAAGGCCTTTTATTTTGAGAAGACCGACCCAAATGAATTCAAGGTAGTCCTTCACTTCAAAGGCCAAATATTAAAAATATATATAATTTTTTAAAGCTCTTATGTGTCATCCTATAGCTAATAGTCAACAGTCTCCCAATGCATAAATTCACAAAACACCATGCCTAAAAACAGAGCTGTCATGCTAGTTTTCCCTCCTCAGCCATCTGCCTGCCATGCAGTCCGTGCTTTGCAGCAGCACCGAGACCCATTTGGAGACTTACATGGTACAAAAGGATGACATTTTAGCTCCCTTATTCCCTCATCTGCTTTCCTATAATTCTTCATTATGCGCACAGAGGTTGGAAGTTCTGCCCCAAAACATGCTACTCCTGAAACACTGGCAGCCAATGGTTTCTGAAGTTACATCAGCCTAGGTCTGCACAATAATTTATATGCTGGTAAAATGTAACTTAAGTCCATGTATAATTTCATACATGTTTTATTGCTAACTTTTCCTGTGGAACGGTCTTACAGGAAATGAATTATATATTACTAGAACTCACTAAAATTAGTAGATAGACACAATGTATCGAAAATGTAAAGAACACAGATACTAATTTAGGACAATATCTCAAAACAAAACATGGTAATTTCTGGCATAAGAAAATTTAGGTGGGCAGTTTCTGTGAAATATTTTAATATCGCTTTATTAGCTACCAAAAAATACTATAGGTAACAAATGGTAAAACGTCTCTGGCGCAGGCCCTAAGCTTGTCAGTATTTTCAGCCTAGAGCCAGAGGACCGACGGCAGAAGACCACTACCACTGTGGCAACTGCCATTGTCTGGCAGAGCTGGGATACCACATGGCATGGATGTAACATGTATTCTCTTAATATAGTAGTTCTGAACATAAACCTTTTAAAGATCTTAAAAAGTATTGATAGGACAAGAAGAGGACAATGGAAGGCCAGTTTTAGTGCTACTGCTGTTACATCCTGTATTCTCTTCTTACATCACTAGCAGCTTCACACAAGAACATTTATGCAGGAGTTTTTTTTAATATAAAGAAATAACTTACAGATAAGATTTGCAATAAAACTCATCATTCATTCCTCCTCACTAGGCTCTTTATTACCCTTATTAATATTGCTTTTCTGTCTACAGACCTGTGCCTTCAAGTGCTTCCTCATCTTTAATTTCTCTCACCTGAATAGGCCCACGGGACTTATCACAAGGGTAATATTAAGTATGTTCACATGACTTTCCAGGATTTTTATGTAGGCATCTATTCTCTGACTTGCAGAGATCATAACCGGAGCTTTAGCTGTCCTTCTCCGGGAATCAACTAAATGCATACTAAAAGAGATGCAAATTTGCCTCATAGTGATAACACTTCAGTCTAAGTGCATTCACAGTTCTTGGTAGCAAGAGTTGTTATTAAAAGAAACTCTTGGGAATCTATACAGATAAATTTTTACTGAAGCTCCTGCATCTTCACAGCCACCTAGATTTTATAGCTGCCTAAATACCATGCACATTCAGTCTTAAAGACTGAATCTTTAGGTTGTCATAATATCCTGCCCTGAAATAAAAATGAATGAACTTTAAATAAAAAACAACTCAAAAAATGAACTACTAGCAGTGGGGAAAGACAATTATTGTTTCCCATCTGTTTAGAGCTAAAAAAAAAAAAAGTGCATAAGAAGAGCCATTTCACAAGTCTTCAGCTCGATCTGGAATTTGAGAAAAAAAAAAAGTGTCAGTTGATGAATTACAAGCTTAATTACATCTGGGATAAGACATTTTAGAACCCAAAGGAAAAATGATTTGCTGAATGTCAGTATGCTCAGATGCCCACCAGCGAGCAGTCCCTCCTCTATTCCAGGGTTTCAGTGAAGACAACATACATGTCAACCACAGTAGAAGAAACACAAACTAATGAAACTGTGTGTAAGCTGTAATTACACTGTCTCAGTGAATGGCACTTGGGGTATTGTGAACAGATTGTACATGTTAATTCACACAGGGCTTAATGAAGCATTCCCTGTTCTACAAACTTCACCTCTTGATTTAATTAACCTTCATACCTATACATGCACCACCTACCAATCATAAATGTTGGAAAACCCTTAAATAAACCACAATGCTTTCGAGCTACATTAGAAAAGTAACAGAGGTTCAGTTTATATTCAGTTTGGCAGCTCAAAAGTGAACTGCAAGCAAGTTATAAGGGTATTAGATGACAGAAACTCACACGGCGAATTTGGCCCTAAATCAGCTCTCCCAAACATAAGCCCTAGTCCCTTAAAATGAAATTGCAACAAAGCAGAATCAAGTCCTTCCCAACAATGAAAACTGTCTGAGGTTTTACAAGAAGATAAATAAACATTAAAATAATCTAAGAGGCTCTAACTTACAGAAGACTTCTAGATATTAAAATGTTTTGCAGAACAAAATAGATGGCTAACTCGCATCTTAGGTTTGTAGGTGCAGCTTCGCACAATATAAATATATAAACACATAAAACTGTATCATTTTCACCAGCTCTTTAAAATGGAGAGGACACTCATCACTATTGTCTCAAATGTAAAAATCATCATCTCGGAGACCACAGCCGCTAATCTTTTACAAGTTTAGGACTGAGCAGGCTGCTAACACACACCCTGCAGGCCTCCCGTTAATCTGCATCTTCATCTTTTCCAGTACCCCAGGGGCCGCACTTTCCAGTCTTGCAGTTTTGATCAGCTTTAGAGCCTGGATTGCACCAATTCTCTGCTCTAGCCATTTATGGGAAAACTCTGGGGCACTGCAAATAAATGGTGTTTTCCTGCTGACTTCAAAAGAGTGAAACATGCACCAAACACAGCCACTCATTTCATAATTTCCTCCCATATGAGCATAAATTCCTGCGCAGACTCCAGCACGCCAGGACAGGTATCTAGGAGTGCAAAGGGAGGCTCTGTCTACTCTCCTCTCCTGGTGGGAACAAAGTGAAGAGGCAGGGAAACAGCAAAGCCTCCTTTCACAGATTTCTGCTAATGAAGGGCAGCAGAAACTGCTGCCCCTGCACGTTGAGGGACCACAGAAAAAAGAATTGCATCTTAGAAAGGCACCTCAATGGCAGAGGAGCTACCAGGGCTGCTCCTGGCAGGCAGGGCTCAGCTGAATTTATTTCACTAAGGTTTAGTAGCTGTGTAAACAACAAAGCAAAATCGACACTTTCTCTGATTCCCTTCCCCCCCAATTTACATAATATACTTAATACTTTACTTCATTAAAAAATCAAGTTGAAATTACTTAATGCACAAATGAGAAAAAAACTCGGTACTGATTTAGAAAATGCAGGCTGCATTGGAGAAATATTGGTAAATTCTTCACAACAGCAAACAAGTGAAAGCTGCAGAGATAATTTATGTGAATCTCCAAAGTAATTTTAATAGTATCTCTCATAAAAAATTAATCTGCAGAAGTTAGCAAGCATGACATAGAGGAGGAGAACCAGCAGACTGGATAGAAGTTGGCTGAGGGATAAAAAGGAAAGTTTGCCAGAAAATGAGGACTCTGTTTGCATTTTAAAATTGAATCATCTGTTTTTTCATCCAATGCTAAAGACTTAGATTACAAGGAAAAAGAAGTAGAAAGACCTCCCTACAAGCCTATGAAGCGATACAGATTGCTACTTTAAAAAGAACAAAACCAAAACCACATAACAATAAAGTACAAAAAAAATCAGCAAAAAGCTACATTTATGGTTACATTCTGTCACTCCAGAGGAGAGATTTCAAGGAGGGGGCAGAAACCTGTGTAATAGAGGCCATAAAGCAGGATTTTAAATTAACTGAGAATTCAGCCAACCTTAACAACTTAAACAGAAGGTACCAAATCTGTCCTTTTACTTCACGCGAGCTATGCTATTCTGTTCACGTGAGAATCTCGACCAACGTCAATGTCATTTTGGCACAAAGGATAATAATAATTGTATTTATGATATATCCCTCCAAGGCAACATGCAAGATCACTCAAGCAAGCTAAGATACACTATAATACATGAAAATATTTAATATACTTTAAACCTGTACTTACTATTTTTCACTCCAGTAGGAAATTTGCAGCTACTGTAAAGCAATATAGCATTTTGTCTGGTGCCATTTTATTGATGCAACCAAATGAACAAGTGTGTTGCTCATTAATGTCACAAGAGGAGTAGCTAAGCACACTTGCCTACCCACCCACCCCCTCCACTGCTGCTAATTATTCAAGGGCCAGCTTCACCTTTGTTATTCTCTCCCTGACTCTCAGCTCTTGTGTCCTGGCTGCCTGGTAGCAAGTTGAACCTCAAGATACCAATAGAGAAAAGAAATATTGTGGTGCCACACTCCAGCGAGAAGAGGGACACAGAGAAGGACGAATGACAGTGCAATTGGTGTTGGACAGCTGGGGAAGCATTTGGTTCAGGATATGCTTAGATCCTGCAGTGGTGGTATCGCAGACCCTGTCGGCAGATTGTCCATCACTACCCAGGATAGCAGCTCAGTTGACAGCAGGGACACTGAAGGTCCCAATCCGCTTTTGTCTCTCACATGGTAGAAAGCGAACCAGTGCCTTCAAACTCCTCTGGGACAAGGCTGAAACCAAATTCTCTCAGTTCCCAAGTTGCCTCAACACAACTCTTCTCAACACAACTCCTCCCCCCTCTTCTCCTGCCATTTTCTCCCCCTCTTCCACAGCATTACCAGACAAGGTGGACACTCACAAGGCAGCTTCACACGGAGCTCAGAACAAGCCCAGGGAATTCGCTAAGGATCTGAACACATCTACAGCTCAGGACCTTCCACAGATTCAGTCAGAATTTGAGTCCACTTCAACCAGACTTAAGTCAGAATTGGGTGACATTAAGTCAAGACACTTCTGACTTGCATAGTTAAGCACTTGGGGATCTTGTGTTTCAAAACAGAAGCAGCACGAATTTTTTTTAGACCATATGGTATTCGAGAACAGGCATTCTCATTCCCTGAGATTTAGACAACTAGTATAGTCCGGACTGAAAAGCAATGGATTATCCAGGACTTTGCAATCCGGGAAACCACAGGGCAGAAGCTGATCTTTTGGGGGATGTCCCCTTGCACTCTCCTGTCCTCCTCACACAACTGACTCACAAACTCCCCTCACCATTCTTCACATTGCATGAAGGTTGCTGCTGCTACCCAGCTGAGAAGGCAAAGCTGCTGTTACCACCTCATTCACTGAGACTCTTCACCAGATGTTCATAACTCTGGAAGGGCAGCACGAGCAGCCAGGCTGCCATGGCAGGGACCTGGCTGGGTGGCAGCTTGCCACAGTAGTACTTCACTGCTGTAGTCCGTACACTATCATAACTACGAACAGTCCTGGAAGACCTAAAAACATCAAGGAAATGGTCAAAATGTGGTGATAAACATTCTTGCTCAAGCTGGTTTTTTTGCAATATTGAGAAAGTAGCTACAGCTTTTACAAACATGAAGATGTAGATTCCTAGGGTGATCACTTCCTCAACAGTCTGAAGTTCATGTCTTGTCTGGAACAGTGAAAGAGTAATACATAGGGTATAATCCTGGATTTATAAGAATTTTGAACTGAACAGGTAGAGAATTAAGCTCATGGCAATTTTAACACCCTCTGATTCTAGTAACTGCAAATAAAGGCAGTCTCTCTGGAGCTCTCCTGGGCAGCACATTGGGTTGGTTACTGTAAAGGCGGGGCATTAACGGTGAGGACAGCGGCCTCTCTTATTACTTACAAAACAAAACTCTAGATGAAAAACATACCATATTTCATGTACCACAGAAACTACCATTGTCTTCTCAGTTTACAATCAGATCCCTTTTCAAAGTCTGAAGTTGTAAATTAATTTATGGCCCCAGTTCACTTGTATTTTCTATTATGACAAAACATAAAGCCAACACAGGTACCTGATACCTGGCTTCACAGGAAGGGCTTTTCAAAGCCCTTAACTAAAAAGCCTATTTCCACCCTTACTGGTAGTACTATAGATCTTATTCAACAATTAAACCTAGATTCCCCTGTCTTGCTGTTGTTGACAATAATCACAGGTGATAGAAAGAACATGTGTTTGGTTTTTCCCGAGACTCTAAAAAATTAGGGGTCAGTGAACCAAGGAGTCCCCCATTGCTTGTGTAACTTAAAAATAAACCTTGGTCTGCAAAAGCCACTGCTTCAGAGTGCAACTGATTGGAGACATTTTTACACTGGTCTGCAGTTTGACAATACAGTGCAGAGCAGAATAAAGCAATAGACTTGGAAAAGCTATTTATAGTGCATATGCCCCAAGGAGATATAGCTAATAACTAATTCATTTCACATCACACATTTGAATGCAATATGAAAACTTCCCACTTTCTTATCAGCACAGGAGAAAAGACTCCACTGTGGCTTTCTTTAAAATAATTAAGGATTCTTTACCAAAACATTTTAATCAAACTAAGTCTCCACAGCAGTCTTTTTTTCCCCCGCCTTATATCGGTTTCCTTAAGAGGTCCGTGTCTATTAAAGTTTTGATAAAAGTGTTTCACAACACAGCAGTTTCCCAAGCTATTAAAAATTACACTCATTTTCCTAGATAACACCTTTGTTTATCAAATAGTTTCCTACACACTGGATTAAAATCCAATATATTATTGGTCGCATCCACAGAAAACAAATGGAACAATCTGCTAAAAAATTCAGTGAACAATTCAACTGTAATATCTGCATATTGGGTTTTGGGTTGGTTTAGTTTTTTGTTGCAGGCAAACCAAATCAGCTAAGTATTATTCCGTGGACTAGATACCCGAATATTTTATTACCAATGATTAAGAATTAAACAACAGATAAGAAAGAAAGATAAGGATTTGCAGTACTCAAGAGACATCAATGACCACGTTGAGCTTCCCTTCTGCTGGAACTGTGGCAGAGACAAAGCAGCCACCAGACACGGTGCTCAGTGCTGTGACAGCCTTCTAATTTCTCCACACCCACAATTTTTGTTTTCTTTTTCTGTTCTTCCACACGCTGACACCAGGTGTTATAACAGCTTGACTTCAACCAGAGTGTCCTAAGAACAGTGTGGTCTCAGCAAATACTGGTGCCAAAGCTGTATCATAAATAAACCAGTAGGGGATGCTGCAAGGAGCCCCAGCTGGTGCTCCACAGGAGCTACTACTGTCATGGGACTGGGCTGACTCTCATGGAAAAATAAAGGGTTCTTATGAACAAAAAAACCTCAACACAACCCCAAAACAACCAGACCCACCAACACCATAGGCTATCCTTATGGCTTAAAAACCATGACTCACTATTTAACCCCCAGGGCCTTCTGTTACTTTATAATTAAAAGGCAAGGGGGTTTTTTTTGACGGGTTTTATGCTTAAATTGTAATTAATTGCTATATGAAACAATGTGAATTAACTCCACCAGTTTGTAATCCAGTGCCCCTAGGGCCCCTAGTTTTTACTGAGTAGCATAACAATATCCTAATTTTACTTTTACCACAGCAGAAGCAGCATGGAAATTATTTAAAACACATGTTAAACATAAAAAGTAACTAGATATCATGAGCTTACACAGTCATTTATTTATGTTGTAGGTTCCGTGAAAATGCTAGGAAGCAACAGGGAAGAATACATACATACACATCCTAATGACTTAAACATAACCGCCTCTCCATTTAGCAATCTATTATCTAAAGTAGTTACCTTAGTCGGAAGATTTGTTTTCAAATTTATCGGTCATAAAGTTTAATGGGTAAAACCTGGATAAACATATTCTAAATCCCTAATTAAATTTAACAGAAAGAATGCAGATTTCCTTTAAGAATCCTTAAGGCCATTCAGGGTTTTTTTCCCCTTTAGCAGAATATTCTGACAGCACTAGGAAGCACTGCTCAGTGACAGCTGAACATCCATTTCCAGAATCAATCTTTTTTTAGACTGCAAAAAGATACACTACTTTGGGTGTGTTGATTTTATTTAGGAAATGGAGAGGAGTTAATCTGGGATTTGCTCATTTTTAGATTGGGGCAGGGCTCCTGGTTTGGTTCTATTTTCATTTTTGCTGTTTGTTCATTTCATATATTTACTGTATTACATGTTTATTGACTGTGTGCTTTAGTCTAAATAACTGTATTAATCAGAAAAGAAATATGTCCCCATTGCAGAGCAACTGAGCAATGATATATTAATGACTAACGTTATTAAAGCAAGCTATCTAAATTATACTGGCAAAAAGCAGACAACAAAAAGTTGCAATGTAGTTATAAGAGGGCTTAAAAATAACTACTGAATAAAACAGCATCAGCTGCTTACTTTTTCAGATTTTAGTCTCAGCTAGAATATGTCCAGACTCAAGAACCTGCAAAGACTCCACACAACTTCTGAAAACAGAAACCAATTTAGCTGTTTATATTTCTAAATAAATTAAAATAAGAGTGCAACATCAGCTATTGAAAGTGATTGCTGCTTTTTAATTTTTGCTCCCACAGTATTTAAAATTTTGAAGCGCAGATTTGCTACCTAGTCATTATATTAACTCTTTTATCATGACTTCTCCTATCTGCTAAGTGACAGATGAATTTTTTAAGCCGATATTTAAACTAATCTTCATTAATTGCTATGTCAATGTAAACTCACTAATAGCTTCATGACACAAGTGGGTGAAGAAATAAAACTCAAACAGAAAAGAAGAAAATAACTAATAGTAGTATTGGTTATAAGCTTTTCTGTGTTTTCTTCAAAGGTCAGAATTACCTATTTTCCCAAAGAAGTTCCAAGTATTTAATTTTTAACTTTTATAATAATGGAAGAGTGCAGAAGTGTGTAAAGTTGCCTGAAATGTAATTTCTTTAATTATTAAACCTGCATGTTTTAATGGCAAAAATCATAGTACTGCATCATCAAAGACACATGACAGCACGTCAGTATTTTGGAATCTTTGATTATGCAGTATGAGACTGCTCACTTTAGCACCATCTCCATAATACAGCAAAGTGAAAATATCTTCGGAAGGAGCAAGAAGAGAAGGCCAGGAAGCAATCTCCTCCCGGAGTGTATTTATAACCACTGCCCTGCAAGGGAACTAAGTTACCCATCATCCTGTCTCCCTATGATGTACCAATAGAGGATCCTGATGTGCCAGTACATCAACTTGTCAGGAGCGGCTGGAGCAGCATTAAATAGCAGGGCAGCGAGCAGGTCTTCAGGGCTGAGCGTACACAGAAGTTCCTATCAGTATGCTGCTGCTGAAGAACCACCGCTTTAGCTGCTAACCACGTTTGTTGCGGTTTTAGATGGGAATGCAGCGAGAGAAAATGAACCTCTACAAAAGCAACACTGCATTGTGTTCACTCGGTGTAGAGAACGGGTCAGAGAAACAACAGTCCTGTCGCCTGCCCATTGCTGTGAGGAACTGAAGCCTCATTTGGAAACGCTTTGTTGTGCCAAATTCATGCTCTTGTAATGAATTTCAATGAGATTTAAAGATCTGCTTATTCCTGCTTTTCTGCCTTATCTCCCACCAAGTTTCCCACTCTGCACCATTTCATGAATGCAGCAAATCCACTAGGCCCATTGGTTGCAGAGACCGCCAACTATACGGACTGCTCTTTCTAAATGGGTCAGAATTACCTTCTGTATTTAACCCATAACTCCTTATTAATAACTGCTTTATCTCCACAGCGCGTGCTTATTACATTAGCAGAGCCAGCCCTCTCCAAAACCAACTTAGAGATTTCTTCCACTGAACACTTTAAGTCTGCATCCTCTCCTACTTACTTCCAATGACATTCGTCCTCAGCCCCTTGTGCTGAACAGTTGGAGCTAACAAGATGACCTGTACGTCATGATGCTCTAACTCAAGCTTGTATACAGCTGGAGCATTTGAGTTTTATTAAAAATGTTTAATGATATATTAAGATCTGTCAAATAAGGGGAAAACTTTTGGGTCAAGCTCTCAAAAACAATGGTAGAAGAAACACATTTGCTGTGACTATTTTTCAAGATACCTTTCTATATATTTAATTAATTCTTTGAGTGACTACTAAGCTAAAGTAAAATTAGTTTGTGATTATCAGGTGAATACAAAAGCAGCTGACAAAAAACATGAGCAAATTTCCAACTTCTCCTAACTTTTGGTAACTTGACTTCATTAAACATGTTTTTCATTTAACATTAAAAATGTCCCTGGGTCTCTGGTATTTCTAAATTCTGTAATTTGTGACTATTAAATCCCTTTCATTTATTAGCTGGATTTAAAAACTTCAGCATCTTACTACTGTTATAGTACTATCTATACTAACAGAAATCTGTCATCCCACACAAGCCCTAGTCTTGCTACAACGTGTGGTTAATGAGAGCCTGAGCCATCCTCTCTTCTCTCCTTTACCAGGGGCTGGAGAAGAGCCTCTCCACATCCAGCACTTCCACAGCAGGCATCAACCTCCAGAGGCCTGAGCCAAAGCCTATTGTCAGCTTCAATTTCCTTTGCCAGCTCCCAAATATTTCCAATGTGGTGTCCACTGTTTCTCTTGTAGGAGATGGAACCTCTCTCAAGGCTCTCAAGTTCAGAAATTATTTTGTTGGCTGTCAGAATTTTTCTAAGGATTGTAACTAAAGAGAGGAGCACAATACTTTATAACCTAAAACCATCACTAAACACCAGAATTTCCTGGAATAAAGAAAATGTATTTACCTCACCCAAGTGAGTTGACCTGCTAAATGCTGAATAGATAGATATACAATAGATATGAAGACTTATCACAAAACACTGATTGTGGACAAGGAAGGGAAGCATTTGACACAGACTGCTACAGGCCAGCCGAATGTCATCACAGACACTATCACAACCCAGCAAAGAAAGATGTACTCATCTTCCTGTTCCATTAATGATACACAGAAAATTACCAATTATCTGTGTGCCAAAGGTGTGACCTGTTGCTGTCAATTGAAAAGATAGACATATTCTTCAATTATTTGCTGTATTGTACTAATTGTGTAGGAGAATTATGGAAACCTTTCATTAACCTCTCAGCAAGCACATATATTTTAAAAGAATTATATTCAAAAGGAGAACCATCTGTAGACCAACTCTGCCAGGCTGAACACCAGTGGCATTCATTTTTTATATCTTGCATTCTTTTGCCAGACAACAGAAAACAGATTTTATGTAGCACCTTCAAAGCCATATGCAACTGACAAATTGTGCATAACCTACAGAATTCTTTATTGTGGTCAGTTGGTGATTTAGGCTATGGTTGCTATAGGATCTTCCTTAGCAAGACCTGGACATTCACAAGGGTCCAAATGTGCCAGCCAATCTGAGCTTGCAACCATCGTTTCCAGACCCCAGATGCTTCTCCCTAGTTAATGCACGAGGGAGAAGCAACTGGAAGGTTTTGTACGTGGGCAAAATACCAAAATAAGGATAAAGCTCAACATTTGAAGATGGAGGCAGCAAACAGCCGCAGCTCAACGTGCACCATGAAGGAACCGAGAAGACACACAGAGGAAGCGTTCCCCCCCATCTTTGGCCAAAAGAAAAGACAGCTCTGAAGTCTTTCAGCTCAATACCTAAACCATGTAAAAATCAAAATTTAATAGTCTCCATGCAATTTAATTAATATTCAACCAATGTCATGATCAAATAAGACAATTTAAAAGTATGCTTAATCAGTCTTCATTTTCAGATGTCACGGATGATCCAAGTAGAGCAACATATTCTATTGGATAATGAAGTCTTTTAAAATGTGAACCAACACAACCACTCCAACACCTTAAAACTGGCAACGTTCTGTGTTATTAAAGTTATCTCCTGTACAGTTAAGAAGAGACACAGGTAGGAGGCAGATTTTCCCATCTAAAACAAAAGCAAAGACATTCCGACCTCAGAAAGCAGGCCAGTTGGCACTGAGATTGCCTGCTCATTCCAACAGCTAGCTGAGATACCAAAGCAGATATAAAGAAACCTAATTATTAACTATTATTCAGAATACTACTATATTGATCTATTTTTTCCTTTGATGACACAGCTGTTATTTTATCGTAAAAATCTATGCCTTGTTAGAACATAATCTGTTTGTCTGTTTTCATTTTATGATTGCTGAGCATACAAAGCAAATAGAAAATTATGTCAAAAAGGGAAGTGGAGTTTTGTTTTAGGTTTTCACTTTTTTTTTTCTTTTCCACGGGTAGTAAAACCAAATAAAGTTGTGCTGCCAAAAGCCCCACTGTCTACATGCCACTGAAGGCAAGTTTGTAAATCTCAGGAGAGACTAAGTTTTCCACCAAGCCGCAGACTCGTAAGGAGCTGGGGACATCAAATGCCAGAGTCAGGCCAGAAGTCTTCTTCAGTTAATTTTTTTGAAAGTACTGATGAAAAGATAGTCCACAACAATGGGGACAAACCATACTATCACAACTACCCAAAAAGCAACAGAATCAAGAGTCAAATGAGATCAAAAATGGTTAGTATACAAGACTGTACCTTGGTCTATCATTTGGAAGATATAATTTATCAGTGCAAGCAGTGCAGCTTGTCTACTATATTTAGGGCTAAACCCAGATGGATTCAGTCAAGGAAATCTGAGGATTCTAGATGCCACCAGTGTCGCCTTGTGCACAAGCTTCCTTATAGCTTTCCCTAAAAAACAAAGAAATTCAAGACAAAACAATGGTGAACACTTTCCTCATCTAAGGATAATTTTTCAAGCAGGAACAAAACTGTTGACCCTATAAAGCAAGCAAGCACCTTGTTCTCCCAATCACTTTCAATAGCAGAAAAATACTTCCTCTGTGGACATTCCCAGACTTACAAGAGTGTAACTCTCAAGTGGCAGCCCAGATTTTTCCAGCTCCTCTATTCACTTCCATCAGTGTAATTAGCCGAGACTCAAGAGAATTTCCTCTCTCATATTCCTAACCCCAAAGAAGTAAGTACTATTTTTAGAATTACCAGGGAAGTGCTGATGGTTCAGTCCTGATCTAAGTCATTGAAAGAATTCCTTGAAAATTCCTTAGTGTGAAACCCATTGTACAGCTGTCAAAGGGATTCAACTCAGACTAATCAGTTTACCCTCCATCAAGAACAGTTCAACAGAATGCTTGTTGAAGCAAGGTTTTAAGCAGCATTAACAGCCTCAGTCAATAAAATTTAAAATGGAACCCAGAAAATCAGTCTGCAGGATCTAGAGAACAGGTGCTCTTTCCCTTTTAAAGGGAGGATCTTCTTAACAAAAAACCAAAAAAGTGGTAAGGAACAAAGAATTTTCACACAAGCATGAAATAAAATGCTCTATTTCAGAGAAATAAACTGTATTTCTGTCATCAGAACACAAAGAGAGGAAGTTAAGGAACCCATTTTATATTAATATTGGTATTCAAAGCAAGGCAGCCCAAGATCTCATCCCAGATCTGTATAGCATAAAAGAGAAAAACCTCATGGATCTATGTGGAAATATATTCTCCATTTTAATTTGTATCTTTCACTTTTCTTCAAAAGCCTTTCTTTTCTAGAAGATACATTGGAAAGCAAATACAAACAAGTACTGAATAGGAAAAAAAAAAAATCTATTATACATGCCAGGATGATTTCAATGCTTATTTACCCGTGCTTATATTTAAATTTGCAGAGCTTTGAAATTCAGAAAGACGAAGTGCTGTATCAAAGCAGTCCTTTTTATGAAAGCATTTGTCATTATACGAATCTGGTCCAGACAGCAGCAATCCATTTAAGTTAGTTACTCAGGTGTGTATCTGCATGTGTCCTACTCATGAGTTTTCTTTCTATTTATATTTGCACTATGAAAAGCGGCACTTTTAATAAAAAGAATCAGAATCAAGCCCACAGTATTCTTTTGGTGGAAATAGGGCAAGTTACTCTGAATATGACCATCATATCTCTATCACAATTTCCAAAAGCAGTGGAGCTACTATACTTACACCAGCAAGGAACTTGCAAAGATTCAGTATAAGCAGTGAAGAACTCCCAGTATGTGCTTACAACATGTGAAAGGCAAATAAAGTGGCATGTCACAAGCCTTGTCTTTGAACAACAGGTCAGTGCAGAGAGTATTTTGTACATTACCAAGTTTAAATACACTTACCATCTCTTACACTGCAATTCCCTGAAAAAGGCAAAAGCTCTACTAAATGAAATCCCGTCCCTTATGACTTGCCTTACAGGCTGGGTGGCAAGTAGACATAGGCAGTTATTAGTCAAGGGCGATTTTTAAGTGAAGTCACATAAAAATATACATGTACTTTAGATGCGATCCTGAAAATGACTAAAATTCATATCTTGCGTAGGCGTTCTTGCAAAAGTATGAAAATGCAAGAGCATTTCAAAATGCATGCAGAACATACTTTCAAGAGCACGAATATTCTTGTCTACTTTCTGGCTTAAGAACTTTAGATGCTCAATGCTTTTCAAATTATATGATCAATGACTGCGGTGCTTGAATAAAGAATAAATTAATCTCTAGATCATCTATGCCACCACTGAAAGACCTCATCTAAGGATTTATTTGCAGCAGACAACTATACAAGAACTCTGGCAAGTCGTATTTCTGTCATTTCACTAGGAGTCGTTTGTTGAGGTTTTTCACTTCTACATTTAAAACCATCATCCCTTAATAAACCCACTGTATCCCCATCACTGAGTGAAAACCCTGACCAAAGACACTGTCATTTAGATACTGACAATGCGCTTATGAGCATTTCAATTTCATAATCACCTTCAGAATGATTTCCACAGTATTTTTAACACCCACAATGACTACAAATTAGCATTACTATTTGTAAGTGCCCTCTATACAGTTTGAATACAAGCCACCAAAAAGCTAGATCCTTTCATTCTTTGCTCTGCCTCGTTCATTTACAAATTTAGTTCTAAATGAAGGTAAGAACCAATAGGAAATATCCCACATTTAATATAGTGCAAAACTATCTGTCACACTGTAATGACTATAATGCCATAATGACCACTGGTCATTCGTACATATCTTGTAACTTAGTATATAGCTCTTAAAAATAAGTTAAAGGACATTAATAAATGATAAAAAGCTCATCTAATAATAAAAAGCTCATCTGAAAACACCAGAAGATAAAACATCAGTGAACTGTGCCATTAAAATCATGTTTGTAGAAAAACGACATGCTAAAAAACTCTATCACCTGGATGTATGTTTTTTATGTTCTCAGACATCCAGTGGCAACTAACAAATGTGAAACCCAACATACATTAAATTTGGCCATCCAGAACCATAAACTCTAAAAAAATCTCTTGATCCATCAATATTTTTCTGGGGTTTTCATTTCACTGAAAAACGTGGGAGTTTGTCCCATGAGTTTAAATCATAGATTTGACATAAATAAAAATTAATTATTGACCTAAAAAGACTTTAGCCTGTTTAGCTAAACAGTCAATGGGGAGCTCTCCACATCCCACTTATTAGGATGCAGGAATCCCAGTGCAATAAATTAAGCCTTACTACTAACTATAAACAAGGAAGAGTTTTACTCTTCCTTTCAGTTTGCTGTGACAAGTCTTCTTTGCTCTGCCTTTTTTTTTTTTTCGGCACTATCATGGGAGGTGAATTCTTTATTCTGTTTGATGAGCTGATGCACATCTTCCTCTTGATTTCTTGCAAAGTCATGCACCACATGCCTAGAAACCTGCATTTCCTGAACATCGCAGCTGCTTTACTATTCTGATGGCACGGACGCAGCATCCTGAGGTTTACCTCGATGTCCAGTGACAATGAGGAATTCAAACACTGAAATGGTGCTATTACAGAGGTGGAAAAGTGCATACTCGGTACCAGCATCATTTAAAGCCTCTCCAGGATTCAACTTCATCATTCAGTTGCTATTCTTAGTCCACCCCTTGATAACCAGGAGATGACTTTGTTCATACTCAGTGAGAGCAGAGGTACCATTATTCACTGCCAGCATTTTAGTCCACAGTGGGACATTATTACCCACATACTGAAAAAGCAGGGGTACTACATAAAGCTCTGGGAAGGAAAACAAAAGCTCTTGTGACACTTCAGGGCGTAATAAGCAAAGGCTTCTTCAGTAGAACCTGTTATTCATTGGGAAAGGATTGTGCCACTGTATTGTACAGAGAACACAGAGAAAAAGCAACGCAAGAGTAAATCTTTATTTTTTGTGTAGTTATCTCCAAATATGTGTTTTCACATACAATTAATGTTATCAGTCACACTGTGTAGATTTTGGTGGCCTTTTAGTACGTAGCACTGTCTTTACAAGTGGGATTTCTAGTGATTGCTAAATTGAAATTTAAAAGTTGTATTTGTGGTATAGCCGTGACTTCTGAAAGCTGTTGTTTTATACAAAAGAAGCAGTATTTTGTGTTTGTCCTGCTGACACCGTTGCAGACAGGGTGGGGAGGAGAACAACCTTGTCTTTAAGCAGACAAGAGCTTCTTAAAACCTGCAGAAGACTCACAAAAGTCCGTCCTCCCTTTTGAATAGTTCATCTATCAGAACAAACCTCTCCCTAAATACCTTGTCTTTCTTTTACCCTTGGATCACTGCAGCTACATATCAGTACCATTATGACTTTAAAGTCCTCCTACATTATCTAGCAATCTTCCAGGATTTCCTGATTAGCCAAATAGGAGCACTAAAATTGAGATGACAAGCAGCAGAGTCTGGTAATCATCCACTAGCAAATAATATCCTGTCAGAAACATACTATCATTTACTAACGCAATGAAAAAACAATAAAGAATGGCCACAGAATAAAAATAACTGACAATTTTTTAGCTGGAAACTGCTGATGCCTTTGGGGTGATAAAACAACATAGAGAAATTAGTCCAGTGATTCAATTTTTATTATCATCCTGAAAAAAGACTACTGCTATTAGCCCCATTACTAACATTTAATAACACATTAGAACATATACCATAAACACAGACCATGGTAAATATTTTCTTGAAACTCAAATTCTGCTGTTCTCCCAGCCTCTGTAGATTTCCAAGCCAACAATAGCTGCTCTTTTGATTACAGCTCTACCCTGTGTGACCGATTTCTTATTCTGGTCTGAATCATCACAAAAGCAAGCCGATTGGTTAAAAAATAAAAAAGCTGAATACCATAGCAACTAGCTCACAGCCTTTTTAACGTGCAGGAAGGATTTTTTACTTGAACAAGAGCTACAAGTGAAAACACTAGGCCAAAGGCAGATCTGGTGTAACATCGACAACACAACAGATCCCCTTTTGCTTAACCCCTTCCCCAATCTCTTCCCCATAATACCTTCTGGGTAGCAGCAAATCTTCAGATTCTTATTACAATACAGTACAGGAAACAAGGAAAAATGTGTGCTATTGATTCTGCATATATATCTAGACACTGCAGAATCTTTGCCAAAAAAAACAGCATCAAATTTTGAAAAATCAAGTCACAGAAGCAGGACAATAATAGAGCTTGATCTTTAGCTTTAATTAATAATCATATCAGTCCATAATTTAAAAGTTGCTAAGGAAACATCCCCAAATATATTTGACTCTACATTGTCCAAGTTTGTGACTACTTAAAGAACCACATTGAAGTAGTCGAGATATTGATAATAAAAACAATCACTTAACGACAATACCCTCTAAGAACTGCCTCGGGTCTAAGGAATACACTTGAAGCAGTGCATTGCTCTGGAATAACAGTAAGAGTCGGTGTTGGGTTTGTGTGGCAGGGTTTTGGTGGTGGAAGGGCTTCAGGACTGGCCTCTGTGAGAAGAGACCAGGATGTGCCCTCATGTTGGACAGAGCCAGTTCCAGCCAGCTCCAAGACAGACCCACCGCTGGCCAAAGCTGAGCTCATCAGTGACACTGGTGGCACCTCTGTGATAACGTATTTAAGAAAGGGTTAAACAGCTGCACAACAGCAGCTGTAGAGAACGTGAGAGATCACAAACACTAAGGTCAGTGAAGGAGGAGGTGCTCCAGGCCCCAGAGCAGAAATTCCCTTGCATCCCATGGAGAAGACCATGGTGATGCAGGTTGTCTTCCTGCAGCCCATGAAGGGCCACAATGGAGCAGATATCCACCCTGCAGCTCATTGAGGACTCCACCCCAGAGCAGGTGGAGATGCCCTGGAGGAAACTGCAGCCCATAGAAAGCCCACACTGGAGCAGGCTCCTGGCAGGAGCTGTGATCCATGGAGAGGGCCCACACAGGAGCAGGTTTTCTGTGGCGGAGGAGGACCCATGCTAGAGCAGTATGTTCCTCATGCACTGTACCCTGTGGAAAGGATCTGTAGTGGAAGAGTTCTTGAAGAACTGCAGCCCCTGAGAAGAACACACATCGGAAAAATTTGAAGGACTGTATTCCCCTTTCAGTGGGACACACAGTGGAGTAGAAGAGCATGAGGAGAAGGA
Source organism: Limnodromus scolopaceus (assembly GCA_028565335.1). Classification (NCBI taxonomy): domain Eukaryota; kingdom Metazoa; phylum Chordata; class Aves; order Charadriiformes; family Scolopacidae; genus Limnodromus; species Limnodromus scolopaceus. The sequence continues at coordinate 53,279,472 of JAOXNO010000033.1, read as the reverse complement.
GCAGCAGAGACCAAGTGTTATGGACTGACCATAGCCCTTACTCCCCATCCCCCTGAACTGCTCAGGGGTGGCAGGAGGTGGCAGAAAAGTCAGGAAGGACAGAGTGAAGTTGACTCTGGGAAGAAAGGGGGTGAGGGGAAGGTGGGTTTAGTTTGGGTTTTTTTTTTTTCACTAGCCTATCATATTTTTAATTAGCAATAAATTAATCTTTCTGAAGTTGAGTCTGTTCTTCCTGTTACAGTAACTGGTGAGTGATGTCCTTCTCCTTATCCTTTCATCTTATTTTCTTCCCCTGCCCTGCTGAGGAGGGGGAGTGACAAAGCGGCTTGCTGGGTACCTTGCAGCCAGCCAAGGTCACCCCACCACAGTTCTTTCACTAGAGGAAAACAGAAATCTCTCCTAGGCAACTGAAGTCTTCACTTTGCAGTAGATGTGTCCATCTGTTCTAGGTCAGCTATAATAGGTTTTCAGAGCATTTCAAAGTGCAGAATTACAGTCCTGCCTCTTCTTCTCCACCAGGGTTGGGGTGGCTTCTACTCTGAAGATTCTGTTTGACAGCATAAGGACCTTCACAGAGTTTGGCTTTATAGGCCAGGAGAAAAGTCAGCTCTGTTCTTTGTGCATTATTTAAGAGGCATTCAAAACCTTCTATGAAGTAAGATCAAGTCAAGAAGACCAGGTACAACCCCCACAGTACAGGTATCTTAACTGTTTTTAGTATTAGTGCTAATTTTTAAACTAAAAAAGTCTGTGGTAATTCCATAACTCCACAGTATCAAATTAATTTACTTGATCTCTATAAGCATCATTCCTGAGTTTTCACTGGCATTAAGGAGTGCTGACATTAAAATCCAAACACTATGCCGCAAAATTCTTAAGGTTTTTTGACCCTCAAGCTCTTGCAGTCTCACATGGAGTTTATAATCCCAGGAAACTCTTCCATCAGAGACCATAGACCTTGAATTAACAAAGCATACTTTGTTTTTTGGAGGTGATTTCAACATACCCGTAAATTGCTTGACATGTACTACTCATGTTGCTGAAAATGGGCACATTTCTGTTCTGTTTCAGGTCTCTGATATATCATAATTCAGGCAACAAATCACCCTAACTGTAAACATACATCTGTGCTCAATATGTACCTATCTCAAAGTATGTCCTTTGTCTTCCAAAAGGTGTGTGCTTTATTTTAAAGTCAGATTTTTACTTAAATCACATTCTACAAAGCAGTGTCAAATTCCCCAGTTTGGTTCCATAAACAGCATATAACTGTCATTTAGGTGTCTCAAATAAAGGTACGAAAAGCAGGACAAAGAGAATCCAAGAAATACAGCAAAGCTACATTTAGAGGTTTAGTGGCCTTTGATTTTAAAACACGGGAGTTTCCAACACTTCACTTACTCATCAGATTGATGTGCTGATCGTAACAGAGAACTAGCTCTTGAAAGTTCTCTAGAACTTTCAGAATGGGAATTCTTGTTGAGTTTGTTTTGATATACCTTTGCTTTGTTTATAAGGGATGAAGTGAGGATTTTTTTTTTACTTGAGCTGCTATCTAACAATACGCACAGAGAGAACATCACCTGTTTTCTGAAAAATGGGAAATGGTACTCTGTGGTTAGTATTACTCATGCAAGCACACTTTTTCCAAAAGAGCACCATATATATATATACACTGGAGATACTGACATGCTGCTGTAAATATGGCCCTATCCCATACACGATCAGTTCTTGTACCAGTAATTCTATTCAATTTATGTCAATGACAATTTATTCTGCTTCCCCAGAATAGTACATTTTCTCTGAAGAGTTTACAATCTTACGTCAGAATTCAAAAAGAAAGAGAGCAGAACAAACCAGAGAAGCCAGTACTCATTCTGCATACTGAAACACACACACTCACTCTTGCCTATATAAATTAGAAAAATGTAGATCAAGGACAGTAACTTATTATAACAATAAAGGTCAGACTCAAGGAGGTCTGAGATACAAAATTGTCTTTGACCTCAGCTCTGAAAGATTTTTTTTTCCATGCTCAAAGAGGCATGAAAGAAATTGCAAAGATGCAGATCTGCAGCAGAGAATCAGTGACTGAAGGACACCACTGTAAGGCCACGAAACTAACACCTGAGATAGGTTACAAAATGGAAAAAAAAAGTAACCTAATCACTAACAGTTATGACAATGGCTCCAGGTGTTTCAAAGACTTTGGGAGAGGGCAACACAAATTCTCAGAAAGTTAAATAGAATGCTGCTGCTGTATTACTCTTAATTCACTTAGCAGAAAAGCAATACTTGAGCATAAATACTAATCTTGTTCTTGTCATAAAATTTATTATGACAATTATTTCACAGATAGTATTAGCAGGAATTTTAAAAGCAACTTGAACCACCATTTTTTGTCTTTTAAAAAAAAAAAAGTAAACTGTTGAAAGATACATATCTACATGTTAGTCCAACTGATGAGTGTCTGCAGTCAACTCATTAATAAGAAAGAAACTCAGTGATAAGACAGTAGGAACTGTTCTTCCTAGTGCATAGCACTGCTGATACAGATAGGGCCCAGGAAAACTATTACAAAAGTATTAAACACAAAAGAGGGCATCTTAGCACAAGCACAGTATACTCAGACAAAAAACTATCTGCCTGGTTACAATCCAGTTACAGGAAAACATCTAAACCATCAAATAGATGTGCAGCACAGCAAGTCTTTGTTATTAGAGTGTTCTAATGTAGAACCTCATTCTTCCCCATAATGGTTAGAGTTCTGAGTTCAAAAGTGAGTCGACCTAGGCAGTTCAAGGTGTTCTGCAAACTAGATAAAGGTATTTGTTTAGTTAATCTCAGAGGAAGCTGTCTTAAACCAGGAATTTAAAACAGATGGATCTGCCCGAAAACTCTGTCAAAGGTCCTCTGCATTATATGCAAAGAACAGCATCCCTCTAGAAGTATGTAATATTACCTTCCCTGAGAAACTGTTCACCCCATTATGAAGATGATAAACCACAGGAACTAAGTTAGCTAATTTGTCCAAGTGACTAAGCAAGACCAAGAACTCTTTATTTTAGGTCAATGAGAAGTCTCAATCTACACATGGGCCACTAGTATCGAACATTGAGTCAGGAACATTTCATGTAATTTTCTGCAGTCCAGTTAAAAAATACAAACGAAACAGACAGTGTGTGCAATACAGTTACTCAGTAGGTGAGAGACAGAAGAATGAGAAACAAAAAAAGAGAGAAAAGGCTGCATGACTTTACTTTTATTGTAAGTATTTAGGGTTTGCATCATCTTTGGGACATCTCAGAGTCTAAATAACAACATTTAGAATGTGCAGTATCTACGTGTGCCACTTCCTCTAGGACACAGTTGTTTTCAAAAATTTTTATTCACTGCTTGTAAAGTGACATAATACAATCAATGGATTCAGACATCTTTATCACATTTGCTTTTTGTGGATTCCGAGATTCAGTGTCATAAGAGCTTCCTGTAACCAGCCATCTGGGATGAAAGCAAAAAGAAGCCGTAGGCAACCTTACCTCCAAGTCCATCTCCAGAATCAACCTCATAGATGCTCTCGCCTTCCATGTTGTCTTTAGGATGCAGCAGAAAGCAAGATCTTCCTCAAGTGATTTGCTCAGGCTCCAGAAGGAAGCTGAATCCACCCACTCCGCAGCCAGCAGATGATATCTTTCAAAGAAAAACACAAAAACAAAGCCATTGATCCACTTTTGCTATACAACAGAGAGGTCATTTTTCTCCCTTAAGCCCCCAACTTTTCAAAACTGTGTATCGGTTAGTTCCACATACAATATCTCAGCTCCTTAGATCAATACAATCTTTTCAGTGGGTATCTGAGCTCCTTTTCACTTGTAAATTCAACTGCCATTCACAGGACAAACCCTCCACCCCAAGTAAAGAGATTGCATCAGCCCATATTGCAGGACTATATTGAGGGGGGAAGCCTCAACACAGAGCCATGCTCATTGATATGGCCTGACAGGACTAGGAATGGACCATATGGAGAAATATACTACTCATCTACAGGATTAGCTCTTCTCTGCAACACTGTGGGTAGCGTGAAACCGTATTACATTCAGGTTGCAAACAGCACACAGATCACGTGGGTTCGCTTCCTTTAGAATACTTGTACAGTCACTTTAAGTTTAGGTAGAGAGAGCATCTCAGTTTAGCAATGGACTTGATTTGCAGATAAGTGTAAAGAAGAAACGTGTAAAGGTGGGTGTGGACAAAAGAACAAACTCACCTCGTGGTGAGTTTTATTTAAGAGAAAGACAATAAGGGAGCAAAAATATCTTTTCCCTAAACTGAGCCTGAATAGCTAGTTGTTTTTTCTGTCACTCTGCTCCAGTGTAGCTAGTTTTTACTCTTTTTGAATAAAAGAGAAATAACTCTCAAGGAATTAAAAAAAAAGGTCCTGATGATTCAGGAAATATCCACGCATCAGTGCCTTTGAGAGGCAAAAAAAAAAAAACACGACAAAAAGCAATCAGAACAGCATGGAGTTACTAGAGTAGTTTTGCAGCAAGCGGAGAACTGTCATGTATCAGGTGCTCGTGATCCAGACAGCAAAGCAAGGATGAGCTCCACCACTCATCCCCCTGTTTTTAAAACAAAGGAAAACAGAAACTAAAAGCCATCCGAAAAGAGCACAGAGGCTTCTCTCTGCCACAAATGAACTTGGACAGGCCAAGAACATAAAACACGATGAGAGAATGATGATCAAGTACATGAATGATGTGATATATAAAACACAGTTCAGGTACCATTAACAACTTAGAGTTAGCCATGCAGCAATGTATTGGCTGTCTCTTTGCCAGTTTCAAATTAGAAAATAACAATTAAGTTTTATTTGCAAGTCTGTGGCCTTCTCTTTTGCTTTTCCATGTTATCAGGACTGCATTCATTTTTTCCGATGCCAGTGCATTTTATTGAGAAGGTGAAAAAGGCAAAAAAAGCTCTGTATTAACATGAATTGCCCTGTATGTTTTGTTCAACTCCCTTCTTCAACTTTCTATCAACAAGAAAGCAATAAATATTACAAACAAATCTGTATTCAGACATCAAGTAAAAGAAAATCAATAGTTCAAGTACTATGTCATTTTGTTGATAAAAAGAAGGGCATACCTAGAAGCTTCACACAGATGACCTCTACTTCTTCAACTTCTTCAAGCATCTCTCTCGGCATCTGCATGATTTGTCGATTTTCCGCTGGTTGAGCCAGTGCAGGTGTATGCCATGTATCAGAGCATGCATGGCACTGCAAAACACCGAGCAGACTTGCCACGGAGTGAAAACTGTAGTAAAGCCATCTCACATTGCTGATGCCTCTTCTTAAACTCACATCAGTGATTCAAGGTGTTCTTCTAAATCAGCATTCGTGTTTTTCAGAAGGTATGGTACTGCAATTTGCAAAAGGCTGAAGTCTGAGAAAGGACCCATGATAATGCCGATTTTTAGTGATGAAGTATCCATTGCAAAAATTTTAGTTTGATAAAAAAAAATCTACACATTTTATTTTTAAAATATGAAAATACTTACCAAATAAATAACTGGAACACAGCAGTTAGAGTATCAAGCTCTGGCTGCATTTTCATACTTGAAATCTATTTGTTTCAAATGCTGATTTAGGATACTCACAAGAACAATAACAATCGTAGTTCTTGTTTATAAAAGCAAATGCCATCAAGCAATGAACACTGGATTCCCATGATCAAAAAAAGCTCTACTATAGGTGTCACAGGATTTAGCACTCTTTCTGCTGAGTAAATGGGTCAGATTAGCAAATAACGATAATCTGAGAAAGCCAACGACACCTTTTCAAATGAAAGAACTTTTCTTGCAAGTTTCCTTTTAGAAGGGTCTTCTTATTCTGCTCAGATATCCTTGTTGCCAGCCCTGGGTTTAATGATGATCACTACCATCCTCCTGTACAGAAACCGTGTTTGTATAAAGTAACTGCTGACCAAAGGACATTGTGCAATGTCTAAAAACTGAACATCGCATTTTTATTCAGGCTTTATGCTACATACCTGGAGAAAAACTAACTTGTGCCCAGCATAGCTACCTACTTCTATGTCTGCTTAGACGCAGGTGTTACACAACTTAACGTGCTCAACCATCTGTAAACAAAAACATGTGTCCTTATGAAAGATCCATAAGGTGTCTCATTTTGACTTAGTAATGAACTAAATGAAGTCTGTGTGCCTTTATCAAAACCTGTAAGTGTAAAAAGTAGTAAATATGGAGACATTCAACACATAAGGGTTGATTACTAAAATTAGGTATCAGTATTGTGAAATACTAGCATTTCGGTGCAAGATTACTGAGATGTTAAGTGGAACCAAAATCTTCGTTGCCTAGTTAGAAAATTACTATTACTATTCTTATGGAAAACTGAGATTAAAAGAAGAGAAACAAAAGAAACCTTGTTTTTAAATCAAGTATTATACATCTATTACTTCTGAAACCAATTAATTGTTCTTTATTACATGCTTGCTGTCTCTTCCCACTTGTCTGTTCCCATATAGAAATGTTGCTTCTAACAGCATTTCACTCACAGCTGAACCTTTTTTGGTTGGGGTGAAGGGGCAGGTGCTCGTGGTGGATACAAAATCCCCTATTGTTCTGGTCCCTGGCTATAAAAACTTTTTAATTAAAAATTGAAAGCAAAATGACGCAGCAGTACCGAAATCTAGAGCTGCTCAGCAATGGGGTAACCACAGAGGTGAAATGTCTAGTGCAGAACTGCTTCATGCTTGGTTCATGCTTGGTTGTGTTGGCTGCGAGTTCTTTCCCTAGTAGAAGGGGTAAAAAACCTGAAACATTTAAAGTTACCCTTATCACAAAGGAAAAATTCCACAGGCAAGAAGCAGCGAAGAATGAGGTATGACTAAAGCTGTTTTAAAACAAATAGGATGCACTAATGAGTTTGATACTTTTAAAATTATAGAGCATTTGAAACCTACAATACCAGGACTCCTTTGGTCATATAGTTTAATTTTTTGGCAGCCTTTGCTTCTTGCTCATCAATATCCTTCCCCTTGCTAACACCATGCAATACAATAGGTCCCACTTTCCACCATCACACCAGAGAATAAAGCCACCTGGAACCAAACTGCCATTTGGTGCTGTCACGTGGTCCTTGATGAAAACACCATCATGAGAAAAAAAAACAATGTACATGTTTGCTTAAGTTTTGTGATCTGAACTCTTTGTGAGTTATTGGGGAAGTTGTTTCTGGTTTTGAGGGAACAGCACATGGAAGGAGGCTTGGGAAGAGTCTCAGCAAGACCAGTTGTTCACAACTTCTGCCTGAGCGTAGTTTGCGGAACCACCCATGTCAGAGCAACGCGGCACATGGCAGGAAGATGAAGTCAAGAATGCATAACTGGATAATACTTGCATGATTTATTTTTGTTTTCCCCTCGGAGCAGTTAAGAAAGTCTCACTGCTGTTTTAACACATGGCAAGGAGTTATATTCCTGTCATGGTTTAACCCCAGTCAGCAGATAGGACCACGCAGCCGCTCGCTCACTCCCCCCAGTTGGGATTGAGGAGAGAATCCAAAGAGTAAAAGTGAGAAAATACAGGGGTTGAGATAAAGACAGTTTAATAAGTAAAGCAAAGGCCGCATGTGCAAGCAAAGCAAAACAAGGAATTTATTCACTGCTTCCCACGGGCAGGCAGGTGTGCAGCCATCTCCAGGAAAGCAGGGCCCCATCCCATTTGATGGTTACTTGGGAAGACAAACACCGTAACTCTGAACATCCCCCGCTTCCTTCCCCAGCTTTTTATACTGAGTATGACGCCATATGGTATGGAAAAGCCCTTTGGTCAGTTGGGGTCAGCTGTCCCAGCTGTGCCCCTTCCCACCTTCTGGTGCCTCCCCAGCTCACTGGCAGGGTGGTGTGAGGAGCAGAAAAGGCCTTGACGGCTTAGCAACAACCCAAAACACCAGTGTTTTACCAACGCTATTTTCATCCCAAATCCAAAACATAGCACTATACCAGCTGCTAGTAAAAAAGTCAACTTCATCTCAGCCAAAACCACAACAACTGCCAAGGGGATGTGCAGACAGTAGAGCGGTAGATCAATTCCTGTTATCAGTTGCCTTCTCCAGACCAGTGCCTGTCCCCACACACCGCACGGTGGGGTCCACAGAACCTGCATACGCTGTCCCTGCGCTTGCCGTGCAAATCCCACCAACTGGAATAATCCCCAGCCACAGATACAGTGGTGATCTCTGACCTTTTTGACCTGCCTGAGCCCAAGAAAGCCCAATCAAATGTAAATGACCGTGGTCCCTTGATCTTTCTGAAATGATCTGGTTAGCCCCCGGCTGCAGATACTTGATTTTGGGGAATTAATCCCCACTAAATTTACAGAATACTACCGTTGGAGTTTATGTACGTTATGAAAACAACCTTTGAAAAAGCACAAATTGTGTTACAAAAATCAAAATATGATAAGAATATTTATATTAACACGATCAAAACTTTCAGGGAACTTTACAAGTTTAATTCTCCAATTAAGGTCAGAAAGGTCATAGAGTTTGCTAGATTTTTCATCAAGTGCTGAGATAAACATGCCAGAATTCAAATGCAAAGGGAAGACCAAAGTCACCACAGTAGCACACTTCTCTGCACACTTAAAGACCCCAGCAGTCCCAAACACATGTTGTAGATGCACTTTTTCAAAAAGCATTTTTCACGACAGATTCCTACGTAAGTCCAAACTGCAGGTAGGCTGCAGGTACACAGACCTTGCCCAGATGTACACTTCTAACCCTGTCAATAAATCTCAGAGGGTCTTTTCAGGTAGTTTATATAAGAAATTGCTCATCTCCTTTCACCTCCCTCCATTCTTTTCTCTCTTTGGAGCACATTGCAGAGGGCACAAATGGCAAGACTGCTTCCCTCTCCCTGATCACCAGCCTTTTCTGTTCTGTTTGTTGGAAACACCATTTTTTTTTTAATGTTCTGCAATGGGTATCATTGGAGAATATTTCCATGCAAGAACGTACTGGGCATAACAATTAGGTGACTGCAGAGACTGACTTTGGAGGTTTTAGGAACACATCTGATGTCAAGGAGGATTCAGAATTAGAACACCACCAGATCTCTAGCACTATTATCTTCTTATGCCAACCTCATCACAGGAGCAGAATAAAACTGATGAGTAATTCTTCCATCTGGTTTGCCTGTCTTAGGGCAGGATGGGGAGAAAAGAAAAACAATCTGAAAATCTGTACTACTACATCAGTATAGAGGAGGCTGGTATCAGATCTACGTGTGGAAAGGTTCTGTTCCTCAAAGTTTATTGTCAGGTGGATCTACATGAGCTCTCAGTGTTACAGCTGTACAACTCCTGTGCCTCTGCGGGCAGCCAACCTCACACAAGGAGTCCTGCTCAACTAGTTATTTTTGTTTTCTCTTCATTTGCCTCATTTGTCATAGGAATTTATTCAAAGTTAATGAATCAGTCCAAGATTCTTCATACATATTTAAGTGCTTTTCAAAAAAGAAATCTACATTTTGGGAATGGCTGGAAATCTTGTATTCAGTCAGGCATAACCATGCTTGAGTTAGTTCTGCAGTAATACCCTAACAAGAAGCCTTCCTGACTACCAGGCTTGATAATCATAATTCCTTCCTAACAAGGCTTTCAGTGAGACTGTTTTGTTATTCAGAGAGAGTCTGAGTTTAATAGATTCATTTCATTTCACCACAAAGCTGCATTATTTTTTTTTTCAAGATTTCTCCATATGGAAATCTCAAGGAAGTCAAAAGGAAGTTCATTATGGACAGGGGTGTTTTAAACTGACAAAATTTGTAGTTTTCAATACCTCAAAATAAGCTCCAACTCAAGATTTTGCATAGCAAGATCAAGTGCTAACAAGATGGCTTGCTGGGAACAGCCATGAAAGGAGATCCCTGTATTCTAACCCTGCAAAACACAGTTCAGGGAGGGGATAAGAATCAGTATTAACAGATGAATTTCCACAACTTCATTCCTCCAAAACATCCATCTGCATTGGAAAGAGGAATGATTTCTAAGTCCAAGGTACTTCATTTCTGCACATTTTTTTTTTTTCTTAACAAAAATATTTTCAAGTAACTGCATACCTGTTTTACCTGCCAAACTGCTTTACCACTCTCATCACGCACAGCACTTTGCTTTCCACTTGCTTTTCTTTACACGCGTATTGTGACCACCGTGAAGAAAGTTATTTCATGCACTAGTGTGCAACAGGGTTGGCAATTCAGCCTCTATTTTAGTATAACAGAGCACCACAACACATTTGACACACCAGTCTCTTCCTTTTGGGCCAGCGCTACAGTGTGAACTGTGCACTGCAAGCCAAGAATTCCCATCAAGCAAACACAATGCTCTCTGTCATCCTTGAAAAATAACTTTGCAATTTGGTTCCTCTGCTAATGGCAGAAACAGACACTCGGACACGTGCAGGAAGAGCAGAGCCCAAGCTGCTGTTCATAAAGCCACCTGATGATGTTGATAATGATCTGAAAACATACACCACATATTACAGTTTCTGCTCTAGGCATAGTAATCCAAAACCAGATGGCAGGGGCAGGGTATTATATCAGAAATATTTTCTTTAAAGATGTGTCCAACAAGCCAATTTCTGTAACTTGGAATTTATTATATAGTCATTAGGAAGCTGTGTATTACAGCAAAGATTCATGAAAGAGTTATATATCTTTGACATTTACACAAATTGATTGCTGCACACAGTGTAGCTCTCCTATCGTTACCAACACAAAGCACACCTTAAAAAAAACCCAAACCAAACAAAGCCCCACAACCCACAAGAACATCTTGAAAACACCCCCAAAATATATTTCCTTGATTTCAGTGAATTTTCAGTTTACAGTCTGACTCCTTCAGTTTAACAAGATGTGTTTCTTACCTTACAAAGGCAACAAAATAGTCAATTTTTCTATTTCTAGTAGGACTGTCTATTTCCAAAGGAGAGAAACTATATTCCATTTTGAAACCCACATTCTTATTGTAATTAGGAATGACTCCAGGAGCATATAGTGAAACCAAGGAACTAATCAACATATTGATCAAAACATGATTTGTCAAAAACTGTAGAGAAAATCTGATTTTAAAAGATAAGGCAGACATAAAGTAAAAATTAAAAAAAAACAAAAAACAAAAAACAAGTGAAATAAAAACCCCCTTCAGTACTAGCATGGTTTAACTTAAAAGCTTGCAGCATTTGCTTTCCTTAGGTTTTAGCTGGGGGCCTAAATTAAACATGCAATACATACTTAAGGGTATTTTCTCATTTGCTTTAACAGTAATTTCCAAGACAATGCTGAAAAGCTGAATTTATGCCCAGCTGTAGTTTTTATAACCAACCAAGAGAAATTTAGTTTGTATGCTAGAGCAACTGTGGAAATCAATTCTTAATCTATGACCTTGCTTACCACAGCTTGAAGCCTTGCAATAAATAAATGCCTTGAGCCACAAATAAGAAACATTTGGTGAATCAAAGAGACAAATAACACAAATCTATATGTGTATATATAGCATTAGAAAGGTCATATAAAATACAATATTGGCTCTTTTCTTGCTCTAACATAATAATGTTTGAAAGGCAGGACACAGTAATTGGCAGCATTAATGCCGAGGTGGTGAACAGTCACGAGTACCTATTTTCTTTTCAAATGACAATGTTCATCCTTTTAAAGCACTCCTTGTAGCCTGCCTGCTTTGTTACCATGGACAATGTGACAATGCTTAGAAATACAGAATTTTTGAAAAATGTCTATTTTCTTTGTCCTAGAGTATGCAAAGCCTTTCTTTAATACACATTTAAGCTTAGTTGTGAAATTGCTCAGTGTTTCATCACTAAGAACAGGGAAAAAATGCCAGAGCTCAAGTATTGACCTGCACTCAGTCACAAGCACCCTTCTTTTTAATCCAAATCTCTCAAATCCTCACCTTATATGTTATTATTTATTTCTCACAAGAGTATAAGCTAAAAGAAAAAGCATCGATTGTAACATCTCTTATTTTTTAGAATTATAATTCACAGAACATAAACAAACCTGTACCTCTTTAAAAACACACCCTCCCTTCTTCATATATTTGATTGACTGTAGATTTTAAGATCAAGTACTACAAAATAGCACCAGTTCGGCTAATTTCCCTCTTTTAATTGTCTCCTTCCTGTTACGTTGGAATTCAAACATGACTGTGACTGACACTCTTTTTTAGATTAGCCCAGCATTATAAGTTTGCACAGCAGGTGACCAAAGTAACGGATGGGAAGGTTTCCCTTATTTTAACCCTAAATAAAGGATGTAATCTAATATGAAATGAAAGAATTTGGAGATTCATAATTACCCTTGTATTGGAATTTTACACAGAAACCAAATCAGAAGAAGACTTGCTTTCTTCAAATATAACGAATATTTTAGTCAAAGTAGATCATTAGGTCCTTTCTCATTTTCACAAGATCCTGTAACATGTTGTGATCAGTTCTCATTAGTGAAAGTTTTGCCATTAATATAAATAGAAAAAATCAAAACCAAATTGAAATGCCCTTTTCAGTTCTTAATAAATATCACAGCTGCAGCACCCAAAGGAACATATTTGTATTCTTGTGGCTTTCAATGTCAATGTTTTTAATGTCAGATGCCAACATTCCCTTTACAGGATGGAGAAAGATATTGTACCTCCTGGTACGGGACAGACTTTGGAACAATTCTCAGAATACCTGACCAAGCAGTCAGTATAATGGTTAACTGTGTGTGCACAATTTGAAAAGACAACATACATTTCTCTTGTAACACCAACTTTTTTTTTTTTATATATTAGGTGATGCTTTTCACTGAAAGGACATTGATCAGAAGAGCAGCTTAATCCGCTTTTGTTTTCTTTATAGTGTCCACAGTAACTGCAAAGCAGCTACTGAAAGACAGGGGACAACATTTTGGGTTTACAGTCTGTGGAATAGGGGAAAGTATGGTAAAAAAGCAAGGCTGAAGGAAGCAGTGATAGGTCACAGTCCACTGCAGCTATCTTCACTGAATTTCACTGAATTTTTAGAGTTGGAAGGGACCATAGAGATCATCTAGTCCAACTCCCAACTGAAGAAGTAGTTCTGCAACTACTTCTAACTTTTTCCTTACTGAAAGCCACTTATTCTGGAACTATTCCCTCCCATTTAGAGAGAGAAGATTGATTAACAATGAATTATGTGGCTCACAAGCATTATGCTTCTTGGGAGCACTCAGTCTGGGACAGCAAATAAAACAAAAATGCCATCAGAGGAAAAGCTAGACTTACACTGAAATTCCTTGGCTCATCCTATATAGTCTACCTATGAGCATAGGCACACTCAAACAATATCCAAACAACAAGTCAGGAGGTTGTTGAACTTCTCTTCCCCAGGGAAGCATTGCCTTCCATCCTCAATGTATGGCTTTATTCCAGATTAAGGATGACTTTTGTGGTAATGATGACAAGTCAGAACTGGTGGCTGGAAGTAGAGGAGAAACTATCACATTCCAGATGCACACAATGCTTCCATACTGAAAAAGAAGCCGTGCTTGAGTCTACTCCAGGAACAGGCTAATCTTACCAACAGCTAAAGGAGAGGAGGAGGAAGTTCGATTTCACACATGCTTTTCCATAGCTCAAGAACAGGAATTTCAGCTTGGTGATGCCCTGTGTTTTATGCCTAGCTGGAGAGAAGAATTCACATTCTAAACCAAAGACCTTCAGGTAACAGCAGTATTTTACAGGTATGAGAACATACGCAGTTCCTAAATTTCCAAAGATTTTGCAAGTGGCATTAACTAGATGTCTCTGCAGCTGTTTGTGGGACCGGGCAGGCGTTAGCACAGCAGCTGCAGAAGTGGGGAAACCCTCCCAGCAAGCCTTGTTCTAACTGCAGGAGAGCTGCTTGGTGTATTAATTCGGGTTACAGGAAACTACTTTCCCACCAACAAAAACCAAAATTTACACTACAATGTGCAGCTGATTATAATCAATGACTCCTTATAAAACAATTTAAGATTCAATATTTGTGAAACAAAGCAATGTACTCACTGCTGGCTTTGTATCAGCATAAATGACTAATTACTTTAATCAGGAAGCTCAAAAGATAAGAAACTTGATTTATTATAAATACGGGGGGCTTGCCCTCATAAAAATGACTTGCTCTGCAGTTCAGGACACATATTGATTTATGGCACTACTTGTAATTCTCTTATTTTTTTATTTGAACATTTAATAATAGGTGAAAAATGAATTAAAACTAAAGCAGAGAAAGACACGTTCCCAATATAATTGTATTCAATTCCACAGCAATATTCATACATAATCTACATCCTAATATTTCACTAATAGCAAAGATACAAAACTATTTTGGAAAACATGCAGAGAGTAAAAGTTTCATTTACATTAGATTAGATTTAGATTAGATTACAGAAAGAATGAATATTCTTGCCTTTCTCATACATGACTGTTCACTGTTTAGTGACACCTGACGTCTGTTGCTGAGACAAGATAAACACAATTCAAGCCCAGTTTACCTCTCTCTAACAGAGGGTTAAAAAAAAAAATCTCTGAAGATAGATTACAAATCAATTATGGCATAGGATCCCATCAGAGAGAGAGAGAGAGAGTGAATCTGCCTGGAGTCTGGCAGTGGACAAGTATCTTAACATCTTTACTGCAAAACCACTTTTGGAAAGTACTGTGCTCTCTCCTGACCCCTGCACCACCAGTCCTTTACCTCACCTAAGGGCTGTTTATGGACCGAGAGAGCACTTACTAAGGCATCTCAGGTCCCCATGAGAAGGCTTATAGATTCACTCACTACATTCAAACTACATAATATAGCTACTAGTTTTTACAGTACTTCTCTTTTAAATAAAAAAAAAAAAACAAAACCATATCTAATCTACTTACACTAATATTAAATCGTTTAGGACTTTCTCATCCTCCTGAAGTCCTCTAAGTTTGTCCAAACAAGATGACTGCCATGGATTCCCTCTTTCTGCGTATTTATGTTGCAGATTTTTGAGGAACCCTCAGGTACATTTCTATGTATTTTGCTGCATGGGTGAAAGGAGCACCGGCACACCAGAGATCAGAAGAAATATTTTTCATAGTTCACTGGTAACCAGCAAAGTTCTCTAGCTTATCCTTCAGATTTTGAGGTAACCACTGGAGCCCCAGGGTGTCCAAGGCGACTGTCACACAACTGTGTGAGTACGAGTACAAATTGCTCAGTCAGTTATTATAGTGGTAATGATTATTGTCGCATCAGTATGTGCAGAAAGCTGATTATGGGCAATGTAAGAATAGTCTCAACATGAAGAATGTTTTCATAGACAGGAAGATCTGCTTGATCTAACTTCAACTCTGAGCTCCGCTAAAACAAACTGTATTCCTCAGGGCACTGCAACAAACAGATTATCATCAAATGAAGACACTTGGCAGCCAGGCTCATAATACAGCTGCATCTTGTGCTGACCAGCACAGTCACCCTGACCCCACGTTCCCCCTATGCTAATATACCTTCATGCTGTCTCTTGTCTTATATTTACCACTAACATTCCTCTGGGAAGAAACCACCTCCTTCTTCTGTGTTTATAGCACCAAGTGATTCTTAGTGTATAAATAACAGTATAAATAAGAAAGATCTAGATCTGATCATGATTTATGGCAGAGGGTTGAACAACATACTCAATTAAATCTCTGCATTATCAAAGGAAGGTCTCAGGAGGTGATTCTACCCCTCTACTCTGCACTCGTGAGACCCCACCTGGAGTACTGTGTCCAGCTTTGGAGTCCTCAAC
>JAOXNO010000033.1:53220733-53263503 GCA_028565335.1 Limnodromus scolopaceus | reverse complement strand
AGCAACCTGCTCTAGTGGGAGGTGTCCCTGCCCATGGCAGGGGGTTGGAACTAGATGATCTTTAAGGTCTCTTCCAATCCAAACCATTCTATGATTCTATGAAATGAAAATTTTTATTTTTGAGGCTAGGGTTTTTCCTATTGTATTATCATGGTTGCTATCTTCTGAATACAAACCTTGTTTCACATAAAAAGCTTTTTTTTTAGTCACTCATCAATTCTGATACCTTGCAGTTACTACCACAGTCACATAAAAATGCAGTACGAGCAGAATTTTCATCAGCACTTTTGTCAAATAATCCCTTTCTATCAAACATTTCTTTCAAGCCCAGTGGCACAAAGAGAAAGTCCCAGAATTTGGATTACTGCTGTTTGGAAGATATCCATCAAAAGATTACTAAAAGACATCTGCTTTGGTCCATGAGGGGGACACATGGGACCGAGTTCTGCTGTATTCTATAACCGCTCACTGATGACTGGACACCAAACCCCACTTCTGCATAGCTGCAGAAACCCAGCATGCTGCTACAGTAATTAGAAAAGAGATCAGAAAGTGTGGGATAGCTACCAGCATAACACAGGCTTCTGAGACATTTAATCACACTCAGCCTGTGAGAAATTTGGGAGATCTTTACAAGTCTTTGAAATCCCATGTCATGCTACCACTCATGGATGTCTGAAACTCCATACATAACTCTTAAGGACTGCTGATTAAGATTGTTTATTTTCTTTGCTGGATGATTCACATG
This sequence comes from Limnodromus scolopaceus, assembly GCA_028565335.1. Lineage (NCBI taxonomy): Eukaryota > Metazoa > Chordata > Aves > Charadriiformes > Scolopacidae > Limnodromus > Limnodromus scolopaceus. The sequence goes on along the minus strand of JAOXNO010000033.1, from coordinate 53,262,755 downwards.
GCTGGTTTCATACTTAAATCCCTTTCAAATAAAGGTGCCCTCATTCTCTGAAGTGAACCATCTGGAGTTCTGCTTTTTGTTTTTTAATCAACAGTATTAGAGGTCAGGCAGAGGCAAGTGTTCAGGGGAGGATTTGGAACAAGCTAAAAAAGAATAAGAAATATAAATTCAAACAGAATCTGACATAAAAAGAGGAAGTCTCATCCACAAAATTAAATTCCACAATTTTACACAATAAGAAACTGTTAATTATTAAATAGATATTCGTTGGTTAAATCTGGGTTATATACAGAACTATTATGGCAGTGAGAGTAGTGCTACAGAACAGCATTTCCTGGCGTTAGGAAAATTATTCCAACGTGCAAAACTCTTTTAATTGAGTTTATGTTTCAGAAGGAGTATTTGTTTGGAACCGATTTTTTACGTTAAAGCTTAAATTTGAAAAGGTACCTCTGTTGTTTCAGAGAAGCGTTAAGACTGGAAGCTCACTCTTCCAGGCATTTCTTTTGTAGCAATCATTTAATTTCATATTTTGTTATGTTTGACAACTGTTACAGGGAGCTAAACACTTTCCTCTGCAGCTACTGTGATTACTGAGAGAAAAATATGAAATAACTTTTAAAATTATAGATCAGGATCACTGGCAGCCTGGTTCTGCTGAGCTCAGCAAGGAAGAAAGGCTGCCCAGTATCTTTACTGGTGCAGTCACTCCTAGAGGCTATTCTGACTTGCACTTGCTGGCAAAAATCCCTAAAGGGCCATCTGCCAGCACTAGAAGCAGAGGGAGGGGGGTGGAAATCATTCATGTGCTCACTCAGGTACTGCCCAGTCCTTCCCAATTCTCAAAAACTTCAAATAGTAGAAGCTACCACAACCAAGATTCAAGGCTTTAATATGCCAACTTGACCTGCTGGAGAGTCCTCAGCATAGAAGTCCTTCACCAGAAGAGACAAATAGTCTCCATCAAGAGGAGGAGAAAACTGAACAGATAAAATAATTTATCTTTTATATTCAGCACATTATAGTTACAGTCCATGGTCAATGTTCCCAAGCACTGCAGGTTAACTATACTGAAAAGGTACGTCTACAAAAGGCTTATTGGGAAGGCAGGGGGGAGTAGGGGTGGGGTGGAGGGAAGTGTCTAATATACACAACAGATGTGTGCACACTAAGGTCATACCTTCAAAACCACTGCTACAGGTTTATTTATTTAACTTATTACTATAGAAATCCATAACAACCCTAAAGCATTCAAAATAGGAGAGGCATGCCAGAGCAGCCTATGTTTCAATAACAGAACATGCTGTTTCCCTCAATTAGATTTCTTAGAGGTTGATCAAAGAGAAAACATGTAAAATTAAATATAAGACCTTCTTCTGATTTTAGGAAAGAAAGAAAAAAAAAAAAACCAAAACCAAAAGCACATAGTGCAAATACATAGACGTATATCTTTTACATATATATACATATTGCAAAGTTAGAGCTTCATTGGCTTTGCCTGTCCTGTTATATGTACACATTCCCACCCTCACAATTTTCTTTTTCTGTAAAACGCACCCTTGAAGGCATCAGCTTGTACAGAAGGGCAACAGCTGTTCTGGGTCAGAGCAGATGCAGTACATACCGCCACAGCTGTCTGTATGTGAGGCTTTCTAAAGAATACTCATAAGGCTATTTTTTTTACCTTCTTCCTTTGCTATTTCTATGGAAAGCACGGCTGTGCATGTTCCTGGCATCATTAGGATTTTCTGCCTCTATTGTACTGGCCAAGGAGTAAAGTGATCCTAAATGACTACACTCTACAGTTTTACTATTAGTGTCTCATCTTCCTTCCCCTTCCCACTATTCATCTCTGTATCCATCCCATTATTCATCACATAATTTTAAGTGACATCTAACATTTAGATTACACTCAGTCTTAGACACAGCCCATGAAAATCTTCTCTAAAATTAGTAAGGTTGACTTCAGTGAAATGTTTGGTTTCATACCACAGTGCACTCTGCCTTCTAGCACAGCACCAGAGCTTGTAATAAATAAGTGAGCATCATCAGTGTTTTTTTCCCTATCACCAAATATTCAGGTTTTTTAGGTTTGTTCAGCTCATTGAAGGAAAGAAAAAGACACACTTTGCTGTCCAGATGAAGCACAGCGTAACTGGTCACACGCTCTGTACAGACGATGCAAAGCAAGATCTCTTGTTCCACAACAAAAATTCTAACCTAAACTGTAAGCCCCAGTCAGGTGAGAGATAGATCTGCTCAATAGCACTGTTTCAGATCTTTTCAGGATGGGAGAGATTTCAGTTTTGGTTTACAGTGTTTTACAGACTTTTGTTGATACTGCTTCGAATACTCTGCTACCAGATTAAAGGTGACACTCTCAAAAGCAATTTCAATGGGCGTCAATTTCCTAGGCACTCAAAAGAAAATAATTAAATGGGTGAAATTGTTATTGTGGGATTTGGTGGACTATTTGCTTTGTTCCTTGCACAGAGACTGCTATAAATATGTATTTCCCTATTATCTGCATTACAGGAGTATCCAAAATCTCAGGCAGGGTTTTGTTTCTGTGTGCAAACAGAAAAATGCATTTCCTGCCCTGTAAGAGTTCACAGCATTGGCAATGATCCTGCAGTGAGTCCCATGTGTGCCAACACCTGAACCTTTACAGATGCCATAGTAATGCTGCAGACTACTAGGAACTCATTAAATATATGAACAAATATTTTTAATATACATTGTTATACAGCTGTTGATTGATAATGATATCCTGATCACTAATGAACTTGGCTGGACTAAAATTGCCCATCTAGAGATGAATGGAAGGTAAAAAACTTAGTCCTTCATAAAACTTGGAGAGACAGGTGACAAATTCCTTCTCACTAAACGTTAGGACCTCCTAACATGTTAGGAACCTATGATAACTACCTGGTAAATCTGTGAAATCAGTTGCACAGTCTGATATCTGAGCAAGGAGCTTTCATTTCTGACAGCTTTGGTAGTTCAGCCTCCTTTTTACTTACAGATGACAGTGACATAAAGTTTTGATTAGAAGGAAATTCCTTCTGCTGCATCTCAGTCATTTATTTTTAGAAGTCCGGAGCTGACACATGAAGCATTTCTAAGTGCATCACAGAAACGCTTCCTTTTGAACAATCTAACATTACACAGTTCCTTCCAGATCATCACACATGGCCAGATGTACTGCACCCTGCTCCAAACCTGCTACAGGAACACTTTTCAAGAGACACCTCCAGCCTATTGTGAAGAAGCTAAGTTCCTTCTGGATCACCTACATATAAATACAGATCTATTTTATCTTCACAGATAGAAAGACAAAAGAAAAACAAATAACATTTTAGCACTGGGGTTTCCCAACTGTGACCATACACAGTCCACACATTATTCAATCTGAACCTAAAAAGTGTTGCTTATTCCTTGTTTGCAGCTTCTGCCTCTGACCCTTGACACAAAATTCTGGATATCTCCTTTAAACCCTGCTGTTATCTAGTGGTCGGTGAGAAAAATGTGTTTGTGAACTAAGCCTGAAGCCTCAAACCAACTCACTGTAACTCAGGAAAGAGATTTATACACCCTCTCCGAGGACTGGTTTAACTTTCCTCTACTCCCAGTCCTTGGACATAACCAGCAAGGCTACACAGTCACTGGGATATAACTGGAGGTAAAGAGAAGGTGATAAAACTGAAGCTGTTAAAATAGGGATCTATAACTATGAACCTAATGCTGAAGCCTTTTCTCATGTGACCAGTCATAGTGGTATCAACAGTTACACTGTTGATTACTCATACAAGTTAGGACTCCACCATCAAGGTTACAAGGATTATCCTGCTCTGGATAATATAATGTTTTACAAGTATGCTCCTTTAGATTATCATTATTCAAAGTAAATGTGCAGAAAAATCAGAATCTGTATTAATTAGAATTCACAGAAAGCATATGGAGAGACAGAAAGATGAACACAGCATAAATAAAATACAGTACGAAGAAAATTGTCTCTGGTCAAAATACCATTCTTTTGTGTTTGTACTGACAATGATTTAACCGTATTTTTGTATTTGAATTTAAAATAAAGTCTATGATAAAAAAGGGTTAATTTTGATTGGGTATATAATTATCTTCAAAGGTTTACATGGCATAGAGGTAGGTTTGAGCTGAAATTCTGGACTCATTTCACACAGGGGTGTGGTAGGACAAATCTGGACCTCTTTACGACTTTGTCAGCAACAGTGAGAGTTAGTGATTTGCACTGCATTCAAAAGAGCTGAAAAATCAAATCCAGGTGATTTATTGGCAGCATACAAATATTAAGCAAATATGCCTAATATTATACTACCTAATGCCATGTATTGTCATGACAAGGATCCTCTAATTGTTCTTCACTTAAATGAATTTATGGATTGGGCCCAAATTACTTCCCAACAGGACTCTGTCACTCATTTTAATTATAAACCAAATCCTGTATCCCTTACTACCCTGACAAAAAAAAGATGTCATGAACTGTTTTAGCTGTATATGGAATGAATACTGTTGTGATTCATATCCTCTAAAGTAAGAAAAGGAAAGATATCCCTTCAAGAATTCTATTCTTGTTAGGAAAAGTAACTCTTCTTATTCTAGATCTTGTGGAAAAAGTCAGGAATAATGCTAAATGTATACAATTATTGCATTGGACTACTTTCTCTTGTTATCATACCTGTTCAGAAACAGCCATAGACACTGAGTTAAACAGACTTATGGGCCTCAACTACAAATGACAATCAGGTCCTTGCAAATCCTTCACACAGCATCCGAAGCTATAAGAGTAATTCACTGTGACATTGCTAAGCCTTTGTTTTCTTTTTCTTAATTTCATTTCTATATTTAAGAGATGTAAATTTGGCTGAAAACAGAATATTCCTCACTGTATTAGAAGTATGTAGTACTTAAATAAATGCAGGTATGTATATAAGAATTCATTTGCCAAACTTGTGAGCATTATTTTTTTTCTGAAAACTTGCATCAGTCATATTAATTCCTCTCACAAAATTTATCACGTATCAACTGGTTAAGAAGACAGCTATCTATTGTAACCACAGTACATACCCATTACTTTCATATAGTGTAGAATATTTTATGTTTAACTTTAGATAGGCAGATTTCATTAATTGTGAATTAATCTAAAAAAGAACATTAGTTTACCAGCTTAATTGGTGTTAATATCTAAATTACATAGTAATTATGAAAAGAGAAAATGTTAAGATACAGCTTTACAACAGAAACCTAATAGTTCATTTAGATACTGGAAACCAACATTCACTTTCTTATCAATGTGTGGTGCATTTCAAAGCATGCCTCCTGGTCTAGTGCTCTAAGGCTCCTCTTGCACACACGGCTGCCATCGGTAGCTGCTTTCTGTATCACATTTACAACCAGACTGCATTCAGTTATTCGCATGCTACTTTGTACATAAAGCATTGACAAAGTCTCTGAAAAAAAAAAAAAACAGTGCAAAAAGAAATAAAACAAATGCAAAGGTGCCATCCAACCACAAAGAAATACCAAAATGTGACAGCAGTCAAGCAGAATGATGCAACCTCAACGAATCCAGCCCACGCCGCTTTACGATACATAAAGTGATTATCTGTTAAGGACTGGTGGTTCATTCAAGACAAGGGGGCAGTCTCCATCCAACAGCCTGTCCTGCAAGAACCACTGCCTGGCAGCAACCACTGCACGGACAGAGACTCTTCCACCCACTCACCTCCAGAAGTGACCTCTTCAGAACTGGGTTGAGGAACATTGGCAGGACAATGTGGGGAAGCTTGCATTGCTGCCGCCCTTGCTATACCTGTCCTGTGGAGAAATAGAGGACTTAATTTCCAGGGCTGTCAGTCAGCACCTTCCACACTACAAGTGAAGGAAAAAGAAATGAATTTGACAATGTCTGCTTCAAGCAAATACATTTTGGGGTGTGGTGAAGATCCCCCATTTTCTACTGAAGTATTTGGGTTACTTTCAAATCTTCTGTGGAGCTCCATTTGTTTGCCCGGCCAGCAAGCTGGATTCTTTGGTTCATGAGTTGATGATGCTTTTGCCAGTTACCTATACAGCACGCTGGGGTATGGCCATTGAGAATCAACTTAACTAGACAGCCTAAATAAAATAAATAAGGAAATCAAGTTTAAATTAATCTCTCAACACTGACATGAACAAGTACTTGCCATTGGGTAACCCTCTCCCTTCGACCTCCCTTTCAAAACGATAAGTTTCTTAGTCTGCTCTTACACATTTCTGTTACAGAAACCATTACTATATGAATTACCAAACAGAGAAGCGATTCTTTTGCTTCTCCTGTCCCATCTATTCCATAGAGGCATTTTATTTTACTTCCACACTAATCTAAATAGGGTTACCAAAAGAATCAATCCTAACAAAGACAACTTTGAAAGGAAAAAGGAAACTTTCCACTAGCCTCACGGCTTCCAGCTAGGACAACAGCTTCAGCCACCAGTTTTTAGTGTGACACATACAAATGATTTGTATATACCAAAGTGCAGTCCATTAGAGAGACAGAGACCAGAGACAAAAAAAAAAAAAACCACCCTAGCTGAAATACATGAATAAATCATTCCTTTGAGCGTGGTGGTGAATGCAATGTTTTACAATTCCAAAAACAATTCTCTAAAGCCTTACTAAAACAAGTGTGTTTGCTTCCAAGAGTGATCTCTGTGTATCTTTCAGGAGTACCACGATGGGTTTTGTTGGAGGAAATGTCAAGTTTAGACACAGAGAATTGGAAGCTAATGACCAACCCTTTTACTCTGGCAGGAGTGTGCACTGAATACTGATGTTCACAGGCAGGAACAATTTCCAATAATTAATTGGAAACATATCAGCTTTCATTGCATTTACTTAACTTTGGTCAACAGCAATGTTGATCTTGCAAGTGAATTGAAAGACAAGACAAAGCCTATACATGTGAGGTTTATATATAATTCACTACTGCTGGAATGCATGGAAAGCAAGCCAAGAAAATTATGATTATAAAAATATGGCAGAGGAACTCTACTAGGGAAAAACAAAAACCAACAAAACAAACCCAACTTTTATTGTATCAATCTCTTAAGCTCAATGTTTTGGCTAGGTGTATGCTGAAGAATAAATGCAGTGGTAAATAGAATTGTTCGCTTCTTATTTGGGCAAAACAGACTTCTGCACCACTCCCTGAACAAAATGCCAAACAGGGCATTTTCTTAATTTTTATTTTGATGCTTTTATTTGCCACTGTGTACTGCTTTTCTCATCACAAAGTTCCCAGTTTCCAACATACCGACCACTTCAAAGCAACAAAACAGTTTGTCTCTCTGCCTTTTATCTGCTACCTTGGACTATGATTAAGGCTGTCCAGGGGCTACGATTATTAATAGACTCTGGCCAAGATATTTGCATGAGGCATCTCCAAGAGAAATAATCATAATCAGTCATATATATAATACCATATTTAATAAACCCAGTACCTAAATAAATTAAGATACAGCAGGTTGACTCAAAGAAACAGGACAATGATTAATTCTGTCCTGAGCACTACAGACAGATGTTCTTTTCACTTTCTAAGACAGTGATTATTCTAAGCACTAACAGGAATTTTAGTAAATCTGCTCCTTATGTGACAAATACTAGAGTACCAGAAAGAAGAAAAATCATCATGGAATCCTGATGACCTTAGGTTTTGCATACTGTCTAAACCCTTCTCAGAGACTTAAAAAGCTGCCCCAGAAGTACCATGATACATAGATAATCTAGATCTACACTAATCTACACTAACAATGCACAAATTATCGCTGATACCGTTATCTCCAGACAGAGAAAGGAACTCAAACAATTGAAATGTTTGCAGATAATTTCTAATAATCCTTGGAAGGACTGGCATTAGTGGAAACAGGTCTCACCCCAAATCACAACTGTTAATGCATTTACCCCCCCTCAAATGCAAACTGGTTAAAGCTAAAACTGGGTGGTGGGGGTGGGAAGCTACAACTGAAAGCAGGACCTAAAACAGTCACAGTGTGGATTTTTGTTTGTTTGCTTTAGTAATCTACAAAAACATCAAATGGCAAGCATTTCACACATTGAGGGTAACCTATATTTGTTCCAAAAACAAGCCTTAAGCGTTCAAAACCAAGCACTTTATGCATTATATGCTTCAAAGAGCCTTTCCTTTGCTTACATCTTCCCAATTTTCTCCCCACAAGTTACCCCCTACAAGTTACAAGTTCTTAAACCTCCCCTACAGAACTGTGTACCCTAAGCACTCCAGCAGGCACTTTAACCATATATTATAATTCTAAAAGGTAGGATCAATTTCACTGTCTGGGAGAGTAGTTCTCAGAATAAAAAGGGTAACAATTTTGGCACAGGAGAAAGAGATGTATTCCAGAGATTAGTTCTATTCAAACAGGAGGCTCTTCCATGACAGAAAGCACATGCTGTTTTTAGGATGAACTCAAATTCCTGCCACCATACCCAAGCTAGAATACACCCTCTTCTTTCTTGTTCAAATACTGGGCAGAATCTATTGTGTACATCAGGACTGTAATATAGCTCCTGGACTTAGTTCTCAGATCCACCAGAAATTTTCCTGTGAATCCTATGGAAATCACTGGTTTTTCTACTTTTCATTTTCCCTTTGGTAAATGTGAAACCTACCTTTCGGTCTCCATGATTGGAAAAAAAACAAAACAAAAACCAGTGAGATGTCTGTTGTGTGGACCTTTAGACGAATGGATCCATGCATCTGGCTGCAGCAGTGGATTCCTCATCTCCATTCTTCACCCAGTGACAACATTCAGGCGGTAGTTGAACAAACCTTCCCTGTTCCCTGCATGTGTGCGAGGACAGTACCACTGTTCCACCCCAGTCTCCCCACCCAACATACAGCTGGTGAAGAAAAATGAGCCTGACCGTTTGTACCTACAGCTGAATCAAGTTAGTCATCACTGCTAGGGAGCCCATACTTACGTTCCAGCATCCAAAAATGACATTGCTAGTGCCTGAGCTTTCATGGATGGTGTCTACAGAAAAAGGATTAATGACCATTTCAATATACTATATACTATGGCTTTGCTAAGAACCTACGATTTCTTTTACATGAGCTAAAAAGAATATTGATTTCTTTCAAGTCCACTAAACACTAAATGCAATTCCTACCATTGCTATTTGAGGTATTAGATAAAAATGCCAACGAGAATCAACGAGTCTCTCATGAAGCAGAAATGACTAAGGCTCTTTGGTATATTTCAAACAATCTTGTCAGTTGCAGGTATCCAAAACCTTACACTTATTCATGAAAAAACACAGAAAATTCACTTTGGTGCCAACCAGGATTAGTGTATATACAGGCTGCCTGGGGAAGTGCTTGAGTTGCCAATCCTGGAGGTATTTAAAAGGCGTGTAGATTTGGTGCTGAGGGACACGGTTTAGTGGGACTTGGCAGTGTGAGGTTTATGGTTGGACTCGATGATTTTAAAGGTCTTTTCCAAACTACATGATTCAATGATTCTAAGTGACTAATTCTACATTTAGCACACAATTTTTATTCCCAACAATTCAACTGTGCTAATTCTTCAGCCATAGTCTATTCCTTGATAGTGGGTTAAACTTTGAGGTAATGCTTCAACCAAAGCACTCTGGAATGCTCTGAACAGTGGCACCAACTACAGGGAGAATCCTCATCAGTTTAAGTATTTATCTAGTGTTCTGCATATGGTGGTTCAAAAAAACCACTGTGCCATTATGATACTACACAATATGAACTTTCTGGAAGCTGTAAAAGCATAAATCAGGGGGATGGTATGAACCTAACAAATAAGCACAAACCCAAAACCACCCAAATGGGCAGATCAAGGGGAAGAACTACTGTTTTGTTAAGACATGTACATTTTTTATAGTTCTGGTAAAGATAACCCTGAAAAATATTTGTAACAAAGAAATTTATTTAAGGGCTGAAACTATGTTACCGACATTCATGAAATATCCTGTAATTTTTTTCCAGAGAGATTTAATTATACCTTTCATGCTACTCATCTATTGAAAGATCTTCTGGCTAGCATTAATTTGAATTCTATTGCAACATAAATTAATACAACTTAGACACATTTATCAGCCCTTTAAATAACAAACTGATAATGTGTCCAGGCAGTATATTCTTGAAAAGAAGAAAACGACATACAATTAAAACCTGAACTACAATTACTTTGCATTTCAGAAAGTTAAAAAGTAGCCCAAAGCAACATTACCTCAAAGACAAAATCTGGACAGTAACGTTGCTCCAAGCAAAGATTGAAGAGTATTTAAAAGAACACAATGTGCAGCAAGGATAAATCATATAGGAGTACACAAAAAGGTCCAAGGAAAAGAAATGGGTTTGTAACCATTTGTTATTATAAATTTGAATAAATTAAGCTCCTACAGAATCTTGCAAAGACAGTATTAAGGTCACAGTATTCAACAGGATAATTTTAATAGTTCCCTAAATTTAGCAAATTGTATTATACATGAGAATTTCTGAGTAAATTTCCTAACCCGTGACACAAAGAAGCAAAATGATAATTCTAAATGGCTATAGTAACTATGGAAAATCTGTTCTTTTGGCTAAAGAATAAATTCTCGATAGGCTGAACACGCGTTTGCTGGTGAGCAGGAATGCTGTAAACCCTAACAAAATTAACTAACGCCTTTAACAAATCCACATTATTTCAACGCCCAGGACTTTTTTCATGTGAAATTGCAGAATGTACTTATGTTTCCTGAAAGTATGTAGAAAATCTAAGCTTTGTAGAACCTAAGTTTTCTGAATACAGTGAAGTTAGGCCAAATTTCCACTTTTATATTCTTTTGTCGTAAAGAACAAAACCAGTAATGGGACTGGATCTCTGAAGATTCAACATATTGAGATTCCCAGAAATTTTTCTGGTAAGCTATGACTTTATCCATTCTTGCACTAATTTAGATAAACTCTTCAAAAAAACTCTTGCAGTATCAGGCATTATATACTACATCTCTATAAGGTATATATTGTAGTACTGAAGACAAAAGTAACTAAGGTTACTGTAAAAAGTAATTAGAAAAAAAATAGGTGTAGAGATTAAAATCAGGACTTTCAAAGCACAAACAAAATATGTGGTTTGTATATACAGACATATGTTTTTATGGACTTACAATACATACATAGAATACAGCTATGCAAAACCACACACCTCGATCCAACCACACTGGAGCCAGTGGCAGGTTCTTAATAGACTTCATTGGATATTAAATCACAATTACATAAAGGCTGTAACAAGGATTTTAAAGAAGAAATTGTTGTTGTTTGATTGAAATGCAGATCTTAGTGTCCTAACAAAAATAAGCAGTGCATTGCAGTTTTTTAAAAACCTACCAGAGTAAAAAAAATAAAATCTAATTTAAAAAAAAAAAAAATCTTCATACAACTTCCATTATTTCCAGTCACTTTCCGTTCTATAGTAGAGCGGTAAACTTAAAAAAGGAAACACAAGTAGCTTTTCCCTTATGATAATAAGGTAAAATCCTGACCCCCCTCTTTAGACAGGTCTGTCGATACTAACCTATTTAACTAGGACCTTACCCAGGAAGCCTGCCAGGCCTCCTCACAAAGTCAGAAATTCCTTTCAAGTAGAATGGTGTAGAAATTTCAGAACAACCCTCTCCTTGCACCTGTGGGGAGAACAACCAATCCCTCCAAGACCAAAATGATTTTGAGTCACATCTGTGTCCTTTTACGACAGTAAAAGAATGGCACTAGGTGGCAATCCCAGGTCTTGCACTCACAAGATTCAATGGATGTAAGTACAAGTGAATGCCCAATGAGTTATGGTTTTGGCTGGATTTCCATTTTTTTTCAGTAAAGATTTCTGGAGCTTGAAGAGTGGCAAGTACTCCAGGTAAAAGCCAAGTATCACTAGCATCAAGTCAAGCAGCAAATGTAAAGATAACAACTGCAGTCAAGGAAGGAATGACTACATTTCCATCTCCTTATTTCTCTCCCCAGCACTGACTGGATCCACATATTTCCAACTTCTCCAAAGTCTGAGCAGGGAGTATTATTTCCAGAGAGAGACACGTTGAGAACTTAAAGCTTTGGGGCCCTGCTTGGACAGAGATGGAACAGTTGCCTTCTGGCAGGAATTAAAGCTGGTATGGAAATTTCACAAAAGGAATTAAAAGATGGTCTGGAAAGTGGCCAAAAGGAGATCAAAGGAACTTTAGCAGCATGAAGACACATACCACAAGCACATGAAAGGGGACTTCAAGGCAGACCATTAGGTTTAAGAAAGTATCTGTTGCCTGGGTAGCATCCTGTGTGAACCGGGGGAAAATGTAAATTATTCTTGGGAAATATTTAGTCCCAAAATATCCATACTCTCTTGTATAATTTCCAGTCCTGACCATGTGTCAGACATCTAGAAGAACAGATGCAGTTTACATTCGGCCCAAATTTTTGAACTATAGAGAACTATTAGAACTGATAAGCATATCCTTCATCCTCTTCTTCAAGTGTGGTATGTCACTGGATCTGAGATTCAGATTCCAGAAAATACCAGTTATCTGCAAGTTAAAACACTGAGTAACCATAGCTCACATCTTATATCACATTTATTGTGGTAAATATATTATATAAGCTTGAGTATTTATGATGGTAAACTGAGATTTTCCAAAAACACTGGTATGATGAAATTCACCTCAATCAGTGACAAAAGAAAGAAATTTGGGAAGACTACATAAGGTACAGGCAGACCTAGAGAGCTTTAAATTAGCTGAAGACCCTAGTAGGTCTAGAAGACCCTAGACTGACTAGTAGGCTTGGTTGCTGCTAATAGACCAACCATGGCAGCACAGAGCTCATGATTTACCCTTGCTTTTTTGTAACATGATTAAAGACTTGATCTTTAGAAGTAGTGTTAAGGGTAAAAAATGCGATTGCTACATTTCCAATGTTGTCACACAAAGGGCTGGTAGCAGCAGCAATTCAGGGGTGCATTGAGAGGCTGGTGTATTCACTACCACCATGACAAACTGCAAGCTGCAAGTGGGGCACAGACAGAATCCGTGTGCTTATCCACAGATCAACTGGACTTCCAAAGCATTTATGTTTTAACAGTAACTTCTGGATTTAGTTTGTTAGCAACGCAGAAAGTCTCTCCTCTCTGAAACATAAGCGAGTAAAACTTCAGGAATAATTTTCTTCTCCCCTCTTTGTACAGAGAAGGAAAATACAGAGGGGGAGGACAGAACGTGACTTCACTGAGACTCACTCACAGAACTGCAGGAACAAGCTGGCCCCAGAACAGTCAGTTATTTTACAGAAACACATCATCAAAAGTGGACTGTTTTTAAAGCAGCTAGTTTCAAAAGAAGAAATGGACCATCCATAGATATGATTGGGGTAGCCCCAGAGTTGAAAAGAGGGGCTCTGGGGATTCTGAAGTGGATAAAATCTTCAGGGAACTGTTGGGTTATTGCTTTTAAGAACTATTAGGATCAACAGGTGCTTTGCCTCATCTCTGTTTCTGCCCTACGTGCTCCTATTGCACTTTGTCAATAAACTGTTCATCCTTCCATCAGTAAAAGCACTTTTTGAAAACTAAAATGGATACACTTACAGGAAAATCTTCCTGTGCTTCAGCAGAAGGAACAGAAAAAAATGATGATTCTTTACATAAACTCATGAGAACCACCACTTATAAGGTAAACCACAAGACTTCCCCAAATTCCTTGTCCAGGATGAGCAACCTGCTACAGTTACTATTTTTAGGTGAAACAACTGTGCTCAAGTTTGCTAGAACTGTGTTTTACCTCTTCTAAATCAGGCTCCACCCACGAAGGCGGATCCTAGTTAAAATGTTTAGGTATCCCTTGTTGTCCCATGTAGTCAAAATCCTTCTAGGTACCTTGTATTTATTGTGGATGCAGGTACTATCACTATTTAACTAACAGTTTTTGCCTTGTAAACTCCCATGGGGTTTCACTTATGTAATAAACCCCCAAATTCTGGAGTCACAATTTCTGGACTGCATTGCAAAACTGAAAAGAGCAAAGAACAGTAGCACTTCTATTGTTCAGTTTTGAAAGCAGACTCTGATAAGTTCCTTTATTCCTCTCCTCAAGCTAAATTATTTGAATTCTACTATTGTGATACAGCATACCTATCACAGTAATACCACCAAACTGAGTAGTACAGTTGACATGCCTGAGGGACAGGATGCCATCCAGAGGGACCTGCACAGGCTCAAGAAGTGGGCCCATATGAACCCTCATGAGGTTCGACAAGGTGAAGAGCAGGGTCCTGCACCCAGGGTCAAGGCAACCCCCAGTATCAATACAGGCTGGGGGATGAAGGGATTGAGAGCAGCCCTGCTGAGAAGGACTTGCCGGTACTGGTGGATGAAAAGCTGGACAGGAGCCAACAATGAGTTCTCGCAGCCCAGAAGGTCAACTGTATCCTGGGCTGCATCAAAAGAGTGGCCAGCAGGTCAAAGGACATGATTCTACCCCTCTAATCTGCTCTGGTGAGACCCCACTTGGAGTACTGTGTCCAGCTATGGAGCCCCCAACACAGGAAAGACATGGACCTGTTGCAGTGGGTCCAGAGGAGGGCCACAAAAACAATCTGAGGGCTGGAGCACCTCTCCTATAAGGACAGGCTGGGAGAGCTGGGGTTGTTCAGCCTGGAGAAGAGAAGGCTCCGGGGAGACCTTATTGCAGCCTTTCAGTCCGTAAAGGGGGCTTATAAGAAACACGAGTACAGACTTTTTACAAGGCCTCTTGCTATAGGACAAGGGGTGATGTCTTAACCTAAAAGAGAGTAGATTCAGACTAGATATAAGGAAGAAGTTTTTATAATGAGAGCAGTGAAACACTGACACAGGTTGCCCAGAGAGATGTTGGACACCCCATCCCTGGAAACATTCAAGGTCAGGTTGGATGCAGCTCTGAGCAACCCAATCTAGTTGAAGATGTCCCTGTTCATTGCAGGGGGGTTGGACTAGACAACCTTTAAAGGTCTCTTCTAACCCAAACTATTCTAGGATTCTACATATTTTAGGCATCTTCAGTTATGAACTTGTTAATTCAAATACTGACCCCATTAACCTATGATACAGATCTTTCAAAGCATGTGAAACTACAGAACCAGTATGCTCTCGTAAGTTACTCTAAATCTGTCAAGCTGCGGAATGAAACAGCATTTTAGAAAAGGTAGCTGACAGATGAATATATTACAGAAATCAGATTTAAAGTCAGTCAAAATGGTTAGCGGCAGCTCTAAAGGTAAAAGTGTTTTTAATACAGAAATTTACATTTTAAATCTTGGCAAAATTCAGATAAGATTTTCTATTTAGTCTGAAAATTTCAGAAGAGTTACTGGATGCATTACTGTCTTGGACAATGAAGATGCATGAATGTATATGATGTTCATATGCTCAAAAAATTTATGAACAGAGGCTTCTGGATCAGAGGTGACTTAGAAAGAGGAACACTAAGAGCTTAGAAAGTTTTGCAACATTTCAGGAAAGAAAACTCTGCCAAACTGGGTTTCTTTTAAAGAAAACTGTAAATTCAATCGCTAACAATAATATGCCAGTCATAGCGACTGAATTCAGTCATTAAAAAGTAATATAAAGGAATAGCTTCCTGTGCTAGCCTCAATATAACTACATCTATCAGGTCTCATCTGTAATAACCAGGCTGATGTTTGCTCTGTGGAGTCCAAATCACTAATTCCTTCGATTTACACCAACTTCTTGGCTTTCAGGAACAAAAATAATTTTCTGTCTAAATATACTTACACTTAACAATCAGAAATGAATCCCTCTGCAAACAATTCTCCACATCAGCAATCACCTTTGTTAGTAATTATTTATACTGCAGAAGCATAAAAGCTTTCTGCTTTCAGATTTAACATTACTACTGTTATGACCATTTCCCAGGTGTCCAATAGTTTATTTTTTCCAATATACTTACAGCTCGTATTTTCCCATTTCCTAATACTGTACATAAATATTACAAATGCCTCATCAAAAAGTGGTTTTGAAGACGAATTAGAGTAAGCATCACTACTATGTAAGTCTTTACAACACTGGCCGAAACATCAACACTTCTGGTGCACATCTAACGTTTGCGTGGAGCAACAAAGGGACCCTGACGATGGCAATTTTGCACCCGCGGAAGTCAGCATTGCTCATAGCAACCCCTGCTCTCAGGAACAGGCAGCTGCGCTGTTTCCTTCTCTGCCAGCAAGAGACAAGTTTAGAAAGGGGCCAAGTTTGATGGCATTTTCTGAAGAAGCTGCACTCTGAGGCTGGTGGGCTAACCAGTGCCTCTTTCACTCCGGTCTCATCTCTGCTGGTACTCCCCCTGCGACGGGACAGGCTCCAGAAGCAGCAGAGAAGGAAGGGTGGGCAGCCTGGGCTACAGCTGAAGAACAGACTACCTGCTGCCAATAACTGCATCCACAAGCACCTTCAAACCAAACTCCAAATTTAAGATACCCTGAAATTAACTCAAAGCTATGAAAAAGTATATTCTCAGTATTTCAACCTAACAAAAAAAAAAACCTGGGAAAGACTAACGCAACAATTTTTTTTTAATGTTCTGTAAAAATCATATTCTGCATTAATTTCTGCAGGGCAGTTCAAAGTTTAAGCAACTACAAATCTTCACCTGGACATAGTGTAAATTTCTGTAGGTATTCAGTCTTAAAGGTGTAATATAATTGGGCGATTTGCAATATCCTTACTACTAACAGATGAAATTAATTATCTGTTCTCAAACTAGCAACTTTTTAACATTTGCATGGTGTCACAAAAGGCCTGTCGTCTATACGACCCATTTTCCTGAACCGCAAGCAGAAGCACAGAACTGTTGAATCCAACAATTAAGTACATACCTAACCCTGGAAAATAAAATCCATGTCCAAGTAATCCATTTTTCAGAGAAACTGCGGCTCATCACTACCACAGGGAAAAATCAGAAATGCAAGGACACTGCTTCTCACACCATGGTATAAGGAAAGCTTTTGCTCCAGTCACAAACCAAGTCTCACTTCCCTATTTAGCCAACACTGACATACATAGACCAAAACACTCCGTGAATCATACAGGATTTGAAAAACTTACAGTGCCCTACATATGAGCTCTTCCTGCCCCATCTCCCAGTGCTGACGCTTCTATACAGCCATGCTGATACTTCTAGATTCACATTTCAAGCATAGCAACTGCAGGGAATACAGACACACCAGAAAACATATACTAGCAGTCAGCCAGAAGACTTTTGTGAGTGTAACATAGAGAGAAAAGGACGAGTGCACACAACAACCAACAAAGTCATATTCACATTGCACCTGAGCAATGAGAAGAACCACCATCCATATGACCATTACTTGACTCTTAGCATCAGGTGTTCTGGGAATCTCTGTAAGACATGTACCTATTTCAAAGACACTGCCTATGTGAATTCTGCTTTGAACTTCACTGCTGATTAAAGAGAATATACTTGACCTAAATCTTCCATTCAAAAGACTACGGAATGCACATCTGACTTCTTCTTGTACTGGTTATTCCTGTATCACATTTCTGCATGCAGATATGAAAGATATCCAATCAAGCAGGGTGTCAAAATTAACATGTAGTATGACAAGGGTTTTTTCTGCTTGCCCCACATTTCCCAGTCCACTGTATCTATTTGTTGAATTTTACTAATTAATTATTATTATTACTGAATTTTTAGTGGAATTTTTCTTTTTATCATGTCATAATGTAGGAATAAAGACATTCTATCAGAAATTATTTATGAAATAATGACAGACAGAGCCTGATTTACAGCTACACATTTGAAAACCCTGCAAAAATTTATTAAAGACCTTGTGCCAAGTTCTATCATAAATTGAAGCCTCTCAAAGACAGTAGAACGTGAGGTTGTATTGAGTGGATAAAGTTTAGAAATAAATTACTGAAAATTGGTGACCGGCTCACTGTTTGAGAACTATTATTATTCTATTTGAAATACTCATTTAAAGTCTTAGAATAAGGAGAAATAATATGGATCCATTAAAAACAGAAAGAAATATACAATGATTTATTTTTAACTGAACACTGATGATCTTTATTTTTTACTAGAAACTGGCGCAACAGGCAGAGCATGCTATGATTGTCTTAAACGCAATCAGTACTATAACAGGGCAGCATTAACCTCCAAATTTATGAAAATGGTGTTATTTTGCACAGCCATCAACTACTTGCAAAGCTTGAGTTACATGAAGTTCTAATCAGACTTGAGTTGAACTGGAACTAGATAATAACTATCCTCTGATAATAAACCAACTCTCAGGCCTTTACTTTCTTCTATACTCTGCCCTAAGTAAAACACACACAAATGTCACTGTATTACACACAGATGTTGCCAGCTTTTTCTTTTCTTTTTCAAACAGATGAATCAGTAATTATGAAGGAAAAAGCACTGCTATATTTAACAATACAATTCGCAAACCACTGTCATATTAATAATTCACAAAAGTCACTGAACTGCATGACGTGTTGTGCTGAAAGATTTTATTAGGGATTGAGTATCTTAAATGTACATTTTTACTATTTGGATTGGCACTGGCAAAATAGATTTGCTTAAATGCTCTCATTAGTATTTAAGCAATAAAAATAACAAGTGCGATAGTTTTCAGCACGGAAACGGGACATATGGGGTTTTTTGTTTGTTTTTTTTTGTTCTTGCTAAAGAACTGGGGAACTTTCACCAGGAATCGGTAATATAGATTATATTCATTACTAAAGGCAAGCCTAGAGTTTACTTAAGAACTAAAGAAAATGTTGATGAAGAAAGTTCCTCAGTATGGCTAGAAGTGCATTTAAAACCATTTCTTGTTTAAGAAACAAAAAATGCCATAATAATTTCCACTGTTTTTCTGAGATAATTGTCTACTTTACCATCCATTCCCTGTGCAAAACAACTACACTGATATTAGCCAGCAAATACCTTGCCTTCTCTTAGCAAAGCCTTGCCTCCTCTATAAAAAGCCTTACTATGGTGGATGAAATAAATTGTGGAAGAAAAGTCTCAAAGACCCAGAAATCAGAAATGATGCAGTAACACAACATAAGCAGTAATGATTGATTACCTTTTTATGGCTTTAATAAAAGATACTCACTTCTTTTCCTATTATAAAATATTCAATGTTATTGTATCGTGTTTCGCATTTTAAAATGATGTAAGAATGACATCTATTATTCTCTAAACTCACCATTTAAATATATGAGGCATTGTTGAAATCTGAGGTCTACATAGAAAACAAAATATATTGCAAAGTACAGTTTTCTTTCCATAATGATACATATGCTAAATAAACTACTCCTGCAGTGAACGATGACACTGACTCTACCTGCACGATGTTGTTTAGTTTTACATTATTCAATGCTTTTGAGTTGTCAGTTTCCATTAGAAACAAATCTGGCACAGAGAAAGTGCTCACATAGACCACATTTTAGGCTTGCATTTTATCTTACATGTACACTGTACTGTTGACCTCCTGAAATTAAATTTTTAAGGTTTATATGGAGCTAAATCTATTACATATAGTAGTTATATCATTAAATATGCTATCAACATTTCTATTTATAATGTTTCTAGTCCATATTTGTCTATATATCCTAATATATGTATGGATAAATGGCACATAGATTAAATTGCTGAAACTAACTGGTCTTTTGTGCCACTCAGACACTGCTGGCACCTGAGAAAAGCCCCAGATTGGCAGCAGGTTCTTTTGGAGCTCTGCATACCTACTGTCATGGAAGCACCTTGGCTTGTTTATCACTTAGCTAATACTCTAGATGGTTCTTTTCCTTTGTTAATGCATCTTATCCACTCCTCCAGGACCTTTAACACACATAGTTATTATTTAGTTACTGAGTGGGAGATCATCTGTTCATTATATATGCATTCAAAGAGAGCCAAGGTTGCCATTGGTCCCTGGGGCAACCCACCAAACCAGTGCTCCTGCATTAGCACAGGATTTATGCTTGCGCAGATGGGGAAGAGTGCAACCCAGCTTAGTCACACTTGGTAACATTTTACAGGATACATGTGACACCGGGGGCATGACATTAAACAGAGATCCAAAGGAAGTTAACCCCATGCCTTTTAAGCATGTCCTGCAGCTCTGAGTGGCTTGGAGTACTCTCTTAGGATGACATAGCAGCCAGTCTTAAACTAACCTCTTCCTTGAAGATCCAGGTCTTTTGAGGAGGCAGTAACAAGTTAACACTAACATATTCCTGCTCTCTGGGAATGCTGGGAACAATAAGAAACTCCAAAGTCCCAGTCAAGGGTCATGTGTCCTAAACCTACTCCTGATTATGACTTCTTCAGAAAGTAGTTTGGCAAGTAAGATAGATATGACGATATTATGAGTGCCTAACTGATGTAGTAGGAAAATTATATCTACCAACCATACATTTAAAGTACTCCATAATGTATAGTGATATGCTGATATTCACTTTGGCTAAATCATAGAATCTATATTGCTTTTTCCAGG
The DNA here is from genome assembly GCA_028565335.1 of Limnodromus scolopaceus. Taxonomy (NCBI): domain Eukaryota; kingdom Metazoa; phylum Chordata; class Aves; order Charadriiformes; family Scolopacidae; genus Limnodromus; species Limnodromus scolopaceus. The sequence continues at coordinate 53,242,138 of JAOXNO010000033.1, read as the reverse complement.
CTTGCTTGAACAAACTGCTGCCCCACATTGCCTATAGTGGATATTGCTTTAAACGCCCACGCTACGCAGATCCAAGCTTTGGGTAGTACCAGTGTTTGATTTTCCTGCGTGCTGAACCAGCAAACATTTCGGGTTTCAGGGCAAGCCAGTGTGAGAGCCGTGCTCTAGGCCTGCCTCCATGGCTCCTCCCAACTAAGCTGCATGAATAAAGATGACAAAGTCAGCAACATCACTTGGATGGAATAAACCTTACTAATCCAAATCTTCAGGGCTACCCACAACATTCATCTGAATAGCATTGGGAACAAAAGACAAACCAAATCTGTGCACAAAAGGACATAACTATATCCTGTTTAACAAGGGGCAAAGTTACGCTTTTAACAAGGTTTACTACAGTTCATAATTGACTTGAGGAAAATAAGTAGCACAAATGACTAGAATAAGAATGAGCAATAATTTCTAGCGTGATTCTAAAACTGTCTCTAAATACGTTTTGTAAAAAGACAAAAATCATTAATATTCACAACATAAATCCTGAATTGTTGGAAGTTAAGAGTTACCTCTTGTACTTTTGTTTATAAACTTGTTAACAGTCATTCTCAGAAATAAGTGAACAGATTGGACTGATGGTGAGCCTGAGCACTAGAGCAGTACCTGTTCGCTATATTCATCCAGTACTCTCAGGTACTCAGCTCTTATTCAAATTATATTTGAGACATTTATGAAAGAGAAGTTCATAAATAAATTTCTTCTTGGCAGATGAAAGTGGATAATTTCCCTTAACTTTGATTAATGAAGAACGGAGATACTAATTTCTTGAGTTAAGGGGAAAAAAATCCCCAATATCTGTTTTTATTATCAGCAGAGGATTTTCTTTTAAATTCATTAGGAAAAAAAAAAAATACTTTTTTCCCTCCATAATAAACGTTTCACATGGTTATGATTCAATATGTTTTACACTACACTGGTAATTCTCATTATTCTTCAAATATCACATTTGAGGAGGTTAATACACCATTAACATGATTAACTTTTTAATAGAAGTTAAGCCACATGGAACCAATCTGCACCATTCGGCCATATAAATGACTAGATAGTGAAGGTCAACTTCTGCCCCAGTGCACCTGTGCACCTTCACCACCTTCACTTCAGTTTGCAGGCCTAGACCAAGGGAGGAACCTGTCTCTCTCTAGAAACTAAGAGTATATGAAACTTTTTATTTCTTCCCAAAACAGGGATAATCCATAAAAAGGCAGGGATAAATCAATATGCTAAACATGTCTGCATACAACCTGCAGAAAGCTTTTGCGACCAGAAAAGCATTTCTCCACATAAATTTGGGTTCATGGATATGAATCACACCCTTTAACACAGTTTGGTTAGGACAGTGAATTTTCTTCATCATTTCTCTGTCAATCGTTAAATCCGTAAAACACAAAGTAGCTGAATTAATAGTGCAGTTGCTCAAAGGAGCAGCACCATCGTTTCCCACAACTTTTTGCCCCTGCCAGGAATACAGTGGCCATACCATGCAATTCACTGCTCTGAATCAGATCCTGTGTGGCTGATCCCCAGGTCCCGAGACAGCAAAGGACATCAGGAGCCCTGATTTTATTCAATTTTACCGGTAATCTTAAGCACCGGTAATGTCAAAGGAACTCTCAGACTGAAGGACGTTTTTTGCCCCCAAAAGCCTTTTCCCTCCTTTATCCCTTCCCCCAACTCACTGTCCACAATTTTCTTGCCATCTCCCTTAACAGACTTTGCCTGTAAGTAACGAAGGTTCATGTTTCTCCCATCCAGCCCATCTTCTTCCCCAAATTACACTGTGCCTCTTCTCTGTTCTTCTAAAGGTGTTGTGGAAATAACACATTTTACTGACCCAACACCTCCTGGGAAGCCGGTTCCCACAGCTGGGGTGTAAAAGGCAATAAAGATAAAACACAGCTCGGCAATGAATCACAAGCCTGAACAGATCTCAGAGGTCATCTAGTCCATCCCTCTGCCCCAAGGGAGGCTCAGCCATCCCCATGTCATTTCTTACAGACAGCTATGTCACCTGCTTTTAAAAACTTCAGTGACAGAAACTACACAAGCTCCTTAGGCAATATACCCCAGTGTTTCACCACCTTCACATAAAAAAGGTTCAATCTTTCCTCACAGGTCACATTTTCTAGGCTTCAGGTTTTTCTTCTCTTTCTCTACAAGTCTCATCAAGTCTTTTCTATTTTTCCCACACAAACAACTCCAGTTAAAGCAGTTTCCTCCAAAAACTACTTTTGAAAGTGATCATTGAAAAACTTGCTGCTGTATATTGCTGCTGGAATTAAATTGCCTTTTTCCATTGTGCAACTCTAATATACTTTTAAGACTTACAATGACAAAATTATTCAAGTCATGCTTGTTTCAACTCCATTGGCTTTATTGCAGATATGCACATGTAACAGGAGAAACAAGTCCAGGTAGTTACTGTTGTTAGGTGTGTGTCTATAACGCCTGTTACCAGAAACAGTATAACATCAACAGTAAAATGTGAACCAGCAAATGAGGGATTTATTGAGATTTAAAAATAAATTCAATTTTCCAGAGTCAAGGTAAAGTCACCTTTCATAGAGATAACCTCAATGTTACAAAATAACGACCTATCAAAGAGATGAAATTCGACTTTGCTCAAGTAAGTAGCTTCATTAGCAACTCGCTACATCCACTAGTGAGAACAGAACAAACCAGGTTTGGCTCACATTTTTCCTAAACCCTGTGAATTCAAATGTCACTCAATTTTATTTTTTTTTAAATCACTGAAGAAATAAAAAATGAAGAGAACTAAAGCAATACTACAGTTAACCCACATCTTCTTGATTATTGTTGGCTTTACTTTCTTCAAGGAATAGAGAGGAAGAAAGTGCATATAAAGGACAGAAATACCTCCTTTTGTAAATTAATTTAGTCTGCCGCATGGAGCAGCAAGGATAGAGGACACCCCTTACCAAGATTTAAAAACTCTGAAAACAGAAGAGAAAATTGTAGTAATTTACAGACAACAAGGAATCAAGAACTTCTCCAATACACTGGACACAAGGTGAAGTATTTCTTTGTTTTAAATAGTGGATTACAAAAGCTAAAGACCCCAGAAGAAAGACTTGGGTTTGGTCCCAATAACCTTATTTTCCAATGTAAAAAAGCAATGCATTAGTGCCTGCAACTGTGTTTCTGTATGTATGTTACTACCACACACGCAGCACCAACAGATCATAGGATCAAACGCAAGGACTGTGAAAGGACTTTAGGCCTTTACAGATGAGAAGTGCTAAACGTTGTTTCATGGAGCCAAAGCTTTAAACAAAAATAAAAATAAGAGAACAAAACCAACCAACAACAAAAAAACCCAACCACAAAACAGAACAAACAAAGCTCATCTTAAGCACCAGTTAAACTTACATATTCATTATGCATTTTAAATAAAGTATATCAACAAAAAATTACAATTTTTGATGGTCCTCTTTGAGCTGAATGTGCCCTTGGGAAAATTTCACAGATAAATCCATTCCCTCATGATTTTCACCATCTTTTAAAAGGTGTGGCAATGTCAAATATAACTGAAGTGAAGAATTTTATTACAGCTGACCAACTGAGCATTCCCAAGAAACTTTGCACAGTCGGAGCTGAAGAACTAACGCTTTGCTACCAAAGGTCTCCCATACTTAATCTACCTCAAAATCAGATGCCAACATATTTCACGATGACTTCTGATCACAGGGAAAATACAACACAGGTTGACATTGATCCTCAAGCTGTATTTTGACTCATTTCAGACAAGCCACTCCATTTGCAATCATGGAAGAACACCTGGTCCTTCTGATCCGAATATCAAGTGAAGATAAAACATGAGAGAAATCTAAATCGTGCATTAGCAGTGTCCTCAAAAGTACTAAAAGTCTCCCTCTAATTTTTAAAACACCCATAACGTACAAAAGAGGAGAATATTGATTTGCAAAATCCACAAGGGATTATTTTCCTCAGATTACAAAATTGACAGACTTGAAAGTCCAAATTTTAACATCAGTGCACATGCCCATTAAATATACATCTGAATCTCAACATGTAGGAAGTACACTGCAGTAATTATATTGAGCATTTTGCAGATTCTAAGGCATAAATTTGTAAATTGAAGACAAAGTTGCTTGAAATGTTATTACAGATGACTACATCTCAAAACATAAATTATCATTCAGACAAAAAGCATTAAACAAAAATTCAAAACAAATTAAAAATGCACCCAAACATGGACCAGAATGCAAAGAATGTCCTAGAGGCAAGATTAGCAAACAATCACACCAGCCAGTGGGAACAGTTACAGTACGCAGCTTTTTCAGTTTTTCTTCTGAAAAATCTGCTTTGTGCTCCCAGTACAGCAAAATCATCCTGCTGCTTTCTACAGTCTAAAAAAATGCAAATCATCAATAATCAAGAGAACATCAGCTGATCACATTTCAGGATGCAGCATGGGAGTATTAAGTGACCGAGCATTGATCAAATGACGACAGAATCTGGAGACTAAGTCTCAAGTAGTATTGGTTGACCCTCATGTTAAGTATGTTCATATTATATAAGCCTACACTGAAGTACTGTTTCTGCTGCTGAAAGTACTGTTAAAACTCTGCACACACAAATATATTTGCAAAGTCAAGCACCTACAAATACATTCCTTCTGTTTAATCGATCAGTCAATCAATCAATCTTAAAACAGCCTGCTCTTAAACCAACTTTCTGGCAAGGAAATATGGATCAGTACCTGACCCAACCATTGCACTGGTCTCAAGGCAAATTCTCTCAGCATTTAATGTGTGTCACCTGCAGGAAAATTCCTTTTTATGTAATGAGCTACCAGCCACTGAGTGATTTAAAATGAAGGTACCTTTTCCTTTCTAATATACCTTGCACATACACAGAGGATGGATAGAAGGCAGCAGTATTTTAAAAGATTGTGCTTGCACATCCCTTCTAAATGTATATGGTTCTCCAGGGAACAATCAACTCAGCAATGTCTGTGATGCTCAGGCTATAATTACCAAAATGAGATGCATAACCTTTATTACACCAGCAAACAGTTAACTTTAGAGATTATTTCTCTTACTTTAAGTGCTCTCAAACCTTTCACCTTTTCTTTAAGTAATCAGCTGCTTCCAATCTTCCACATTGCAGCTCCTGTGCATTCAATGCCAGGTACTGCACACCTCACTAGCACAAACTCAGCACAATGCAAGACCTTCTTCAGCCCATATAGTTTCAGACACTGCCATACCATGACAGAATGCCTTTGGGATTTAGCAAATTCAAACATATTCTGCTGCAAATCACACAGAAAAATGCCTTGAAAGTCTCCCTGTTTAAAGAAAAAAAAAAAAAAAAGGCAAAAAAAGCAACAGCCTACATCTCCAAAGATGACAGTGCATTCCTGGCATAGAATATGCAATGCAAGAAGAGAATAACGACAGTATTTATGTTACCTTCAGTCACATAGTTGTGGTCTCGAAGAAAGCTGTGGTTAATTTTTCGTGTGTCCGTGTCCTCGCCCATTTACAGCAGGATTACTCAGCATGCCTATCCGCAGTGGACTGATAGCATCAGCAGAGGTCGTCACAAGAGCACCATCCATGCTGCCACTGCCTAGCAGAGGCGGAGAACACACTGGGCTACTGAGCACAGCATAATTAGAGCTAGTGATGCAGCACAGATTTGGGTGGGGGGGAATAACGATCGAAAGAGGAAAAAAAAAGAAAAAAGAAAAAGAAAAAAAAAAAAAAGAAGTAACAGGAGAAAGACGGAGGGAAAAACGGCTCCGATAAATTATGAATGCAGAAAGCCAGTAGGGAGCTTGCGTGAAGGGAATACAGGCACTTCTCCCGCAGTTAAAGAATAACCCAATTGTTTAGTCAGGTACTCCTTAAACAAGTGCCCACGCAGAGTCTCCTCCAAGTGCCTGCTGCTGGGGATCTTGCTGGATGCTGTAAAGTGGCAATCAGCGTACTGCAGCAAAACCCGCCCGGCGAAGGGCTCTGATTGCTGTTGCTGCTACTGCTGTCATATGCCTGTGCTGCATCAGAGCAGGCCCCTCCCAGTCAGCCGCTCGCTGCCCAACCGCACAGGCTCTGCATGTACTAAAGTGAAAAATGAGACTGCAGGTAATTATTTTAGCTCTTCTGCTGGTAACAGGGGCAAGGAAAAAAATTAAGGGAGGAGATGCGGGAGAAAAAACTTCAAGCCGCTTAAAATGGGGGTGCACCGACAGGCACTGCACATCAACCTGCGACCACAATTTTGCGCTGGTTGATACTGTCGTATGCAGCAAAAGCAACAGTCGTTCAGTGTCAGCCTGCATCAATATTACTGAAATTGCCAAATACCTGCCTATGCAAACGGAATCGTTAGAGGCAAGGCAAGCATTCAGCTAAAGTGAGATAAAATAACTGTTATTTATCTTCTCTTTTTTTCCAGTTTTGTAGATGAAAGACAAATTGCAAAGTATGAAAAAAAAAAAATGAGGGCAAGAAAACAATCTCTGCAGCTTCCCTGTACCAGAACTGAAGGCTGGACAAAGGGAATGTTTGCAGGTCATGGGGTTTTCTTAGACCCCGCTGCTTTCACTCACTGCATTATCCCATCACCTTGAAAAAGCAATGTTGAAATCTGTATACTCAGAAACAGGAAAACAAGTAGAAGAGGAAAATTACTCACTTGCAGTACAAAATAAAGCTTGTTCTTTAGTCCAAGCATTTAACGGCTTATATTACAGCAAAATTCTTTCAACTGAACAGACAAGCAGTTTCCTTAAACTTTCAGTATCTGTTCATGAAACCATGACCTGTTTGCTGCAGAAGGCATGTATTCTGAAAAGGTACAAGCACCAGTGAAGCTTAGAAATTTAAAGAGAAAACAAATGGCTGCGTTCCAAAGCCACCGCTACAGCATGAAAAGGGAGTATGCAATCGCAAAACCAATTTAGAGGGCAGAAGGATAGTCCTGTGGTTTAGGCCCTGGAATTGAACACAAAACATATAAATCGGGTGTCAGCATTACTACAGCATTTTGTGTAATCCTGCATGAACCTTGAGCAGTTTTTTGGTTTCGTTTTTCTTTCTTTTTAATGAAGCTAGGGCATATGGTTCTTGATGGTAAATTCAAGTACTCTGGTATTACTATAAAACAGACATGTGACTTTGGAAAAAGTTGAGAACTATGTAATAGCCTGCCCAGGGATAAACATCTAATTTCAGGCTGAAGTAAAGCTAGGAGAGAAAGAAGAATAGCAATGGAATGACCTTCGTCCCTGTCTCACTGATGAAGCAAAATAAAACAGAACCATCTTCAACCTGACAAGTAAATATTATAAAATCTTCACACTTGAGAAGGAGGGAAAGTAGAAGTTATTCAATGCTTGCAGCTGTATAGAACACGTTTTATTTACATGCAGCTTTTGTAGATCACAATACTAGAAATGTTATTTCTGCACTGAGAGCATCAGTCAATACGGTGGTGGTACCAAGAGATCCCTAGTGCCTGCCTGATCCTCTACAGCCATTTGCTGGCTTTGCCGATGCTCGTTCATATACCAAATCCTCTCAACTCCAGGATATCCTGTCTGCTTACACACTGGTACCATCAACTTTTCAAGGCTGAAAACCTACACAAAACCAATTCCTTTTCTCAGTTTAGAGGGTAAACATGCCAGCAAGCAACACCAGACAAACCAGGACATGCTGCCTAACAAGCAGCAATGTTTTCCTTATGGATATAGAATCATAGAATTGTCTAGGTTGAAAGGAACCTTTAAGATCATCTAGTCCAACCATCAGCCTAACTCTGGAAAAAAAAAAAGAAAAACAAACAAAAAGAAAAACACCACATCACTAAACCATGTCATATGTATGGCCTGGGACATAGCTGAAGGCTTAGGTGCAAAGGGGTATCCCAAAACAAGGATCCAGTCCTGCCAGCAGCTTTGGGTGAATAGTGAATTCTATTATTCTGAATGTTCCAGCTGTTGACTGGAAGCAAGTCCAGCATCAATAATTGACATCAATACTAGCTACAGTTCAGAAAGTAACTGTGAGAACCTGTAAATATAATGAATAAGAAAATATACCTTGAATTTAATTGAAATTAGGAAGGAGGCCTCGCGAATACTGATATTTATTTTGCACAAAATGACCCTAATCTATGTGATGGAGCCGGTTTATTTTGCCCTTCCCTGCCACATTATTTTATCATCTTGGATTTGTTATTCCAAAGACCAAAGGATTGGTGAGCAACACACATAGCACATGAAATCCCGACTCCACTGAAGTCAGTGGCAAAGAGTACAACAAACAGCAAGTTTACACTCAGCTATTTAACACCATGGTTAGACCAGCCTGGCTCAAGAAGGCACTTCCCTTCAGTGTTTGGGCAGGAGAAAGTCAAGGTGTCTGGTCTTATAAAAATAACCTAGGATGCTTCTGTTAGGAACCTAAGCTCCCTATAGACTCAGTGTAGCATTTGGAGGGCAATTAAGAGCACCTGAATCAGAAACCTCTCTTCCTGCATTTTGTATGTTGGATGCTTGAGTTTCTCAGTCAGGTACCCAAGTTAGATAGGCAGCATTAGAGAGTGTGGATTCTTCTGTGGAGGTCACACTGAGCAGTTTCCTCCCATTGCTTTGATGACCACTGAAACTGGAAGAAATGTCGCTTTGCAGGGCATTTGATTCCCCAAAATCAAGCAATATAGTTAAGTGAAAATGTATAGAAATAATTTGTATTTACAATTACATGGAAGACGAGCATATGTTCTCTCCTTTCCAAGGAAAAGAATTATATAGAAAATTTATTCTTGAAAATAAATAGATAAAAAGAAAGTAAAATAAAGTTACGTGAATTATGTGTAAAGTCTCAAAAAAGCCACACTGACAGTCTGTGAAAAACCACTACAAATCATTTTCTTGGTAAATGCCTCTAAATTACTGTGACCAGGGTGTCTGCAATTTCTACAGTGCCTGAGTGAATGTTCCTGGCCTTCCACATAAGCTCAGCAATCATTGCCCCTTATTTGTCCTCAATCAGTTGAAACTTTATGATTTCTGTGGTCTATCATTTTGAGCCTCCCCCCTTATTTGTTAGGTGTAATTTAAGCAGTTAAAGAGTGTTTTCATTTATTCTAGGAGCCAAGTGGACTTTTTTTCTGAAGTCAAAATAATAACTCCCATCCAGAGATTATTTTTTTCCTCTCGCCATTTGAATTAGAGAGGTTCCTTAGGTATCACATCTGGGTCAGATCATGCTTACCTTGTTCTTCCCACTCCTAAGTTAAAAAAAAAAAAATCTCATAAGGAGGAATGGAATGAGAAGGAAGCCTTTAACAAAAACACTAGACAATATTCCCTGTGTGCATGCAAATTCTTTCCCCAAGATTATGAGCCAAATCCTTGCTGTGTGGCAAATATTAGTAGTCCACTGACTTAAGTAGGTCAGTTCACATGAGAAATATTAGCAAAATTCTGCTCTGAATTTGTAGCGCAATGCAAATTTGTGAGACAACATTTGTGGATAACTAGCTGTACCATTTTAAAATGTTACTTACTATCAATGCCACTGATCACCTACATAAATTGATCTGGTCAAATATCCAGGGAGAGGGTGAGGGGAAAGGAACCTTTGATCAAAAACATATTAGTTATTTGTACTTTCACAGTAGTTCACAGTTCTACTCATAAAACAACCCACTAATTGAGCTGAATACTGTATAAACGCAGAAAAAAAAAAAAAGAAAAAAGAAAAAAAGAGTTCCCTATCCTAAAGAATTTACAAGAAAACTATAAAATGGCAGAGCTGCATACAGATCAGCAGAGACATGTAAGTAAACAGCAAGTCAGTAACGAGGATGGAGTCCTGGTTTTGAGCTTGCTTCAAAAGAAGGTCATTAGAGACTTTGTGGAGAGCAGCAATAAACAACAACCAGATTCAAGAGACTGAAAAATAACTGCATAGCAAGAATACAGTGGGCTTAGATGTAAAAAGGAGGAAGACTGGCTAGCAGGTCAAGAGCTTTTTCTTTTTTTTTTTCTCCTCCCCAAAGATGGAAGAGACTAGGCATATTAATTTGCGTTCTAGATATTCAGTGACAGTGGAGAGTGAGAGGTAAGGAAGAAAGTAAAAGACAAGGGTAGGCATGACACAGATGCCAGTACAGTCTGTGGTTGTCAGTAAGGAAATAGAAGAGTTAAAAGGAGGACAGCAAACAAAAACTCGATCTGTGCCAGGAGTAGAAAAACCTCATGGAACAGGGAAAGAAAATAATTTGAGGAGGGCAAGAAACCTGTATTCCACTTTGTCAGAGTTCTGGGGAGAAGGACTGGAGAAAGGAGGAGGTAGGTAAAGAAAAAAGGAAGGAGCCAGAAATTGAAGGAGGAGGCAGCCAGTACCCTGAGGAAGGAATCCAAATCAGCAATGATACAAATGGGATTGAGAACATAAGATTCGGTAACAACAGCGGTCACGAACTGAAGAAGATGAGAACAAATCTTTGGATGAATGACTGTTGATCGTGTTCGATCATTGCATTTCTATCAGGAAGTTCTGCAGCAGGAGAGGGGAAAGAATTAGGCAATTGGCTCCCATATGAACCTATTCATAAACACCTATTGAAAAAATAGCCAGCCTGTTTTGCTCCTGCAGAAAGTTTTTGTTCTTCTCTTAAACCCATTCTCACAAAGAGCTTCTATTTAGCTTTGTTAGACATTTACATCAGAGCACAGCCTTTAATAATTTAAACTCTCAATATTTGAAATAGAGCATCGTCAGGTACTCCAAGACTCCATTTTACTACTCTCAAATTCATCACTCAGTCTGAATTAGAACAATTAAGTTTGAACTGCAATTGAAAGAAATAGTGGTTGAATACTTAAATATCTTCTTTCTCTAACAAATCTTTTCATATACAGATGATTCTGCATTTCATTTAGTAAAGCCCAATGACTTTAAAAGAAATTGAACTGAATTTTGAATTGGCAAAATAACAAGAATTAATTCTTGTTAAAGAACAACAAATTTAAAGCACTGTGAAGTTAAAAATCCTTAGAAGTTACACAAATTGCACCAGAAGCAGAATATCTGAAATATTACCTTAATTTAATGTTTGCATAGTCATTGGAAGCTTTTTAGTGCTTTGACACAATTTGCTTCTCACTACATTCTGACACTGCGAACTCTGTAAAACAGGCCAAACTTTCTCATCTTCAAATGGAGTAAGATAACACATACAATTAGTCAGCTACAAAAAAATACAACAAAATATTTAGCTAATCCTTTACAGTTATATTTCATTGCAATTAATTTGCTCACCAAAAGAGAATACTTATGAACCAGGTGCTCTCTCCCTTTATGCATATCCAATTCATGTAGAGCTGTAAAAGCTTAGATACTGATTTCTTCAGTTAGGCCATCAGCAAATTAGCTTTGCTGTTTACTTATTTATTCATAATGTCCAGCAAAATAAGATTATATAGTACAGTCATACTTCTATTCAGAAATACCAGAGCTCATTGGCTGCATTTTCCTTAAAAGCATAAAGCAACAAGAAATTAGGATGTGATAAAAAGCTCCTCTCCTAGTTTTCTTCCAACCCTACTGAGCATGACAGAAAAGGGACTCAGAGCCCTGGGTCAGGGATAAGATGGCAAATCCACTCCTTTGGGTTTGAGTAGTTTTACTTCTATTTAAGAATGATAGCTTTAAAATAGTGGTTTTCTCTGCCATCTCGTCACCTCTTTTACTTCTATCCAGAATGAACATTTAGTCTGGATCATACCCTTCCCTGTATTTGAAACTAGATCTACATTGCAAATTGCCCAAGCTAACTTGAAACAAGTCGGATCTTAGAAATAGTCCAGTACTGATGGCAGAGACCTTGGCATGAGCTGAATGTCTTAGAGAGAAGTTACTCTACATGTGATTGAAGTAGCAATGGTACAAACATCTTCCCACCATTGCTTATTTTGAAGATATTCAAGTACATCTCATTCCATGATGGCTACTTGCAAATGAATTAATCTAATAGATTTCTGATAGCAATGAGTGTATCATCAATGACTCAGATAAGAATTTGCCTTAAAAAAAAATTCTGTATTCCTATACTTCTCTTTATAGTCCCATTTATATTTGTCTAGTACCCAAGTATAATATAATATACAGCACTACCATGCAATTCCATTTTTGATTCTTTGACAGCTAAACAGAAACAGATACTGCCAAAAGTTAACATAAAAAGTAATAAAAGAAAAATTACATAAATCATAGCTCTCAAGTAAAAAGTAAATAATTTTGTCTGATTCTAACACCTCACCAGTAATTGTTTAGAATCTTTACATCTATAGCATTTAATTTATATTTCAATACACACTCTTCAGTTACTGTGTATTAAATTGAATACTGAATATTAAAAATTATGATGTTGCCCAACAATTCTGAAAAACCCAATAGCTGTTATCACAATTGGAAAATACTCTATTATTCACAATGGGGAAGTTTCTTCAACACATTACCTTTTGCCATGTTAAACCTAAAAATAACACTTCCCCACAAGAAATAATTTATTTTTAGCCTACATACTCTAGACACAAAATAAAACTAATGCCTCCCAGCATCTGCCGTTTTTAGAGAGCAAGCAATTAAAAATTAACATCAAGTAATTTAAATTACAGAAGCCGACTTCCTTCAACATCTTTCACTCTACCTGTTCTGGTGAACATTGCCTAAGAATCCTTAGCAGAGTCAGTGCCACTTTAAGGTCTGCAGAAAGCCAGAGCGCAGGAGAAACTGAATCCACACCATGCTCATAGTTTTTCCCACAAGAACCAGCAGGTTTGCTCTTTTTTTGTGGTGTGCTGGTAATAGTGGAGGAACTAACCAATATGGAGAACTCTGGCCTAATTTAACAATCTTTTCCACAACTGAGAGAATGCAGCCAGGATATTGGGACATAATGGTTCCTGCAGAAGTCCCCCTGAGGCAGAAGAGATGCCCTGAGCTATGACATCCCTGTGCCCCCAGGGTGCCCCCCTGTGATACAAGCTCCTCTCAAGGGCCACTGTATCACTTAGGCTGGGAAGCAGTAGGTTTCCCCATCCTATCCCAGCAGCTGCATATGCCACAGCCCCTTCCTTGCTCCATAATGGCACATTAATCCACAGTCTGGCAACCCTCCACTGGGCACTGCTCTCAGGTGTTTCCCTCAGAGAAAGGAAGACATTGGAAAGAAAAACAGTTTCCTATCTACTGGCTTGAGTGGTCAGAGCAAGCCTGCAGCCGCAGAGCCAGAGCTACCAGGCAGAAGTCCTAGTAGCACCAGGCAACAGGGGAAAGTCCTGAAGAGCCCAAATCCTGTGAGCTCACAACCTTGGACGGTACTAAAACACTGTGTTAGAGACAGTGACAGCATCTTTGCCGCAGCCTTTAGTGGGTTAAAAATCACAGCTAAACCAAATCCTGCAATCCATCATCTAATGACTGCAAGGAACCAGTTAACAAGAGCATGAAAAAATTCCAGTCAACATGAACGGAGCAAGTTCTGCACGGTCTAGGAACAAGTTTTCATTTGGCAAATTTCAGAATACAGTAACAGATTCCAGCAGGATCTAGGTTTAACTAGAGAGATGGAAAGCAAGGTTGCAAAATGATAGGGGAAGGAAAGGCAGAAAGAACAGGCAAGAAGCCAAAAGTGCAGCTGGAAGTTTTCCCAGAAGTTACTAATTTGGAGATTAAGCTTATTCAGTGACTGCATCAGGAATGGGAGTAGTGGTCCAAGGGAGAAGCAGAGGACAGGGAATCAAAGACCAAGCACTAATTCCATCTGTGAGGCTTTAGCCATGTCATTTTCCTTCCTCGTGCTTCTTTTTCACTCTTCCACTGTCTTGCCTATTTAAACCAAAAATTACATGGGCAGAAACACTATCTTCACTAATAAAGTCATCAAATGGAGACTGATGGAGGATCCCTGAGCGATGGTGGTACTTATGAGACACTGTTCCCAGGTTAATAAAGCTCATCTGTTCCTAAAACGAGCTTTGTGTCCATTGAAACACAAGGCAGGTAATTTACTCCATAGCAAACAGCACCACAGAAAGAGATGATCTTGAAACTACAGCCTCCTAGAAGAAGGGTTCAAGACAAGTCCCAAATAGAAAACCTACTGAGAGGGCCTGTCACTACCAAGCAAGCCAGGAACACTGATGGACAAACAAAACTGGAGCCTGAGGAGGAAGGCAGGGTTGGGGACAACTGTTGAAACGAATGCTTCCAGATTAGCCTTTACTTGTGACAAAGGTTACTCTGCTCCCAACAGTTTCTCAAATTGAAATACAAATATATATATGTATATATACTCCAAACAAAAAATAATATGCTGGGGTTGCTATCAATGCGTTACATGCTGGAGAAAACATACTCTTCATTGTACAAACTTAGTTTAGCTTTATATTTTACACAGATGTTCATTAACTTACAAACTTACACCATCACTTGCATTACCTTGTTAACGCTGCCTGGTTTGTATGAGACACAAAATGCAGGAAATCTATCTATGCTACTAAAAAATTATGAACCTGCAAAGCAGCAATAGGTCCTAAGAAGGACAGCTAAAATCCAGCTGGAAAGGGCTGGAAATCATGAAGGGAAGATATTTCGGTGGCCATTCATGATGAACGGATCACAGGCACCAGAGCACGCAGCACTAGAGGTTGCTGATGGGCACTGTCACAACTGTGGAGCCACAGGAGCTGAACTGTGTGCTGCCTCCCTGGCACTTTAGCCAGCACGCTGTCAGAAATGGTTTCCAGTCAAGACCTATCACTCCATAGCCAGGCGAGGCAGCAATTAAAAAACTAACCTCGTGCCCTAAGACAAAACGACCCACATTCCCACTAACTTTGTAAATGTCAGGCTCTGGAGTGGGATGTGGAACGAGCTAGGACAGGAAAGCCTAAAAAGAGATTAGTAGAGAACCTGCAAATACACATATGGGGTGAAATAATTATAAAATTGTCACTTGAAAGCACTGGGCAATCCAATGAAATTATGCTGTAAAACACAGATCAGAAAGTGGCCTGGAAAAGGACTTTAGAGCAGGGATACAGGCACTGACAGAACTCCCTAAGACTTTGAAGACATGCTTGTGTGCACGTTTGTGCAAGAAAGGAATTGGGAAGAGAGGGAGGGAGCCTATGAGCACACTACCCAAACCCATGCTAAGGGTCACATACATCCTTCCTGACCAGCAACAGACCAAAACACACATTTAAGCAGTCTCCTGATGCAGCATCTGTGTGGTGAGGCTAATACACAGTCAAAACACTGCAAAAGGAAAACAGTTTCTAAAATAGCTTCCAAAAATCAGCATTCTGAAAGGATTAAGCTGTTAAGGTAGAGAAATCCTGGAGAGATGGATTTTGAACAATTTCAACAGTAAAAAAAAAAATCAAGGGAAAAGACATCAACGTAGGTACAAAGAGACAAACTTTCTGCGCAAGATCAAGAGAAGAAACAGAGGAAATTCTTTTAAATACTATGAGCTATCATAACATATCAGAAGCTGCCTGAGAATTTGTAACACCCCTAAAATATTTTTGAGACAAGCAAATAATTAAGAACCAAATCAAATTAGCAGATTGCATTCACTTTGACATTAAAAAGCAAACCAAAGCCACTCTTCCTAGCGTTTTGCTAATTCAGAACTCAAAAGTATTTCAGGAAATAATAATTCAAGAACACTTCCTGCACATGGCAAGTCTATTAAATAAAATCAACATACAGGCTCATTTATTAATATCTTTGCATTCTATACACAATCATACAAAGATGACAGCTTTGAAAGGAACTTGCCCAAAAGACTATGCTTTTAACAAGTCTGCAAACAAATGACATGGCATATGACAGGACATTCATCCTGATTCCTTCCTTCCTTCCACCAATGTGCTTAATTAATTCAAATAGGCATAGCGCAAACAGGTTTTTCTCCAGCATTACCTTACACCACAAAGAGTAGTTAGATATTTCTCTGTTCTACAAAAACTAAGGAGACGTGCAAATCCAGCAATTCAGGAGCACCTACAAACCCCAGTCATCCTCGGCCAGTGAGAAGGAACTTCTGCAGAACAAATAAACAAAACTGTTCTAGAAAATTTTACAGTGCTAAATTCTTGTACATAAAATTTACTGCAATATTCTTGGTACAGCCTCAAGAGAGAGGACACGTCTCAAAAAAACAAATTGTGTGAATATAAACAATGATTTTTCTGTTAGCCTTTCCTCCAGACCATCCAAATATTTAAATTACTGAAGCATCTGAATTACAGTAAAAAATTCTGCACCTGCTGTAAGAGCTGTAATCTCTGAAATAATACCCACTTGGTAAAACAAAAGCTAAAAATAAATTCAAGCTATTAGAAAAAGAAAAAAACACCTAACAGAAAACAAACACATAAGCATTCAATGGTGTGAGGAAGAAAAGTAATTTCTAAGCTGAAATGTAGATAGAAAGCTACCACTGAATGAAAACAAAAATTTGCAAGACATGCTAAACCCCACATTTTAAGGGGTATGAAACTACCTTGCAGTGAACAGCAAATGTACCTAAATGTTGTGTTCCTCTTCTGGCCACCCTCATACCAACAGCAGGAATTAAAATTCAGAAAAAAGAACAAATCATGGAAATCACTTGGCATTGGAAACAGAATTATAAGGTAAACAGTGACTGAGAAGACTCACCATAGGAATAAGGTGAAAGGAGTGGAAGCTCAAACATAAAAAGGAATTATTTTTATTGTGGCTCAAGACATAGTAAGTACAAATTAAATAAAGGAAAACATGTTGCTTAGTTTGAACTATACTTACAAGGGAGAGTATAACCGGAAAGTTATTAATTGATTTTGCAACCTAATAGAGGACTAAGCACCTATAAATTAAGTGTTGCAATGAAAACAGCCGAGGCACCTGGCCCCCAGGGGAATCTGGAAACTCAGGGTGAAATGCTCAGTTTATCCAGCGCAGAAACTGCCAATTTAGGGGGGAGGTCCCTAGAATCAGCACTCTGAAACACTAAACACAAAGACATGTACTTTCCATTCTGGAGTTTAGAGGTCTCAACTAAGATCACAAAAGAGACATGCTGATAAAAGATGTAGAGCATGCATATGAATATAATCCTAATAGTTGGTAGCACTAAATTTTCCCTGAAAAAATGGGACAGTGTTCACTTATAACTCGTATGGGAAATCCAACATAATTTCACTTCGGTTTGAGATAAAAATATTCTGGGTATGGATATTTCCCATACCACCTGTTGAAGTTGCACCAGGTGTCAACCAAAAAATTACAGTATTTGTGGAACCAGAAATGATTCCAGGTAGGATCTGGAAGCACAGCTACACACAACTGTGTGTAAGAGGAAATTCAACTTGGCAAAGGAGGCAACAGAAGCCCTCACCCAACACAGGCCAAAAGGCACCAGGATAATTTGCTGTTGGAAAAGAAAGGTCTGCTCAGCAAAACCAAGCCCTAGAATGTCACTAACCACTTTAACAAAAATGAAGGGGAGGGGTGGCCGCTTAATGGTACAATTTTTGCTAAACTCTGCAAAACTATATTTAACCTTACTTACAGCTAGACAGAGACTAATGCAGTTGCTGAGCAAGCATAAATATTAGGCCTTAAAATATCTATAGTCTGTAACAGAATGAACTAATTTCAACTAATGAACTGCTGAGCCAGCACAACGAAGAGACCAGAGCATGGGAAAAGTAATGCAATAATGGTATGCCTAAGACAATTATAAATCAAAGAAAACAGAACAATGTCTCTCAGCTTCAAGGAACTACTCTCCAGGGAAGGGCGAGGAAGACCATCTACGAGACACCACCCCTAAGGGCACAGTGAGCAGTGATCTATGGACTGGAAGGGAATCAGTAAAACAAGAAGTGAGCAGTATGAGAAACCAGGGAAGCAAGATGTGGGTCATGGCTGTTTTGAGGGGATAAAGGAAAATCCAAAAGTCATCAAGGTGGGTGCAGTAGCAGAGGATCAACACTACAGACCCCAGCAGCAGAAAAATGACTGCTGTAGAGATAAGTACTCCTCTGAATAACCTTGACGCACCAGGAGGAATGTCCTTCCATCCCCTATGCCATGAGCGTGGGCTGTAAGGGCCAAAAGAGGGGCTTGTATACCTTAGGGGTTGGGAGAGCTTGAACATCTGGGAGTAGAGGTGTCTACCATAACCACAAAATTACATACTAATGACTGTAGGCTGTTCCTCATATCCACTGTCATTTATGTCATCTCTTTATTTATAGAATTCCTCCAGCAACACATTCCCTGCCATTCTTACCGCTACCTACCTTGCAGTCCGAACACTGAGGTTGCCAGTGATCCTTAGTTGTTCCGATTATCCCATAGCTAAGTGCCACTGATTCTTAGCTGTCATTAACTCTGCTTTGTCCAGAAATACTGCCAACCTGTGTAGGCTATTAAAAATCCTACCTCTTTGTATAACTAGTCTTCCTTGCCACATATTACTGTTGCACACACCCTCCACTCCCCCATAGAAGCTAAATCACATTAACACTGTGTCAAAAACATAACAAAAAGGAAATACAGTTGCATTTTCTGACAGGCTAAATATATGCATGCAAGAAATACTCTGAGCCTGGCTTGAGCTTCCAAGATAATTCCCGACTTAGTTTCAGAAACCCCGTGGAGCAATGGGAACAATCTAGTAAATTTAGCCATTTCCACAAATAGGCAGCCAATGAGCTTCACTGCATATATTTGCATTTATCACATTTGTATTTAAGCACATACCTAAGCCATGTTTAGGATCTAACCATAAATCTCACCCTCGCATCAGTTAAGCACTTCTAAAAATTTTAACAAGCTGCAATTAGATTATAAAAGATTCTTTAAAATAAGATGCAGCAGAAACCTCTGGCAGTATGCACTTTGCATAGTTCTATTTAAAGAAATGTAATCTAAAAATTTACTTGGTAACACACTTAGAACTCTAACTCCTGTGACCTCTTGGACAGTACTTAAGAGCAGCTTCTTAATTATTTAATTTACCTATTACAAACCAGGAATATTTACTTTTCATTTGTGCCAATGTAATTTAATAAATATAAGCATTTCAAATTCACCAGAAAACACATGAATAAACCAGTAATTTAATACAATATAATTTCAGAAAAAGCACAGTAATCAATCAATCTATCTATCTATCTATCTATCTATCCATCCATCCATATGCATTGGTAAGTAAAATAGAAAACACAAAAGCCATTTAACCTGAAAGCTTAACTGAAGTTCTTTAATAACACTGTGGGTAACCAAATCCCTTTCTAAAGGCATGCCATTCACTAGCTACTTCCTTACAGTGATGGAGAGGCTGAGAAAACAGAGGTTTGATCTCTACTTCATATATATAAAATAACACTTCAGAACTGCAGTTTTGTTTGTGTCTTTTAGCTGGGCTGAAGTGGGGTTGGAGCTGGAAGGCTGCAAGGAGAAGGGCTCTCGCAATCCCCAGGAGGCAGAGCCCCTCGTTTATTACCAAGCCCCCCCAGAACTGGGGGGCTGGAAGCAAACACACCAGATTTTTGCCAGTCCATTCCCCTCATTTTGCCCAGCAACCATGCCCACCCTTTGTATTTCACTAAAACAACTATTTTTAACTGTAGAGATTTTTCTTAATAAAACCATTTTTAGTTTATTCTGTTCTAGTTGAGGCTTCCCCAGAAAGCTTTTTTTTTTTTTTTCCTTCTTGCATCACTACACCAAAATCACTTGATAGAAGGTTTAATGCTCCAAGAATCCCAAATCTGTCATTTTTATTTAGGGAGAGCCCTCAGCTCGACTCCTTTGCCCTCGCTTTGGCAGCCTGACCCTCGACCACAGGGCACTCACTGTAACAAGAATTTACTAAGATTTTATTTTACTGCAAACAATTTCCTATGGCCAAGACTCCTAAATCTCACACTTCTGAAAGACGACCAAGTTTTTTGCCAGAAATAGACTTTTTGCATGAAAAAATGTTCACTACAATGATCCTGTATTCTGAGCAAAAAAAGCTTTGCATTGCACCATTTTGAAATTCAGGACTTTGTTGAAACGCAAATTGGATTTTGGGCTAAAGCACACAAGTAGCAATATTGGATTTCCCTATTTTGCCACGTTATGTAAATTTTCCAAAATGAAAATAGTCCAGAATCAAATGGAAAGACATGCTTGAAAGACATGGTGAAAACATTAATCATGCTTCAGAGAGTATGGCAATTCATATAAGATGGCCACTGCCAGACTCCTAACCAACTGTCGAGAAAAATGCAATCAGAGCTAGTATATAACATACCTTACATTTTAGGGATACCTCATTAAGATTTCGTATCTACATTTGACAGTCTTATTTTTGACATCTGACCTTACCAGCAATTGCTAATGCTTGAATTACTGCAAATCTGTGAGGTCATTAAGACATGATGACATCATTCAAATATCACAATGTGAACTCATGAAATAATGATGGCAATCAGTTGTAAGTAAATCAAATGAAGGGAAGATCACATAACGCCCAATAAGAAGAAATTTTTGAGAAGCAGTATTTGTCCTTGAAACACAGCAGAGAGCATGCCTGGGGAAACCTGGTACTTTCAAGTTACGGGCTGATCTTTGATTCCTTCTGCTCTTAGAAACTCACCTTACATTTCCACATCACCAGTCCCTAGAACTTTGCAATGGTGGGGGAGGGTACATGACCCAGCTCTTTAACAAAAGCTGTGTTTCTGCCAAATTAAAGAGGGTGAACTGGAAAGCTCCCAGTTATTCACTGGAATACCTGGAACTTGCCCAGTAACTGTAAGATCACAAAGTTCAACAAGGGGAAGTGCAAAGTCTTCCACCTGGGGAGGAATGACTCCAGCCACCAGTATGTGCTGGGGGCCACCCAGCTGGAAAGCAGCTTGGCAGGAGAGGACCTGGGGGGACTGATGGACACCAGGTAGAACATGAGCCAGCAATGTGCCCTTGTTGCAATGAAGGATAATGGTACCCTGGGCTGCACTAGACAAAGAATTGCCAGCAGGTGCAGGGAGGTGATCCTTCCTCTCTGCTCAGCACTTCTGAGACCACACCTGGAGTGCTGTGTCCAGTTCTGGGCTCCCCAGTACAAGAGAGCCATGGACAGACAGGAAAGAGTCTGGCGAAGGGCCACAAGAGTGATGAAGGGACAGGAGCATCTTTCCTATGAAGAAAGGCTGAGAGAGCTGGGACTCTTCAGCCTGGCACAGAGAAAGCTTAGGGGGATCTTATTAATGTACATAAATACCTTGAG
>JAOXNO010000033.1:53173331-53220633 GCA_028565335.1 Limnodromus scolopaceus | reverse complement strand
GCCATGGACAGACAGGAAAGAGTCTGGCGAAGGGCCACAAGAGTGATGAAGGGACAGGAGCATCTTTCCTATGAAGATCCTATGAAGATTCCTATGAAGATCTCTCTCCTGAGAGAGCTGGGACTCTTCAGCCTGGCACAGAGAAAGCTTAGGGGGATCTTATTAATGTACATAAATACCTTGAGGGAGGGTGCAAAGAATGGAGCCAGGCTCTTTTCTGTGGTGCCCAGTGAGAGCACCAGAGGCAATGTGCACAGACTGGAACAAAAGAGGTTCCCTCTGAACATCAGGAAACACTTTTTTACCGTGAGGGTGACCAACCACTGGCACAGGCTGCCCAGGGAAGTTGTAGAGTCTCCATCCTTGGAAATATTCAAAAGCCATCTGGACACGGTCCTGGGTGACTGGCTTGAAGTAGCCCTGCTTGAGCAGGGGTGACCAGATGACCTCCAGAAGTTCCTTCGAACCTTAAACATTCTGTGATTCTGTAAGATCACCTTGTTACAGGCAAAGTTCAAAAATAAAAGAGCAGATAACCTATGGTTGTCACACAAGCTACCAGAGGATGAAGAGTCACTCCCCAGCCTTCCCTTCCCCAGCTTTGGGTGTCCCTGAACTACAACATTTTTTCAGCTTCAAGATCATTTTGCTTGTTTCTTTCTTATAATACCATTAAAACTCTTGAAAACTTTTAAAGTCACATATCATGAGAAATACTACCCGTAACAGCAATTCTTCTAAATTCTGTTGCTGCCACCAATGGTAGAGTTTCTGCCATGAACAATAGTTGAACTCCCTCCTACTTCATTTAATGGTGAAGAGCCGATACTATTGTATTGCCTACATTCTGTTTGGAAAAGAAAAAATCCAATTAGAATGTATTCAAGACAAGCTAGACTTTGACCCTTAGTTTTGACTTTGCCTGCCTTTTGTTTGTTTGTGAAGCACTATAATTGTTTACATACAATATAAATTGGATCTGTGGCATGCGAAATCCGGACCCTGCAGACTCCATAGGTAACCTAGGGTTATAGGTTAAAAAACATTGACATCATGACAAATTGCTGTAATTTGAGGAATAATCTGAAATCCTGCTGGGACACAATTGAGTCTGTGAGCCTAGTTGTTAATGATAATAAAAGCTGACACAGTAAAAATGATAAAATTAAAGAGAACACCCAGTAATATAAGTACCTCCAACATATGACATTGACGATCCAGTTAAGGGGACTGGTAAAAATCTCATTGTCAAGTAACTTAATGCTTCGTTTGAAATGCATGTGTTGAAATGCAACCACCAAGTGCTTTTGTCTTTTCTTGTTTACATGCTATCTGTTTGTCGTAATTTTAAAAAGATGCAGTTTTCATAATATCTTCAGTAATGCAAGGTCATAATTCCCCTGATTAGTTTGTATCTATGTACCAATAGATAAAAACTGTATTTTTAATGTAGTACACCCATGATACCTTTCTCCACGTCTTTGACATATCATAAACCAGCTGGCAACATAAAATATAAATTGGCTAGCTATAAGAACAGATGAATCATTAATTACTTATTCTGTACCAAAATGCGAGAGATCAATTTTACAGTATCAAATGGCATGCGTAGCTGCTAATTAAAAATTATATTTTAAAAAACCCTAAAACTCAATGACCATTATTTAAAACACTAATATATATATTGCTGTTTGAAAATATTAATATTTTTCAGAGTTTAAAAATAGGATTACTGAATTTTGCTCTGGGTTTAATTCCTTTATTTTCCAACAACGTCTAGATATTATGGATCAGTGCATATCATTATAAGCATCATAAGGTTTTTATTCACTCTTCATACTGAATTGTATCTTTCACAGGCCTCACGCTTCAGATCATTATTCTCAGCTTTGCAGGATCATGGAATAGTGTCTTCTCACAAACATAATTTACAAGAGAAGTAAGGCATATGCTGCTAATGTTAAAAACCACATAAATCCCGAAACTAAAGCTAACAGGATTCTGATATGTCTTCCTTCTGATAATACAGTTAATGGGGGGTGGGGAGTTTTCCATCAAAAATTGGCTGTAAAATAATAAAAAAAAATACAACAAGGGAATAGGTAGATTGGCAAAACCTAAGAAAGCACTTGGATTTGCTTCAGAAGTGCAAAAAGACTCAGATCCATCCTTTGGACTGGATGCTGTGATAAAGTCTAAAACAGTAACACCACTGACACTTGGCTTGCTTCCAAACCTTTTCCAGCTTAATCCCTAAAATAAGCACTCAAAATTGAAGATTGCAAGGTTAAAAAATGCTATGTCTTTATTCATAATTAGCAGCCAACTGCTACTGCTACCCTTTCTTATCATACAGAAAATTAATGCAATTGATCTGCCTTTGAATAGCAAATTGCATTTGCAATTATTTCCAGGGTCTTTTTCACATCACTGAAAGCTGTGCAGGGGATCCAAAGCTGCACGCTCAGCCCCTTATCTTCATGCAGTGGATCCTGAAGGTAACAACCATTACACAGAATGTCCAGGATCTTTCAGCACACTTCTATGTTGCACAAAGCGTAGGTGTCTAAAGTTTTATATTACTACTTATCAAAGACATTCTGAAATTTCTACCACCTTATTTCCAAAAGCTATTTATGTTGTTCTCCTCAGATAATTTCTCATAAGATCTTGTCTTTCCTCTACTCGCCATATCCAGCGGCTTCCCACTGACACCTGCCAGAGCAAGCATCAGGGCCAGGCCAACCAATTTTCTTCTTAGTAGGATTTTCTTTTATTGAGGTTGGAGCCTTATCAAAGGAAATGGCTTCCAAAAGGCCATCCACAGAACAGACAGCGGAAATACTGCCCAAGCAAAAATATGTGCAAATCAGGTTTTCATTCAGGGCACACATTTAAACACATCAAGGCTGATAAGGACAAGCAGCATGAAGTCCTTCACTGGTGGGAAGGGCACGGAAGACACAGTTGTAAGACAAATTCATCAAAAGCCTCAGGTCTGCAGGATAAGGTGATTGATTTGGTCATTTCTTCACCCAAAGTGCTGTCACTGACCTCTGTGTTGCCCAATAGGCTTCTGTCAAGTTCTGTACTCTTCATAAAGATCTCCAGATCAAACAGTTCGAAAGTTCAAAGTTCAAATTTTGAAGTAATGTTCCAAGGGGAATATTTTCTATCTAACAAAATTGTCAGAAAAAGTTCTACAGCCAAGTGGTGCGAACTGTAATCAAACGCACATTTAATTACAATGAAAACTGACCTTGCTCTAAACACTCCGGTGTATGGGAAATAGCTCTAATTATTTGGTTTGTCAAAAAAGGTGAATCACTTTGCTCAATTTTAATTTGCAGTAAGAATAAAATATTCTAAATACAAATGTATTTTTAAAATGTACTACAACAGAGCAATTATAATTATACAAAGCTGATGAGCACTTTGTCCTACTTTTTACAGCAGATTTTTGCAGCATTCCGCACCCAGGTTTTTACCCATTTTCTAGCAGTACAAAGCAACACTAGACAAACAAATCAAGGCTCCACATCACGGACTGATCCCAGTCTTATTTCACAAGGATCTTCACTGATTTCACAAAGGACTCCCTCTTGAAGGCGGCCGACTTTAGAGGAAACTTTTGCATGGATCAGATTATGCAAGACTGGGGCCCTTCTTGCTTTGTTCTTGTACAAACGAGCGTCTGCTTTGGCACATTTGGGACTAACCCCACATTTCTAAAATTCAGCTGTTTCTCCTGGCACATCCCCAGCCCTTGAAGAGAACCGGAGAAGGAATAAAACTGCAAGAGTGGCATAGCTTCTTATTTTGACAGCATCACTTTGAAAATTCTTATACATTATAAGATGTAAAAGTGTCATTTTACTCCCCCTAAAAACAACAAACAAAAAATTCAACAAACTCTGAAACACAAAACTATGCACAATTCAACTACACTACACATGCTAGAGGAGAACATCCAGCACATAAATGAAAGAACTTTTACCAAGATATTTTAAGCACCAAATCATAATTTATGATGAAATATAGAAAATAATTTCTACTAGAGTTGCACTGTATTTCTACAGAACTAATGACAAGTCTGAAAAATAATGCTAAAATTAGACAACACAAATGTGTTACATAAAGATATTTTTGAGAGCTGTTATATTTGCCATCAAGACATTAGGCCATCTAAAGGAGCTGATCTTTACTATGCAAACAGGTTCTCTCAAGTCTAGCCATCCCAACTTTCAAATCTGTTCCTAGATATTAGCGATTAGAGAAAGATCTGTATTGAAAAAACAGATTATAATGTAATTAATATAAATATAAAATAATATAAAATATATACAATAATGAAAAATAAAATAAATTATATTTTAAAGCTTTTTTTAAAATTGCAGAAGGAACAGTTGAATGTATCTAATATTTTCCAAAGAAGATTTAGAATAAATAAGCAATAGAAACCTGACACTTTCTTAATAAGAGTACTTAGGTATTCCAGGGTCATTGCAAAGGTGAAGAACACAAGATAAACTTAGATTTTATAACCAACTCAATAACATATTTGAACCTGGATTTACAGTTCCCACTGTGAACTTAAAGAATTAAAAAGAAGCCAGAGCAATCCATGACATGGCTTTTTCATGAGATGCCTGCACAGCTGTAAAATGCTAACAGGTAAACAGAAGAACCCAAAAGTTATTTTCCCTTCTTAATGCAAGCACCAAAGTTTAAGAAAGTGGCTACCTCTAGGTTTCAAAGCGAGTCTAAGGACTTATAGCATAGAAGCCAGGCTCTGCAGTTATTAATCTCTGGAATGCCCTTTGCATGAAGAAATTTTAAAGGACAAAAGATGCAGAATCTAATAATAAATGAAGATAAAATAAATAAATAAATAATGATTAAAAAGATAAAACAATTAATATTGCAAGGCTAGACAGGACCCTGACCTTACCCATACCATTTACATAACATACTTAATAAACTTAGTACATTTAAAATACAAAATTATCTCTCTAAAGGTATCAACTCATTCAAAATCAGCTACACTTTTGGAAGGTTATGGAGAAATAATTTGAACAGCATCATCAGTATTAGACATTATATGAAATGTTACCTTAAAGTCACATTTAAGCTAGCTATATAAAGTTGCACTTATTACATAACTGGACATTACTCAATATTGTGCACAAATCTGAGATCTTTATTACTGCACGCATTTGGGAGTTGGCTTTTGTGTCTCATCAACTAAGTAATAGCTAGTAAAATGACTCGGCAATACAGAAGTTTTACAGACAAATCAGGAAGAACAGACCCTCAAATAAGTGTCATTACTTTAAAAATATTTTTATGAAATTTGTGAACTGACAGTACAATTGCAGGTGAATTTCTCACTTTCATATCATATCAGTGAGGCTTTCATCTCTCATTTTTAAAAATACACTGAACTTCAAGTAAACTTTAGACAGGATTTCAGGACATGACCTATTTTGAAGATGCACCTCTATACTGAAGATGTATATTATCTAACACAATACAAATAGGTCGGTGCTTCTGTTCTAGTTCTTTTTGTTATAGCTAAAATCAGTACAGACTAAAATTAATACACACAGCAGATAAAGAAAATAGAAGTTATTATCATAGCAATACTCAAGAGATACAACCAGGTCACAAAAACCGGAAAAAAAAAAAAAAAGCAGAAGCATCACTTCAAAATCAATAGGCACCATGAAAGAATGAGTTTAGCAACTGCAAAAACAATTGTGCATTAAGCATATAACCACTATACAAGGAATGGAAAAGATGTTCAGCAAACATGTTCAAAAATACAAAATCAGTAATCCACACCACTATAGCATTACTAAAGCATAAGGTGATATACCAGCAAGCCTCTGACTTTCAAGCAGAAAATCATTTAAGCAGAAAATCAATAACTTATATTCATAAAACTTCAAAACCAGAAAGGTAAGGAGTTGCCAGGATCAATTTGAAGCTATAAGCCAAAGCAGTTTATGCTTAAGCCCACAAATGTAACTCAAATGCCGTTTCCTTCTAAAGTTACATTATGCTCAGTAAGGCATGAAGAAGTGTTTTTCACCAGATAGATGATGCAGCACATTTTAAAGAACAAAGTTCAACCACAGTTCTCAATTTTTTTGTAATCACAACTGATGATCAAATAAAATCCAAAAATACTGTGAAACTGATTATCAGTTGCAATTACAAGCCAAAACTAATGTCCTGGTCTCATTTAGAAAGTTAGTGCATGGATGGTGATAGCCATGGGATGTTCTTTCTGCTCTTGACAGAAACAAAGGATTCCTCTGACTTCTTGCCCTGGCCCTTTCCCCCTCCCGCTTCATTCCTATCTAAGTCAGTCCTGGACACACACCCTCTGTTTTAATAGTATATCACACATATAAATTAACATTATAAAAATTTCTTACTTCTAGTTTCATTTTAAAAACCTGCAAAAAGACAAGACCTATACCACCACTTGCATATAACCAAACCGTGCCAATTGTCTAATATGTTTCTTTTCCTCTATGCTACATTCTCATTCCACAGTCATCTTCTGTTTGTGTCTTGCAGAAGATCAGCCCTAAGGGACAAGGACACAATATTTGTATGCTTTGTAGCAACATTTCTGTACCACCATTCTCTTATATAATACTGCTACATATGACAAAGTTTTCAGCTCTGTAAAGGACAATGTCAAGAAGATGCACATTCAGAATTTACTTTTTGTTTGCAGCAGTTCCTTTTTTAAACAGCTCTTATTACCTTTACTAAAACAAGATTGAATATGTTTGAGCATGAAGAAGAGTGAAAATCCAACAGTTGCAACACAGGGATTATTGGGATCTGCAAATAAGAGCATAAAATCAGCTGTACATGCTCAAAGACCCCTATATCTCAGCATCTTGCCAGGAACAGCAGCCTCAGGAGGAATATAAAGAACAGGGGCAGCATACAGAGTCCTCTCCTGGGCTCCAGCAATTTGTAGGTCAGGGACTACCTCAGAATACAGCTTTTGGATTTCAGTCAGTCTCTCCTGGATCTTTGGATCTTTCTTCCATGAATGTACCCAATTGTTCTCCAGCATATGAAAACCACTGATGTCCTGTCCTGTGACAAGAAGGTCCACAAAGTGTTCTCTGTCTGGGCATTTTGAGCAGTGTATAGGGATACTTACGCATGAGCAATTTTGGCCCAACTTATAATTGCTTTAATCAGAAAATACAAAATCAGGCAGGGGGGGGATGTTGCATTTTTTGAAATGAAATGCTTTTATGTTATCTCAGAGTGTAATGTAATGCTTTAAAATGCAAGATCAGTTAGGACTTTTATGTCTGAACATTAGTATGTTGCAACTTCTGGTAAGAAATGGCACTATTTGGAACACCTGCTGGCTCTTAACAGAGACAGTCTTGTGTCCTACTTCGGTTAAAGTGGGCTGTTTCCCATACACATTGCTGTGGACTAGCTCTTCTCAGCCCAGCTAGATTCATGTTCACATTGCAGAGCACTAGGCTTATAAGTCCTTAGGGCTACATATGGTGCCCCTGAGACACAATGACTTGTTTTGTTGGATTTTTTGAGTGCAAAGTGCTTGAAATGCTGAGGAAGTTGTGCTGCCAGAGCACACCAGAACCAGAGGACGATGCCAGAGGCACATGTTCAGCAGTGGGTCAGGGCACAGGAAGATGCCCTATCCTGTGTACCTAACCTGTCCCCAACCTGGGACAGGGTTGAAGAACAGTCAAACTTGGCATGTTTCACATCTGTACTGCCTAGAGCAGACCTGGAATACGCTATACTGCTTGCTCTGCCTCAGTTTTCTCTGGTAGGAAACTACTTCAAAAGGAAGAGCAGGAGCTAAATTACCACATCAAATGAGCCAAGCATAGGGTCGAGCCAAACTGGCACCATGAAGACACCGTGGCTTTGTCTACACTGCTAAACTCAAGAGTCAGAGTAGTGGTCTGGGTGCTGTCATGCAATTTCTGTACCATTAAGCTGCTACTACAGTTGCCAGAATGGTTTCTGTCTGTGCCAGCTCATGTTCTTCTACACAGTGCCTGGAAATGGTTGGGGGATCGCATGGGCTAGGGACCATAGCTGTGAGTAGTTGAGATGTATCAGCCAACTTTGGTTTGGAGAGTAAGACAGTTTAATTGTATGGATATAAATCTTTACATTTCTTGGCTTTAGAGCCAAAAAGAACCAGGATTTCTGCTTTATTTGCTAGTACTGTCTCAATCACAGCTCCAGCAGCATTCTTAGGTCAGCATGAGCTAGGAGCTCCAGGCAAGATCATACCCCTTCCTATACATCCCTTCCTTTCACAGAGGCAAGGACAAAGCATACCCGTACATTGATAAGAGTTTAATTAAAAACAAAGAAACACAAGAGCACTATCATCTATACCAAATTAATGAAGTAATTATGTGAGGAAAAAAAAAACCTTTATGCTCCAGCACAAAAAGCACCATAAAATTCTGCTTTCTCTAGCTCTAAACTCCTGATGCTCTAAGATATCTCTCAAACTCAGAACACATTTTACTGTACATAAAAATAGGCAACAAGTATAATACCTTCCCTTATACATAGATGGAAAAGTAAGTTGCCAATCATTGCAAGGATTTTGTCAGCAGAAGCCCATTAGGGAAAATGCAGTACCTAACAAAAAGCAAGTCTGCTTCCCCAGAGACTTCAGAGCAGTAGTAAAGGACTGATTCAAAACTACTCAGTTATTCAAAAATATCCTATTTGCTATCAAGAAGACTGAATTAGTTCTTAGAGGTGTACAAGACCTATGAATCTGTCTTTCTTCAATTAGGACTCAATAACTTACCTCTCAATGTTAAAAGAAGTTTACTATACAGGCAAATCCATCTAGGATTTGCTTTTAATTTAAAAAAAAAAGAAAATGTTTACTGCTTTTAAATTCATCTCTAATCTCTGGCTGGTCTTTTTGCTTATTTGATTACACTTACACTGAAAGGGTTATCAAGCATTGGAATGGGCTGCCCAGGGGAGTGGTTGAGGCACCATCCCTGGAGGTGTTCAAAAGACGAGTTGACATGGTGCTGGGGGACATGGTTTAGTGATAGATTTTTTGTCAGAGTTACGTTGATGACTGGACTAGATGATCTTGAAGGCACCTTCCGACCTAGATGATTCTATGACTCTATGATTGTTATTACTTGCTCAGATTGATGTTTGAACTTCTACCTTCTGAAGCATAACTAACATCAGCATTAGCAACTAACAAAAACAATCATATAGAAGAGTCATAATAAAAGATATAGAAAACTAATGATAAAAACAGACAAACCAAAAATGTGCCCAGTATGGTAACTGCCAAAAGTATTTCAAGAAGGCCTAAACACATTAAAAACAAACTTCACACTACTGCTCCTGGATGTTAACTTAGTTGGCGCAATGTATCAAAATAATAGAGAAAATTTATTGGGTGATTAATCTTTGAAGGTATGTCACGTTATTAAGAAACATTCTTCTAACAAAGTAGGGAAATGCAAGAGCATTTTCAATTATTGTGTTTTAACACATAAGAATTAAAAAGGCCAATAAGAAACCTCTTCTTCCAGCAGAGAACTTATCTGCCCTGACATTTAAAAACAAATTCTATATAGTTTCAGAAAACAACCAGCAAAGTCAAAGTCCAGAAATGTAGGCCTATAAAATTTTAGATTAGAAGAACTTGGTAAGGAGTATCTCCACTCTGAAAACCTATAGTCTTGCACTACATTTTATTTTGAATTAATTTTAAAAGGTGAAAAATGACAAAGGAAACTGTAATCCAAGTAAAAAAATTAAAACAGCTATAAATCAAAGATGAGTAGCACAAGGTATTCATAAATAAATATGGAGACATTGGCCATTAGATGTTGACCTGAGTCCCTTGCAAATCAACAGTATTTGAGAGCTGACAACTGTTCTGCAAACAGTGTAAAATTAATTCACAAACTCAGTTCAGCTATTGACCAAACCAGTTTGCATATCACATACAAACCATCAGAAGAGTGGACATCTCTTAACCCATGAACAGCAGAAAAGCCAAAGACTGAAAGGGTGAACAGACTGAGCAGACGTGTAAACTGTACAGACCTCCAGAGACATATCCACATATTCATTCATATTGACTGAGGGACACTCTACTGTTTTAATTCATTGGCTCTAGTTGAAAAGATCTAACGGGATCATGATGAATATGTATTCGCCCAGCTCTGTTCTTCCAGTATCTTCCAGATACTTCTGTGTGTTTCTCATATCCACGATATTCTGTATTTCTTCATGTTATTATAAACTTGTCTTCCAGTGCAGCGCTCACTTTTATGCTTGTTTTCTTCTCCTGCATCATCAGGTGGGGACTCTGGAACTGATGATCAAATAACATGTTTGTTAAAGCTTGTCATTAATCCTAACATTGAAATTCTTTAATTGCTATCGGAAAACAGAAGACCCACTGTTGAAAATCTTGATTGTTACAGCTATTAATGCAAATAGGATGAGAAACAAGCCTTCAGAACCCCTTTAGAGCTGGCACTGCAGTTTCACAGGGCTCTTTGCAGAAATTTGCTATAATTTAAAAACCAGAGGTGATGGGGGATCAAAGGTGTCCACAAAAGCTTTGGATTGCACTTATTACATCTTCTGATTCATAGAATGGTTTGGATTGGAAGAGACCTTTAAAGATCATCTAGTTACAATCCCCTTGCCATGGGCAGAGACACTCTCTACTAGATCAGGTTGGCCAAAGTCCCATCCAACCTGTCTTCGAGCACATCCAGGGATGGGACATCCACAGCTCCTCTGGGCAACCTGTTGAAAGTGACTTGTTCTCAGGTTATAATAGGGACAAGACATTTTCCAGAACTGTTTCCCCCACTGTAGCCCATAGATTGAGGTAGGTAGAATGGCAACAGGTAGCTGCGATCTCTTGCAAGAGCATACATCGATTCAGGCTTATCTGAGGTGAACTCCTATTCAATACAGAAAAATCTTGGTCACAATGACAGTGAACAAGGCAGGAAGATATGTGCCACTGTTATTTAACAAGATGAAAATCCCCTCTGCTAGTACAGAAGTGGAACAAAATCAATGTCTATATGAGAAGTTCCCAGAGCTCTGTTATACTTTGCAGCTTATGTGAGACAACAGACTACTCCCTTTGCTTTAAGTTGGTTTTTTTTTATATCTGCAAAACTTATAGCATTTCACTGCAGTTATTTTATATGCAGATACAACACTGAGAAATGCTTTGATTTTAACCATTTATCAAGAGTGGAGTTCATTAACAAACACTTGCCTGAAATTTTTCCTTTTTCTGTACCAGGTACTGTGGAGTCACTTCCTATCCACTCTGTAATTTTTTTAAATCATTATGGTACTGATCTCTAGAACAGGAAGAGCAATGGGGAATTGCAAAAGGAAGGAGAAGGGCAAGAGAAAAACAGACTCACAGGGAAGAAAGATGATGGGGATGTAAAGGCCCCAAATTACAAACTATAAAAAAAAAAATATCATAAAAGCTCATACAGATAAAGAAAAAGATACATTTGACCCCAAGCAAACACTGCAGCTTGGTTCTACAAGTATAAAAATGTCACAATTGAAATGAAATAAATCACTTCAGCTTCAGCCTCCTTGAGTCAAATGAAGTTGACTATGTTCACTTAAAAATAATGACAACAACAATACATGGATTTTATATTTTAAAATGTTTCTGCAGAAAACCTTCAATTTTGCTTTATGCTCCCTGTCCACATCCTCTGCAAAGAACAACAACATGCCAGACAGACACACCTGCTGTTTCAGTTTGTCTGCAGGTGCTGGCAAAAGAAATACAGAGTAAGAAATTGTTTTGGTTCTCTTCAGCCTTGACTCACCATTAGACACTGATGTTTCAGTGCAAAGGCTGCATAATCAATGTTTATTTCCAATCAGGATTCTCAACCCTTCAGGTTCAGGCTTGTCTTTCACAATCTCACTATTTACCTCCTTCTCCCACTAGCACTACTCGTTATGGCTGACAGCATAATTTGCTATGTTAATGCTTACTGTAAAAGCGGCAAACATGGCTTCTCTCCAAAATAGCAAGAAGAAAGATTATAAAGTCATAATTCCCAATTTTCTAATAAAATAACTGTCCAGGCATTCCGTTCTCCATCTGCTCTGTGGTTATCAGCCTGTGATACACCACCTTCTAGCAAGCACTTAAGCTGTGAGGGAGTTGCCATGTCAGCTGAATACAGAAAGACAGACTTCTTACCTGTGCAGGGTAATGAGGCTGGCACAGTGTTGCTAACAGGGTTTTTTAAACTTCTTCAAACAGGGACAAGTACATTCTAAGTAAGAGGATAAAAATTAGTATGCAATTTCAGTTACCTAAAATAACCTCAGAATATTAAAGTAGGAGCTGTATTCCTTGTAAGCTTAACCTAAATTACATTAGACTACTTCATTTTTCTGACTAAACCTCCACTCAACACTATAGTTGAAGCCAGACCCTATCATATAAGCTCTCACTGGTTTATATTGCTCCCAGCTTCCAAACATGGTGAATACCAACATTTCTGTTTTAAAAAGACTTCTGTGACTCAGTACATCTCCTGTTGCCTTGGTTAAATTCTTCATGCTTCTGTTTCAGCTGGCACAGTAAAGACATAGTGCTGTTTGTTCCATTGTACAGGCTGAAGCCTTGCAGTCTGGGCTTTTGTTTTGTAATCACCAAGTCAGGAGAATGGGAGGAGAGATTTCATTATAAATATTAGGAAAATACTTTAATTCCCACTTTCAAAGCTAAATAGGCCATAAAAAATAAAGACCCTGGTTAGCCCCCATTTCCTCTCCAAAACCTTCCAATTAATTTTCCATAATAAAAGAAGGTTAAAGATAGGGTAATTGGCAAAAACTTTACTGCCCAAAGACAGAGTGGTCTATTATGCCCCTAGAAAACACACCTTGCATGACCCCTTTTCAAGCATGGAAGAGGAGATCTATGAACAACTCCTGGTGATTTCATTTTAATTGAAGCTCTCTATGCAATACTGCCCTGCTCATCTTGCTTTTGTGTTTGCAGGCTTTCTCATACGCAATACAGTAGCCACTCAGCATTCCTCCAAGCTCTGAATTCAGTGTTTTCAGCCAGCCGTTGCAGCTTGTTCACAGCAATGCTCATGTCTTACTTTTTTCCAGAGATTCAAAACTAACCTCTCAGACAAAAAAAAAAAAAAAAAAAAAAAGTCTAATTACAACTTTAAAAATCTTGGACAAAAGGATTCAGGAAACTATCTGGACTAGACATATCTAATATCTGTAACCAGTATAAACACATGGAAAGATTTCATTTTAGGAGTCTCCAAAAAGGCTGCAATACATTGGAAATTGTGGCTATTTCATATCCATTTAGTGCTCTTTCTACTTAGCACAGTTATTCTTTTGATTCTATAAAGATCAACGGAAGAAAGATATAGACTGATGAGTTCTAGTGATTCCGAGATTCATAAGCAAGCCCCTGGGTGACGTGGCCTGACCTCCTGAACACACCACACAGGTTCTAGCCAAGGAGACTAGACTGGACAGGGCAGCAGCCAAAGCGTCCCTTCAGCTTCCACTGCCTCTATGTTGCTCTGGGTAGATATTCCTTTTACATTTATTCTTGCTAACAAGTTGATTTTCCATCAGCTGGTTACCTCAAGAGACAAACCATCCATCATCCACTTCCCAATTACAAAATACCTTTTTGCTGTTATTGTGTTGCCCTTAAAACTGTCATAGGTTAGCTGTTTTCCCCCACTTCTATCATCTCTGGTTCAACTTAGTCACCTAGTTCTACTGAAGCTACTTGATAAGGATTCCCTCGCTTTTCTTATTTCATGCTCCATGATTACATTTAGCTCCATTTTCCAAAACTAAAACTTTTCCTCATCAACATTTATTTAAAGATTTTCTTTCTTTTTTTTTTTTTTTTGGTGGGGCTTTTTAAGCAACTGTGGCTGATCCTATCGTATTTATCCTGCTATTTCTTGAAGCCAAATCCATGTGTGCTAAAATATCTCCTGACATTTTTAATGAAGTTCTTAAGTCAACTTCTATTGTCCAGAAGTTGTGCAAACCACTTTATTTTTATATAAACAAATGACAAAATCAGTTATTGAAAAATATAATTTTGCTATCTTCATTCTCAAGGTTGTGAAACTCTTAGTTGGCAGTCCTGTAGGAATTAGGAGTTGGATTATTGCCTTGCTAGTAGTTTCAAAAAGCTTTTCATACAGACAATAATAGGTTATGCAAGCAATCTTCAACAGAAGTGAAGAATTTATGAAATTTTGCCATCTGTGAGGGAAAAGGCTTCAAGCAGATAAGGATAATTTGAACATTGTCTTATTGGTACAGGTTTTCTAGTCTTCATAACAGTGCAGGCTGAATCTACATGTTGTCAAGCAATCAAATAAGTTTACTGGATTGTGTGTTGTTACAAAATAGTTAACGAAGCAGCCAGGCTGAACTTCAAATTCATAAACAAGAAAGCATCTTTAGATCTCAACCCAAACGCTATCCCTGAATTCTAAAACCAGCACTGTCTGACCTAAAGGTGGTTCTAAAAGGCTGCAAGAGGCCCCTAGGACACTGCTGAGCACTCCACTGAGTAAAGTAAAAGCTGAAACACCTGAAATCTATCTTGTGTAATGGTGACTTTTAGCATTTGTACTTTACCAGTGCCCAGAGATTCCTGTGACAGACCAGAGCCTTATGTGCTAGGCACCGCAGAGAGTACTGTAAATCCTCCAGAAATTTATCCTCTAAACTAATTAAAATTATATTCTAGTCCAGTCAGTATTGCTCTGTAAAGCTTAAAATGTAAATAGGGCTTTCCACTTCTGACAGAGAAATATGTAGTCTCTGCACGCTACAGCCTGGCAGCTACAGCCTGTCAGCAGCCCTAAACGAAAGCTAGCAATTTCACTGAAAACACAGCCGGATGATCATCATAACTGTAAAACAGACAGTAAGAGCTTGAGACCAGTTCCACAGGCCAAACTCAGAAAAAGAAATCAGACAGAAGATGTATACATCTAATAAATTGGTCCTCATTATGCAGATCAGGTTAGAGGCATATTCTACTCACAACACAATGCTTTGCAGAGACAAACAAACTAGTTTAGATACTACAAACACTACAGAGCAGTGCTCAGCCTGCTCAGAACAGCACAATTGAGGAAAAGGAAAACAAACACAGAGAAGGCTAAAATGGCTCTTCTTTTACAGGACCACAGCTCAGATCTCCCTGCAGGTCACCGTTCTGCACCATACAGCCACATCCTTGATGGGCCCCCACTGCCTTACATGTTATAAATCCTTGCCGGAGAAGGAGCCCAGGTAGCAGTAAACATACACACGGACCATCACCAGAGCACAGAGCTGGTTTCATCAGCAAGGATTTGGTTTCCTCAATCACATCATCTTGTCTGAAGGAGGAACCACTGCTGGGGACAAACAGAACCCACCTAATCCGGACCAGGAAGAACATCTTTGCAAAAGCAGGCTTGCTAAACCTGTGAGGTGGCTTTAAGCTGTATTTTTCAGGAAAGGAAACCAAGGCCCAGAGGCAAGAGAGAAAAAGCTTTCACTGCTTTGAGTAGGAGTGTCTTCTGGACTTCCTGACCAAGTAAGAGGAAGGGTTTTAACCACCTGGACACCCGCTAAGAGCAGAACTACTGCTGGCAGCCCACATTCTTGCGCTGCACTGGTGACAGTTTCCTAATGCAAACACTGACGGGGCTCACTAGCAACAACGCTGCTTTAGCTGCCGCTCACAAACAGGGATGAACTGGTAGGTTGACCTTGTCCAGTGGCCTGGCTTGCAGTGACCTCAAGATGACTGAGCTGAGGACATGGGGAAAGGCTGGAAAGGTAAGCAGCAGAGTGGGGAGGGATTTTAGAAGCATGGATTTAGGCTTATTTAAGTGAACAGCGGGGTAAAATCCCAGAGAAACAGGCACAAAGGGGAAGAGCCCCCAGGGCAGCTCTCTGATTTTTATTGAGTATAGGAGTTTTGGCCCACTTGGCTTAGGAAGCAGCTTTTTGATGAGCTAAAAAATAAAAATAAAAAAATAAATAGAAAAGGAAATGAAACCAAGGACAAGCAAAAAAGGAAGAGTATAAAGTGTTGTTCAGGAACCTGGGTACAAAGTCAGGGAGGCCAGAGCTCACTTGAAGACAGATCTAGGGAGGGACATTTCAGGTAACACAGGCATGACAGCTGTAAAAGGAAGTTCAGAAAATATGTGGGTGACAGACAGGGGAGGGAACCCGGCAAGTCTTTCTCTTACTGTCTGTCAATGTCTTTTTCATCCTGATCTTTACAGGAAAAGCTTCTGCACGTACAGCATGCTTCATGTGGGAGGCTGGACCACATAATGGGACTATTCCCTCAAACTACCATTTCTGTGACTAAGCCAGCAAGTCAAATAATCAAAGATACTGCAGAACTCGAGTACAATAAAGAATTATCTTATAATCACAGTGGACTCTGTGGTCCTTCTTATACTGACTCTCCACACTTGAAGCTAGAATATTAAAGAAATATTCTTGGGGGATTTGAAACACGTAATTTATTTGCCCCAGTCAGATTTGTGCATCAGTATGAGCAAGCCATCTTGAAACACAGTTCTGAGTTTGTTATTCTCTGAGAATTACAATCAGAGATACACAGACTGTCTCATCAATCAAGGCAAGACTGAAGAAATATGTTGCCAGTAGACTTTAACAGCTCATAAGCACTGATAATTTTATCCTGCTGAATTGCTTAGTGCCCTGTAGCACTACTGTACAGGACAAGCAACCAAGCTAGAGCCACAGCCAGAAAGAATGAGGGAAGCGAAGGGAAGAATGCTGTTCCTCTAATCTATAGAGGTCATCTTCTATCCTCACCACCAAAGCATCTGAAATACCTCCTACGGTGTGTTTCTAGATCCTCTGTCATGTCAGGTGATGTTTGCTTTTTTACTCTCTCCCCTGGGTATACAATGTTTCAGGAGAAAGTGTTTTTAACACTTATGTAGTTGTCTGTGACTGGAAAACATAAGCGTTCTTTATGCAAGGAAAGACAAGCAAAAACATTTTAAGAAGAAAAGGTGTTTATCTTGTTTAGAGGGAATAATTTGGGGTTTGTGTTGGTTTTTTTTCACTGAGAAATCATAAAACCTTCTCATGCTATAGAAAACACAGAACATGAGAAATTACCTAAAATAATCTTTTAACTTCCCACAGTTGCCAAGATCTAATTGAACTTGAATATTATTGAACTTGTTGCTTTTAAGATAATGGGATTCAAAAATATCACTGTATAATAACTTATCTACAATATACTTACTTGTCTCTGTTCTCACCTAGCCTGAACCCTGGAAGAGGCCTCATCCCTTCCCCCAAAATAGTCCTGCAACAGTTGTTTCACACCATCTTGAACAGAATGGCAAGCACCACAGCTGATAACACTGTTCCTTTAGCTTGACAGTTACTTTCTAAAATTAACCTTTCATATTTAGTTACTTAATCTTCCTACAGTCCAATTATGAAGGCATTTCTTATTGAGCACTGTATTAACTTATAAATATTAATGAAATCATAAGCCTTGTCTATTGAGCATGGTATTGACCTGGTATTCTCCTGATTATCATTTAAATCTATATAAAGAAAATTTAAATTCTCAATTACACAGACAAAATCCAGCAAAAAATCCTATACCTCTTTTACAAATTGGAGAACATAGGAACAAGACAATAAGCAATACTGGGTTACATTAGGAAAAAATTCTTCAGCGAAAGGGTTGTCAAGCATTGGAACAGGCTGGCCAGGGAAGCAGATGAGTCACCATCCCTGGAGGTATTTGAGATGGGTAGACATGGTGCTCAGGGACATGGTTTAGTGGTGGGTTTCACGGTTAGGTTTATGGTTGGACTCAATGATCTTAAAGGTCTTTTCCAACCTAAATAATTCTATGATATTATTTTTTCTTTTTTTTAGAATCAAATTCTAGAAAGAAGGAACTATTCCAGACATCAAAGTTATTTGAATTTAGAGTTTGATTTGATGTTTCCCACTTTGTAACTACTTTGTATTTTTTTAAGTTACAAAACTGGATAAAGTTTTTGACACCGTAATATTATTGCTACATTTTCAGTTTCTTAAGGGAACATTCATATTTAAAACATCAGATTGGATTAAATCAATAAAACTAACAAAACATACATCATTATTTCTGTGAGAAAATCAAACAAACATGGACAATAGTGAAAACATCTGCTCCCAAATAGTCAAACTAAACCAATACTCAGAATAAAGATGAGATTTCTGCTTCTATCAACATTATGTAAACTGTGAGGCAGTTGTCAGTTACAGTCCCACAGAAACCTCCATCCAAATCTGGTTAAAATTGGACCTTTGCCCCCTCAGAGCAAAACAAAAAAGAATCTACCCTCTGTGATCCACAAACCAAGTCATCATCGCACAACCTTGTGCTAGTGAACCTCAGCATTCATCAGGCAGACAGACTCTTAAGGTCCCTGGTTCCTCTGGACTTTACAACACTATCAACTGCTAATGCATATTGTGGAGTAATGAAAATCACATCCTATAATCACACCAAATTAACAGGAACTTCTTATGGTTTAGTACTAAGGGATACCATTTTTAAGGGCTTTTTGACTGTTTTTTAACTTTGGTGCCAAAAATACCTAGATACCAAATCTTTTGGGTGATTTAAAAACAATAATAATAATAATCTCATTATGCTTTAATTCCCAATGAAATCACAGAAGTGCAAAAATCACCAAAAACATAGCTTTTAAGAACACAAACATGGCTGCAGCATAATATAGTTCTGCGCAAAGCACAGATATAGATCAGAGCCAAAATAAGAACACAGAAGTCTCTTCCTCTCAGACTCCATCCTAATCCAGCTCCCGACTATAGCAACACAGCTTTAGAACACCTAAGTAACTACAAGGTCTGATTCCTATGTCAGTGCACAAAAAGCTGATGCAGAAACCATCTAATACAGTACTTCAGTTTAGAGTCCATAGGTGGAAGAAGGCTTCATAACTCCAAAGATGTGATGAGGGACACAATTCAGACCCAGGGACTATGGCATATTTTCAACAAGCTTCGTTTTTCTCATCCACTGAATCATCCTTGACTTGTACTGATGCTTAAAAGCCATAAGGCTTACAGTGCAGTGAAACAGAAAGGTCAATCAAACAAAGTGGCCAGCCAAGAAGCAGCCAAGGGCTCCACGATCACTGAAGGGAACAGAAACAGTCATCACCCCAAAGAATCGAAGCACAGCTACACAAAGCTATGAAAAATAACGGGATTTTTTTCCTCAGCTAATTAGAAAACATCTAGCACTTCCAGCAATGTGCATGTGCATCCTTAAGAAATACTCACAAAGGGCCAGGATGTGAAGGGATTTCGTTGTGTGCACAGACTGGGACAGAAAAGCACAAAGAAGATCACAGTTAGATCATCCCCTTCATCGACAGGACAGCTGATGGTGCCAGCTTCCCCCAGCCTGGTGAAACAGGAGGAACACAGCATTTGCAGCCAGCAAAGCTGATTTAATGGTGTTATACTGCAAGAGAGTCCCTGACAGAATTTTACCAGCAGCAAAGTTCTTCCTGGGGCTACCAACTCACAGGCCCAGCATAAAAATACCTTCTAAAGGTATTCAGAGTGCGGTGCCAACCCTCTGAAATAAATTACAGTTCCTCCCTTCACTGATAAAGTGATACACAGTCGTTACCTAATTGGGCATAAAGTGTACTTATATAGGGCATCACTCATCAACAAATTGCTACTGTTTGATTACTGGAAGCCATGGGAAATGCGAGGACCTTCTCCCTCCTTCCTAGCTTTAAATCTGCATCTTTCAAAAGCAATCATGACAATATTTCATTTTGATTACAGACAGAGTTCCTACAGACTGAAGA
The DNA here is from genome assembly GCA_028565335.1 of Limnodromus scolopaceus. Taxonomy (NCBI): domain Eukaryota; kingdom Metazoa; phylum Chordata; class Aves; order Charadriiformes; family Scolopacidae; genus Limnodromus; species Limnodromus scolopaceus. The sequence goes on along the minus strand of JAOXNO010000033.1, from coordinate 53,200,618 downwards.
ATTACTGATTAAATGACATATACAGTTGAACAGAGGAGTACCAAATAACTAAATTTAAAAGAATATTTGCACTTCAGTAGCATGTTTGCTAGCAGATTAGACTTTATTTATAGCTCCCAGCCTTTCTTTGACTATTAACAGAATTATAACCCTAATGCCACCAGCCGCCAAAACAAAACAGAAATCTCTCTATTGTTGCAATATGCCAAGCCACAGCACTGCATCTTTGGGATAACAAATTGTTTCCTTCCTTTGACTTTAGGAAAAGAAAATTTACCTTGCAATAATTGTTTCTAAGCCTGTTTTTTTTGTTCAAATGCACAGAAGCATTTTATCTGTACCACAAGGAGTTACTGATGGTTCCTCTAAAAGCTTGAATGTACTACCAAAAAAAGCAGTATCTGCGAGAGAGGAGGACACAGCTAGCAAGTGAGTTTTCATATGTCATTTACAACACTTGAGACAAACTAAATATTAAACAGACAATTAATAACAATATTATACACATAGATCATCTGAATAAATCAGTAATTACTTACCATATGTGGGGCATATAGATTACCTCATTTTCCATCATAAATAGCTTTTAGGGAAATCAATTTGCAGGGTCAATATCTAGGTTCTGAAACAAAAAAGCCTAGCCAAAATGCCAAAATATTTGACCAACATGACCATTTCCTAATGCAAAATACCAAGTGCTCTACCTATCCAAACTTATCCACGACTTAATGGAGAAGAACTCAGATTTCCCTTAATATACAGGTACAGCTTCAATTTAGTGAATAAAGGTCTCAGAATCCAGTGAAGCCATGCCTTTGGACTGGAAATCTGCATGTAATCGGAGTTTAACAGTTTTATTTAATACTTATTTTAAAAGCAGTAACTCACTGCTTCAACTTGACAATTGAATTAGGCATTGCAGAAACATTTGAAGATATAAGCCTTATCCAAAGGGATCATGGTACAAGTTAATTTGAAACTAGTTTAAAAGCTAGTTTCAGATACAAAATTAGAGCTTCAGAAAAAGCAAAGAGGCTTGGTGTATTGTATCAATACACTTACTGCAAGTCTAAATCCTGCACTATATTTAAATAGACATCATTTGAATACTTAGCTAAATGGAAAGCACTCGAATTATGAGCTACAGCTGTAAAAATAACAGCTGCTCTACTTATTCTTCCTTGAGATCTGGTTAGATTAACACATATGTAACACTTATGACTTATTCATTGGTTTCTGAGTAGAAACATAAAGTAGCTAGACTGATCTATAAAAAACAGGTTAGTATAATTTCTCCTTTTAACACACTTGAGAAATAGCAATATGAACCCTCTCAGCTTGTAGAACGCTTTTTTCCTCATTTTAGAATAGCTAATTTATGCACATGATTCAGTTATCACAGCACCGATAGATTAGGCCAGGAAAATACAGTCAACACCACTTTAAGAACATCTCGATTCTCAGCTTCTAAAATTCAAATACAGAACTGTAAGCTCTAAATACAAACTGACAAACAGTTATACAAACAGGACAGGAAGCTTTGCGCTTCCCTAAGCACACGTCCTTTAAGCTGTTGATTTAAAAAAAAAAAAAATAATCATTTAGGAGTCTGATGATTAATACCTAATGCACTGAAGTGTTTACTATGAGGAAAACGAGACAGTTCTCCCTGTGCTCTATTGGCCCAATATGGGCAAGTCTGAAATCATCGTATGACTTTAATATCGGCTAGACTAGCAAGACTTTGATAAATGCTGACAGATGTTGCATTCATGTGGCATTTCTCAAATTTTTATACTAATGTGTAGAATTGGAACCAGAGGTGATAGGCTTGAGTAGCAGAGATGAGACTGGAAAAGGCATTTTCCATGAAATAAGAGCCCCTCCATACCTCAGTGAGTTGCTCTAAGGCAAGTCCAAAGGGCTCCAGTGCACAGCAATTAAATCTCTTCCATGTAATTTCTGAAGTTCATTTGGTAAGGAAAAAATAAATCAGTACTTATTCGTGGAAGCACACTGTTGTCAGGTCATGTGCAAAAGCCTAACAAAAAGGAGTTTTGTGACCTTCCTGGTAAAGACACAATGATTTCAGCTTATAATCAGAGACATCTGGCAGAGGCACCGAGGTTATTTAGGCTTTTCTTGGAAGATGATTTGCAGCTCCATGTTCTATTGCTTGAGATCAGAGAGAATTTACAAATAAACACGTGCTATCTACAGCCTAGGTTATTTTACAAATTGGCCCTTAAACGTATTCTAAAATCACATTAAATTTTCCCACCGTCTTCCACATAAAGCTATGTAGTACAAATGTTTCAAATTTCAGAACAATCCCTATGGCAGTAAACATCATTTATTATTAGGATTTACTAAAAGAACATTTCAAATAAACTTCACAGTCACAACACAGTTGTTTGAGTTACATAGGTAACTTTTTAAGCACATAACAGAAGAGTGATGGGACAAAGAAGTGTAGGTAATCATAATGCAAGTTAGGCCATGTCCACAAAGACGTGCTGTACAATATGTAGAAACAGAATGTGGCATATGGGGATTGTCCATCACTAGGTACCAGTTGGCGTTACAACAGAAAAAAGATTTAAGAATGGGTTTTAAAATACTGTGTTATCCTTAATTGATGAGGAAGCACAGAACTGGATTTCTCCTTTTATGGACGAAAACTGTTCATTCAAGTAATAGACCACTCAATGTGAGCAATAGTTGTTGAATCAGCTCAGTTAAGCATCCAGAATGTGCAATTATACTGAACAGATGTACACAGAATAAAAAAAGATAAAAGCAAAAAGAAATATCATAAAGCATCTTAATACATTAAAAATGATGTCTACACACCTAGGTATTTTAAAGTAAATGAGCCAAATCCTTTCCATTTTCACTCAAGCAAATTCCCAATAAAGCCAATAACAGTTTGCTTGTTAAAGTCTTTAGTTATAAAATTTACAGTTTAAAGGAGAACTGCTGTTCCCCACACAGGCCTCCTCATAAAATTAAGATCTGTATTTCTTACTGAAAGTAGGATGAATGATGTAGTTTAGGCCCTAACAGTTATCTACAGAGAAAGACAACTATTCCCTAGCTCTATCAAAAATTATTCATTTAATGCTGCAATCACTGGGTAGAAATCACAGTTTCTGTTATGAAACAGGCCAGACTAAATTGCTAAATACACCTCCCTTTGCTGATCTTTGGTGTCTCTCTGAAAGCTTGGTGCTGTCATATCAAAGCAACAAGTGACAATAATAAATGAAATCTGAAACAAAAAAAGAAGAATAAATATTTCAAATATTAACTACTTTTAAATTATCTTAGTAGTATCTTGATAGAGATCTGATAGATCAAATGCATACCAACTGTCACCAGAATAGTCCAGCTACAGCCCCTAATTTATCAAAGGTCACTTACTGCGTATACCCTAACAATGTCGCCAACACTTTACACAGAGAAACCAGAGTAACTGGTATTTCCTAACCATGTACTTTCTCTAGTAAAAAATAACAACAAAGTGTGGGGGTCTTTTTTAACTCTCCTGAAAGCTACTGAACACCTCCCTTCAATAGTGACTTCCTTTAAATTTCATGCTGTTTTTTTAAACTTGTTTAATAAAAACATTGACTTTCAAGTAGTGATAATTTGCAATTACACAGAGCACTGTATTTCCAACACTTGAATTTTATACACTTCTCCCCTAGGTAGTGTAACAGTGTTTTCCTAATTTATATATATGAAATATAAATTACTGTCGCAGTTTGGGCCGGGCTGGCCAATGACAAGACAACAGATGGTCTCCCCAACCTTTCTCTCCAAAGCGAGGAAGGAGAGAGATAAAGAGGTGTATGAGTTTAGAAAGACCTAAACTACTTTAACGGAATATTAATAATAAAAAGGAAATAATTAAATAGATAGAATATATACAAAACTGTAACAAGTTCCCAGGGAGATGTCACCAGCAGGCACTGGGGAAGACTGGACTCAGCAACAGATGGAACTGGATGCCAGATCTGGATTCAGGAATGCACGGATCCAGATCAAAGGCAGAATAATAGGCAGGGTCCTCCTTGGGTATGGGTCATTGAAGTAAGAGCCATTGCAGAGCCTTCAGCTTTTATACTGAGCATGGCAGATGGGATGGAACACCCCGTTGGTCAGTTTGGACCCGACCTGTCCTCTCCTCCCCAGAGGCATGACCCCTCCATGGGATAAACGACCAAGTGAGCTGACCCTGGCTGCCACAGCAACAAGGATACACCACCAGAGCCTCTCACCGGACAGAAAGCTGGCTCTGCTCACCCCCACACCAGGACAGCTACTCAGAAAAAAAACCTGCAAAATCTGTACCTATTCTGCTCATACTCTACATTTTATCTACAGCTATAAAGTATTTTCCAAATTTTACCCATAAATTTTACCCTATGGAAAAACTGCAACCTATGCAGTAGAACACTGCATGTCTAGTCAAGCAACAAACGATAGAACTAAGAGAAAAAAGATAAAACAGAAAGTACAATTAAATATATATTCTGTGGCATGTTTATCCACAGAAGATTACTATACTATATCAAAGGTCTGAAAAAAAGCAACAAAAAAGCAATTTACAAATCAATGTGAGGCTTCAATAATGCCTACAGATAAAACTATAAGTACTATAAGTACTCTTATAAAGACTGTTAGCTTTTAGTGGAACTGTTTTTTTTTTTTTTTTAACATGAAAATAAATGTACAGATCCACAAAGGGCTAGGGTTTTTTTGTTGACAGCTTCACCTGCCTCATATCTGGTGATTTTGTCAAACATCAGTGAGGGCACCAAATAAGCAGGCCTAAAGGAATCTTCAAGCTAGACATGGCTAGAGATTTCCCTAAGGAATAAAGAGTTCACATTCTTCCTCCTTCCAGCATAAATGACAAACACTTTATTTTATTCTGTACAAAACCAAGAAAAGCTGAAGGCACATGCCACTTTTTTAAACAAACAAAAAAGTACAGGTGCAGAAGTACGCAGCATATGTCCAAAAAAAGCCATAAAGTAAGGGTTGTGTTATTTCTTTTTAAAAATATCTGATTTTAAAAATCTATTAAACATTGTCCCTGATATTTAAAACACCACGATATCAAAAGCAAACAATTGCCCCTGAGATCCAGTGTACTCAGAAATGTTTGGAGACTTAAGCCCTGAGTCTTTGCATAAAATCCAGTACGTATATTTACACAGTATCATGCTGAGAGGGGAAGTTTTAAATAATGTCAGAGCAGTGCTCATTAAAGTTACTAGATTTCCCTGCATAGGATGCCATCAGGAATTTGAATCACACTGAGCAGCTGGAGGTGATCAGGGTGGTGGGCTGGCACTGCTGCTTTTCACCTCTGGAGGTCTATGTGCACAAACCCCATCTCAACTGGGCACAGCCATCATTGTCTGACAAGAACTAAACTATCTCTCTAACTGGATCCAAAGACCAACAGGATTTCATAGAGCTGGATGAAATTTTGTATGGGTGCTACCTGCCTTTGTTATATATGACTTTAATCATCCTATCTGCCTGCAAGGAAATCATGTCTTCAAAAAAAGTTTACGTATTTTACAGTCAGTTAAAATGTATAATTGCAGCCTTAGGTCAGCAGTTTCCATTTTCTGTACATGTCACAAGACCTGCAACAGTCTATACCATTGAAAATGTACTTCCACAGGACTTAAAATAAAGAAAAGAAAACCATGTTTACTGTTGAGTAGAAATGTCACTATGATGGACTCAAGAAAAGATAACATCCTCTACATGCCAACATGCAAAAAAGAAGTGGCTACAGGCACAGTTCTAACCATAGTAAATAAAGAATGAAAAAGATTGAAGAATAAGGAAAAAAAATAAAGCATAAGATTATAAACAAATATTTATGTAATTCAGAAAAAGCATGCCTTGAGGAATACAAACACCCAACATATAAGAACAAAAACCAAATGCAATATCAAAAGATATTTGTAGAAGATCAAACTCTTTGCTACTCAAGACACTGTAGAATGACATTTTAATTATCTGCATATATCTACAGCACCAGAATAATAACCAGTTTAAATCCTGCACATCTGTTGCTGTATTTTCGCAGTATTTGAAGGACACAGAGCTTTAAACCTTACCACATACTCACCTCCTACCAGTTAAGTTCTCCTTTTATACAATTACATTGTTACTTTGCTACAATCCTGATTTGGGAAAATCAGAGAAAATCCCCCATTTGCTGATCAGCTGCATCAGAACAGATTGACAAAGGGACCCAGTGAGCCAGCACAACAACGCAGCTTGGTAAGTGCAAATACATCCCGCACTGCGGAACTGGTTGTGCTATATTACACTTCTGTCACCTCGGCTCTTTCTATCAGGACATCTAATAATTAAAAACATGACATGCCTGTCACGTTATAAGTCATCTGAGCTGTAGCAATCAGAATTCCCGTTTGAATAACGTAAATCATCATAATGCAACCTAAGTCCCCTCTCTACAGCCAGCAACACAAACAGCCATCCCACAGTGCTCAGCTGTCGACCTCTGAGACTTCAGGCAGCCCTGACTGTCCGCTGACACGTCTGAAAATATAATATGACAGACTCAACTATAAAAATACAACAAATAACCCTTCTGATTTTATTACTTGTCATCTACTGCATGTATTAAAAAAAATCCTAAGCAAATCTCCTCTGGGAGGATTTGAAAAGCTGTGATTTAACAGACGTTTCAGTATTTTCAGAAAGTAGAATTATCTATGTTCTATATCCCCAAATCCCACCCCAAAGAGGTGAACAAAGACGGCAGCTACTACTTCATAGTTTCGAGCAATACTTTACAACTGTTCCCTATAGAAAAAGAGCTATCACCTCATCAGCAAGAATTGATATGAAAAGCCAGATTTCTGCTCCTACTGAAGTCCGTGAAAGTTCTACTGTAGCATTCAGTAGGTTCTAAATTGATTCCCATTAGGATATAATTCATTTTTGAAAGATCTTTTTTAAAAAAAGCAAAGTAACTATGCATTTTGTTAATATTAATTATTATCAGCCACAGACAATTACAATAGAACCTTGTGACTTTGTAATAATGACAGAGATATGCAAGGAGATTTACTGAATTTTGCAAATTAATGATCAAGTGAAAAAAGCACAACAGGAAAGCAACGCTAATGTAGTAAATTTAGTTTAAGTTGTTTATGCCACTTCATAATGTATTAGTCAACGTGCTATGTTGTCTCTTAGTTTTCAGATCCTTCATTCACATTGCTATATGTATTAAGTATTCACCACTGTGGAATGGAGAGACTCTGTTGTAAAGGAAGGTGTGCCAACCTCCTGAACCCAGTAATAAGACTTTTATGTCTCATCTAAATCCAGAGATTCATCTCTCACTTCAGTTCCATTTTGCATTCAATTAGAAATGAGTCCAAAGCCTCAAGACTGGAATAGCAGCTAAAGTTTCACAAATGGAGACTGAGTTCAAATTTTCTAAACTTTAAATATTACTAGACCACTGTGAAGCATAATTCCTAATTTGACTGCATTTTTCACAATTATTGCTCTAGGTTTAATACCACAGAAAATTACAACATAACTTTATTATATCTGCAATAGACCTGTGAAAGATGTATCCCTTTCATTTACTTTTGTCTTTTATACCAATGTCTGAGTATTTATTCAAAACCTCCAGTACCTTTCATTTTTATCTTCTATGTTCACACTGTTGTTTTTTATGTATTTGTATGGAACTTCCAAGTAGCTAAAGGCAACTAGAAAAAAAGTTAAGATGATAAACCAGTATTTTTTTAATAAGCAAGAGACTACATAGGAAGATATTGTAATTATTTCAACTTCCCAGGTTAGTACACTCTTCTTCACACTAAACGTTTCTGTAAGGCAAACCTTTTTCATAAAAAATAAATTTTTGTTTATTCAATAATGTGAAGTGTCTCTCTTTCTCCCTCATACACACAATTCTTAAAAAGTCATTTACCAGTAGTGCAAATGCAAACAACCAGAAACTCAGAAATGTGAGAATGTACTTACCTATGGTACATGCTGGGATCATATAAAAACTCTTCACCTTACTTTAGTTAACACACACAATGGGTATAGCTCACTTAATGAGGTACCTGCAGTTGTTTTGCTTTCTCCACAGTACTCAGTATGTGCCCCAATCCCTTACATATTTTGTATTGTTTATACCCTTCTGTACAGGCAGATTTCTGCTGACTTTAGTTGTAAGATTGTCTACTCAGCAATTCAGCATCCCAACCCAGATTGCAGAAGGTGTGGACTAGATGACCTTTAAAGGTCCCTTCCAACCCAAACTATTCTAGGAGTCTATATAATTATAATACTACAATGCATACACACGGGGCATTTAAATTAGGCTGCACAGGCTATTGCACACTTTGATATGGCAATTCTGAAGTGTTCTTTAAAGGTATTCAAAGATACAAAGTTTCCAAGTGCTTTAAAAAGCAAACACATTCCAACAGATGACAGAAATTTAATACCTCCACAGATCACCTGCAACTTTGAAATCATAAGGTCTACTGGAAAATTCCCTATCTCTTCAACCAAAGAGGTCACTACAGAAACTTATCAGTCTGTACTTTTAACGAAGAGCTGGTCCACAAGCACCTTACCAAGGTACACACTTACTCGTTTGAGTACTGCTTCACTTTTGACATCAGCAACAATGCCATGCAGACTTTTAGGATCAGAAGTGAAGCTGTACTCCAGTAAGCTGTCTTGCACTCCAGGCTCTGCAGGAGACTGATCCCCGAGTCTCTCCTCTCCTTCTAGTAATGTCCTTTCCTGTGCTTTCACCCCATTCCCAGTCTCTGTTCAGGCAGCTCCAGCACAGAACAATGACTATCAGGTACGGCAAGTCTCCTCTACACGCTCAGAGTTTTGATTTCCTTTCCACCTGAGCTCTGAAGTGCCAGTTCATTCCTTCTGTCCCGGTATCCTTTTCCAAGGTACTCTTGACAGCCAGTTCCTGCTCTGTGTCAAAACAGACAGAGGTTCTTCCTTTACTCTGCCTCCCTCCAGCAGATGGAAAGCTCCAACGCCATTCAAAAGAGAAAATAGAAGGTTGTAGGACTTCAATACCAAAAAATATCTCTGATTCAAATCAGATTAGAATTGTAATTAGAGAAAAGTCAATTCAGTTCTGCACTGGGGAACATTCACTGTATAAAGAACTGCCAGAAATGAAAGGAAAAAAAAAAAAAGGAAAAAAGTTATATCTATCTACCCACCCCTGCCAACACTTAAATGAGATTATCTGAACTGTCATTTTTCAGGGTTTATAAACTGGTCAAACCAGACTTGGTATTACAGGGATAGTGAAAGACACTCCTGAAATAGTCAAATTGACTATATTCACTGACTATATTGACTATAGTCCAGTTAACTACATCCACCTTGTCAAATTAAAGTTCCTGCTTCAAAGCACACAAGTACTAGAGCTTTTCGAAGGAAAAGAATAGAATTCTTTCTTTTTTTAAAATGGGCAAAAGGGTACCAGGCATTTTCTTGTGAGACTTATTCTCAAAGCCAAGTGGATAGTTCTGACTAGAATTTTCTGTGAAAAATCAGCCTGATGCAAACCCAGAAAAAAATATTTTAATTGTCAGACTCAATGGTTAGGAGCTGGTCGAAGCTGGAAACAGGAAATTCAATTTTGCGAAAGGAAGTTTGCTGCAAGCTCCCATAACAGAGCATTACAAACTCCTCTACAAAACTTCTATCAGAATTAACAAGTATAATTCAAACATCTTTGTGGTAATTTTGACTGGATGACAGAATAGATGACCGCAGATACATGTAAAAATACTCTAAATTCTGAAAAAATAACTGAAAAACTGCAAAAGCTTTTCATTAATTCTTTTCAGCTAATTGTAACTCACAAAAATACATACTTTCAAAGGAAAAGACAAAAATCCCTGACAGATGGGACACTGTATTCTGCATACCAACTCTCCATCTACTAATGGTGACTAACAAATTAAAGTCAAATCGTATGTCACACCTAACAGCCCATGACGCAAGCAGATGGTTTTAATCCCACTGAGGAAGATTTTCTTCTCCACTGAGAACTCCGAGGTGACACGGCCATCCACTTTCATCAAAGTTCTACGTTCCACTAGGAAATCCACATCTCCAGGGCCATATGCGCACAGAGGAAAATACATGCTTGAGGAAAAATATATGCATTTGTAGAGTTACACCAACTATCTCCTCTGATGGCAGTAACCGTTGGAGCTATGGCCCCGTTCACAACACCAGGGACTTTTGTCACTGCACAGAAAGCAGTTCCCCATGCAGACATTCTCTTCCACAGGATCCCTATCACCTCAAAACAAAATGAGGTTGCCGAGATCACCAGTAACGCCTGGCAGCATAGACTGTGCATTTCTGTTCTCCGGGCCTAAAAGGAGAGTGAAGAATTTTATCGAATAACAGCGTATCATTGCACCAAATCACCCAGCAACACTTATTAATCAACTTGTAATGAAAGATGAATGTAAAGTTAGTACTTTTTAGACCCTCTGTCTTTCTATGTATTATTATTTACTAGCAATAGCTCAATTTCAAGTAGAATGTTTCACTGTTTTCCAGGTACCTTTAATCATCCCAATGCAGTTCTTAGTTTCCACTTAAGTTTGCCCTTATTTATTTCAGTTCAAATACTAACACCATAACTATTAGGTGTAAGAGGATAGACAGAAGAAAATAAAAACACCCATTGTGACTATTCACACTTTAGGAAAGACCCAAAATATTAACTAGGTACACTGGAACAAGAAATGTCATCAGGATGTTGATGCAAGATTATGACCACAACACAGTTCTTATGCAAAACCTATATCCTAGGTATTCACTTTATTGAAGGGGGTCTTGTTTCAGAAGTATATGCAGCCTTAGCATCAAATTCTTACCCGGGATTGCATTCAGATTCCAGCACTCTGCCTGCCCCTTTAAGAATTCCCACAATTCACAATTCCCAGTCCCCTTCCTCATTTCAGAAACAGTAAAGTCCCTGTGGAAAGACTAGACCAACTCTTAATCAGATGGTAGCCAGAATTTAACTAATCTTTCTGCATTTATCTGTGAACAAATTGTTGAGCCACTGGGAATGTTTTTGGTATAATTTTCAGATGGATTTCAAACTTCGGTTCATAAATTCTTACACAAGGAAACCCACACTTCATACTAACTAACTTTATTTTGAACACATGTACAATAATATGTGTGCAGTTCCTAACTAGCTTTTGAAGAAAATAAAACAGAACAATAAAAGCTTTGGGAAGGTGGTGGGCTGCAGAGTGAATTCCCTTAACCCTGGCTTTGAGGTAGGCTGTGAGGGTCCCTATAGGACTCTGCCTTGCAGAGATAACAAGCACTGTCAAAACAGGTTTCCTAGAGCAGATTGCCTAACTATCTGGGAAGGGCAGGATCCAAGGATTTCCCAAGGAGAACATTTTCACATCCAATCAGCCTTTCAGCTCTGCCCAGACTGTCCATAAAAGGGCTGATATTGCAGGCTAAGATGTGATGGAGGGCTGAGAAAAATCAGTCCGGTAAAAACTAGATGAAGTCCAAATTAAATTTTTTGTAGTTTACTGAAGAGAAACTCTTATCATTAACCTTCCTTATCCCATGTCACTTCCTTTATTTATTTTTTTTAAATGACTGGTGAAATACAGTTACATTGTGATTCTTTTTTTTTCCAAATAAATTATGAGGTATTAGCATATGCCTCAGTGAAAGGGAATTTTTTTTAAATACTCATGAATGCTTAATCCAGCCTACAGATATAATAATCACCCATGTGAATGAGACTTAATATACCATTCTTCAAACATCATAGTCTCTCTCTACACTGGCCAGATCTGAAAGGTTAAGTAAAACATATCATATAGCTATTTTAGCCAAATAACTTCTGGAAATCCTGTAAATATTATTTATAAAACAGTTTCTCTGCCAAGTAAGTACCATAGTTGAAATATTTACATATTTCTCCTTTCAAAACAAGGATACTTCCACCTCTTCACTAACTGTGATAATAATGAAACATGTCTAACATGACCGAATCAAGGAATTGGCAGACTTAGCTGGCAAACAGAGAAACCAAAAGAATCCTAATAGATATTGAAAAGAAATATATTCCATATGTTTTGAGATATTTTATAATAGAATCTTAAGCTATGGATGTGATTGAATAACAAGATGTATGACTACATGTGGATATCTGGTTTATTTATCCTTGGTAGGCAAACAAATAGACCTCATTAGGTGCAGTTCAGGAACAGGGCTAAACAAAGAGAAAGAAATAGAACCAGATAAGGAAGCAGACCGATTATATTTCGCATTCAATATTACTCACTTAGAAATAAAGGAAAACATGACAAAAAGGCAGAGACAATAATATAATCTATTGTTTGTACATTACAAGAAAGCAAAAAAATACACTAATCCAACTGGCCTCTTTCCTCATTTTTTCATCACTGCATTCTTTCAATAAAACACTAATAATAATAATAAAAGATATAAAATGTGAATCTAAAAAACCTCTGGAAATTAAAATTTATGGCTCTCCTAGCAACTGTATCTCACACACTTGCATATATGCAGTATTCTGCATGGTATTTGGTGTGGGCTTTTGTGCTTTCACAGCAATGAGGTTGAATTATGGTTGCTGTGGGAACTGTATCTTTGAATTTCTTGACTTGTGCTATCATCTGAACTCAAATGTTACATTAACATAGGTAAGCATTTGCTGGTTTGGTTTTTTTTTCCCAGAAAAAGGAAAAAAGAACCTACACGGGTGGTTACATATTTAGAATCATAGAATCATAACTACTCTTACCAAAGAACAACACACAGCTCCATGTCTGGAGACATACAGCACTATAATTATTCTCACACTACATACAGAAGAAGCAAAATAGAGCCACATAAAACCCGTGAGTCAAGCACAGCATGGTACCTACAGAAATAGTAGTATGTGATGATGTCATTAAAAGTTTGGTTTTGCAATCTTCCTTTATTTGTTCAACTTTTTAACCACAGGGATTGAGTACACGCTGTCTTTCAGGTATGCGATGAGAGGATATATAGAAAGCATCTGACAGATGTGTATAAGTAAGTGAGTGTGCTTTGCGAGTGCGACAGGGCTGTCACAGTCGGTATTGCCCAGCCCCGCTCAGCACAGGCATCGCTCTGGGTACTTTATGAACACACAGTAAAAGGAAGCAATTTCTGCCCTAAGAGTATTTAGGACTGACATTTGACATGTAATATAGGCCACAAGCTGCTACAGAGACTCACCTCAGTGTAGGAGAGAGACAGCCTCTTCCTGTTACTGGAGATGTTCTTTAGCAGAGGTGTTTCGTCTCATGGTAGAATCAAGAAGTTCAAACTTTGAGGTCAGTTTCATTGACTCAAAATATTCTTTTTACTAGTTCTTCACTGGGACATTTTATATTTTGACACGATCAGGAAAAAACGAGTCAGTCTTTTAACACACCTCTGCATTTTTGGAATTGTCACTGAACAACTACGCCTCCAAAATCATCAGATTAGAAATCAGAAGTACCAAGGTAATACTGCAGTATTTTAAAGTTGAAATAAATTGCATTGCACAGTTGCTACTTCCAGAAAAGTCAGCATAGGTATTACGTTTTAAGTAAGATTTTTAATTACTGTGGAGGAGCATGAGGAGAGGGGAAAATCAAAAACGAACACAAAGTCGCGAAGTTCCTGAGGCACCGTGGCACCTTTCTGAAGAAACATCAATGCCCAACTACACTCTCAATGCACTTGGCACACCCGCAAGGTCTCCTTAGCTTCCACTTAGAAAACGTGGACATTCCACTAGAGCAAGTGTTCTCAGGGAGCAAAGTCTCTAACAAACCCAGAAAAAGCAGTCAAAGTGAAATATGGCTGTGCTTTCCTGGTTTAGAATAGAGCAGGCAGCACGCACTGAAAGTAACAGCTTGCCAAGCTTAAGAAACAAAAAAAAAAAAAAAAAATCTGTTCACATGAAAAATCGGAAGAGAAAAAAGAACATGTTTTGAATTTTTCAAATTGTAGTGCATGAAAAGTTAGAATTATTCTTAAAATGTGAGCTCATTCTTGTTTAAAATTGATTATGTCTACTTTGCATATCATTATGGACTCCAAGTCAGGCCTTCTTGCAAATAAATAAAATCTGAAAAATGAGTTATTTCCAGAATAAACATTCAATTTCAAAGCAGAGCTTATAATGCTAACACAAGAGCTTATCAGAGAACCTTCAAAAATAAGAGTTATCCGATAGACAAAAAACAGGTATCAACAAAAAACAGTCTTTGTAGTAAAAATTTTAAAGGTCATGACAATTAATAAGACAGATCTAACAAGAAACTATTAAGACTTGCAAGAATAACACTTCTACTTTGCATCTTTGAGTCTAGTCATAACACACAAGTTTTTTCTAAGTAAAAAGAGAAGGAACATTAATATAATTCATATCTCCCGAAGAAATTGTGGGTTATTTTTGTTTCAGGATTCCAAGACAGCTCTACTAAATATAGTAATTAGATATGGTAGTTGTTTGAAATGGAAAGGCACATCCAATGCAACTGTGCTAAATAGTTTTACAACTCCCTTTTGAATGACACAAGCCCTCTTTTTGAAAAGAGCGTCAAATCAATGGCCCCTGTTAATGTGTAGACATAATTGTTTCTGAATTAAATACATCATCTTTAACTGCAATACCAAAATGGTTCCAACTAAAATAATGAAACTGTCTCTTGCACCATACTTCTGATTATTTTGTAGAAATTACATAATACAGTAAGTGGAGAAAGACTTACGAGGTTAACATTTCATGTATTCCTGCAATCAGCCCAACTGTCAACTCTGTTCACTGTGACATGAGCCTCTAGAAAATGTGCTTGTAAATAAACATAGCCAAAAACATCTGGTCAATGTATGCATTCTGCAAAGAAATCGTATTTAATGGAAGACTTAAAAATATACAAATAGGTCATCAGTTTTAAGAACACAGACGTATGTTAAAATTTTATGTATTTAAACTATAATAGCCATGTATCATGTATGTGCAAAATCTTATGTATATAAACTAAATAGTATTTATTTATGTACTTGCTGTGAAACCTCCTGGAGGAAGAAAAAGTCAAACACATGCACATTGATCTAATTTAACTTTGTTCAGTTTTTATACAAATCTTGCATGAACATAAGAAAAAAGCGTGTGCTTACATACGTGTGTGCTCATGTAAAAAATACATAAAGAATTTTCAGAAGTATTCTACAATATAACTCAAAACATGCCACAGAGTTCTTTGTGTTGATACATTTAATTTTTGGTATGTTCTACATAACTTCTTAATGTTATGCCTAAATTCTCCAGCAGAGCAGTTTGTATATGTAACCCAAAGGCCACATGATGATACCACATATATCCATTGCAGGTATGAATGAATGCTTTCTCCCTGAAAGCAGTCATACTTCGAGATTTACTAATTGGAAATCTGAAGTCAACAGCAGGACACTACAACATGCAGCAGTATTCAATGGCAACAACAAAGGAAATGCTTCATTCTCACCCTTCAGAGACACTGCAAGGACTTTTACTACCCTGTATTTATCTCCAGAAAAAGACACCTTAAAATTCCCATGAAATGCATAACAGTGATCACCCACAAAGAAAGAAACAGCACAGCACTGTATTCACTCTTCTTGTTGAAAAACAAAGGCAAGCTTCATAATACTAAAAGCATTCTCCTTGGCTCTTAATGACAAGATACAGGGTACATATTATTCAGTTGGAAAAAGACTCGCCTGTTTCTTGATGCTCTAGTGACCTCACATCACTGCATCAGTTTTTAACACAAAATCATCAACAATGAACCTGGAGGTATGATAGCTTTGACAAGATTTATCATTGCAGCAAGTAGCAATCTAGAGTTCCATCAACCAACAAATACCAGAACCTACCTAAATCATGCACTTTAGAATATGCCCAGAGAAGTCTGGTCTCCTTCCTGACCACCAGTACAAGCTTTAATAAGTACATGTTATGATGCCTTCTCCCTGTACGTCATGGTCCTTTACTTTTACAGCCTATAAGTAGTATATTAATTCACTCCAAATTACACTGTAGTTTAAAAAAAAAATAAGAGAGAGAGAGACAAAGCGCATCATAGTGTGCATATTCATTAGTTTGGCTCTTTTATTTATATATTGCTAATTTCATAGTACTATCTGTATCCTCTTACTGAGACAAACAGAAGGAACAGAAAAAATATAGTACGGTTCCCCAGAAGCCACCTCCATCTCAGATAGAATTGCACTGAGGAAGGCCATCCACCACAAAGTTCTTCCTGCATACTACAGAAGATGTCTATAAACATCCACAGCATGCTAGTCAGAAACATCTGTGTTTAGAAAGACTCAGTAGATGACATAAAAGGGACTGCAATCATTATCTCAACCAAAGGGTTTAGGTTTTTATACAAATGCAATGTTTAAAGACAAACACTGAACTGATACTGAAAACTGAAGGAAACCAAATCAAAGAACTAAGTCTCTAAGGGTGTCCTTAGAAATCAGCAAACTATGAACTGAGTGACCAAAACCGCATCATATGAAATCTCTGGATCCAATCTTAAAAAAAAAAAAATCTCCATGTGGGGTTTTAAAAAAGACTTTGTTAAATTCAAAACTGCCAGAAATTTATGAGGTAGCTCCCTCTTCTGGACCACCAAACAATGACAATTCAACTCAAAAGAAAAGATGCAGAAATTAGCTAGTAAAGCATTTGGGGGTTTTGTCATATACCATTAGTGATCACATGGAGACTTATAAGAATGCGAGCTATGGACCATTACTTTGAATAAGGAGCTTATATCTGAGAAGCATAGTAGGAGAGAAAGGTGGTTGAAACCCCGTAATAGTTTGATATCATTTTGGAATTTTTTCATCAGACAGTGCAAACATGCAAAAGAAAAGATACTGACTTCTGCTTTAAATCTTTCCGCATTTTACAGACAAATACATTTGACTGTGTTTTACAGAAAAGAACTGATAAATCAGAATATTAAAAACAGGTCACCTTCACACCTGTATGACCTGCAGTATGACCTCTGATTTCACATTTGCAGGAGTCAAGCTACTGGGTTGTAATTCTTTAAACAGAAGAATCTTACCTTCTTGGAATTTCTTTCAGCTGTGACAGGTTCACACAGAAAAAACCTGCACAGTAGGAAAAGCTTGTCTGCACGTGAGCTATTCTGCCATTCTCCAAGACAGCTCGGGCAATTTCTGCATACATTTATAAACTGGAATTGGAAAGATCAGAAAATGGGTACTCTCTACCCCTACATAAAACTCAGCTCCATAAGGGAACCTTGGCTTTCTGGCTTGACCTATAATGGAAGGGAAAGCTTTGTGAAAACCTGGTGATTTTTCTGCCTCTCAGCTGGAACCACAGGCAATTCTATACTCTTTAAATTGTCCATCACTATTCAAGCTGAATGATAATGTTTGACTTAAATACAAAAATTAGTCTAAATGGCAACGTTGTGGCCCCAATGAAGCCACTGTTTACTTCATCAGTGTTATTATCTATAACAAAACCATGACCAAAATTAAATTATTGCATATTTAATGAGAAAAAGGGAGCTTAACAATGTCCCTGTTAAATTCTGGACTAGGTAACTTGAAAGCATGATTTTGACTTGCTAATACCTGCATAATCAGCTGCACAATAGTGTGAATTCATCTTTCATGATATGTATACCAAGTGCATCTTAAAGGATGTGACCAACTGAAACACCCAAGGAAATCCTGATCATTCAAGCAGATAAAACCAAAATTGCCAGGAGTTATTTGGATGGAAGTGAAAGGATCATATAAAATGGTAAGCTTTGTAGACCTGTAAATAGTGAGAGACAGAGGGAAAAGAGCTAAGATTTGCCTTGCAGGCACCTGCTGCAAACGGCAGGATTCCAGCGACACAGAGGGGAGACCCCTTTGCCAGACTCTGCAACAGTCAATGGACTGAGATCCCCCACAAACCCCTTAGCAGAGAGGAGAGTTACACAGGACAACGGGAAATTAAAACCAAAGCTGAGGAAACCAACAGAAACTATAAAATCCGACTGAGCGTGTAAGTAAAGATATTAAAAAGGGACAAACTGGAAGGAAAGAAAAAGGATCAATGGGAGATTAGAGAGTAAAAAGGCAATTGCTGAAGACCACATCCTGGAAACAGAGATGATGAAGACCGCAACTTGTGGCGTCAAAGAGCTGGAGCTAAACAAGTACAGCAAGTTAGACTGAGTAAGTGGAGTCCTTGGAAAGGGCAGGAAAATCTTAAAACCCAGTTAAGAAAAAAAAAAAGCTTAGTCTGTTTTTCAAGCTTCATCTAAACAGCAACACCACTTCTCAGATTACCGAAAAGAAAGTAACATCTTCAGTCAGATATTTACGAAAGAAAATAACAAAGTGTTAACAAAGTATTTGTTTTATGGTCAACTGACACCTAAGGACTTCTAGGAGAAAACACACTCTAGCACCCATATTAAGTTCCAATAGAAACACAACAATAGCAAGTATTTTATAAATCATTGCAATTAAATCATCTTAATGTACTTAATAAAATTAACTTACTCCATAAAAATCAAACCAACTCTTAATTCAAAACACAAAATTAGGAAACAGCAAATGAGAAGTATAAATAGGCCACTCACCTTTTCCTTTTCATAATAAGGACATATACCTTATGGCATTTTATTGCCATTCAAGAAGTCTTTTTTTATAGTAATCTACACAAATATTTGAATAAAAGATTCTTACAAAACCCATGCCATGGATAAACAAATATTCCATTAAAAACAGATAAAAATATCACAAAATGGACTATTATTGTAGATAAGTATCACTATAAGTAAGCTATCATGTGAATAAATGTAACTTCAATATACCTTAATCCACCTTCTTTTCTACCACGCTTTCAACTTTTCATATTGAAACTTAACCTCAGATTGTGCAGCAACAAATAGAAGAATAATAAAATACCCGCATTTTCTTGCAAAGAGTCATTTACGGGGTCTGGTCTTGCACAGCCACATATAATGTCATAATGGGAGCAAAGTGCGATGATAATACTTTTCAGACAGGAGCCTTTCCCCTGCACTGCAGCAGCTCCCAGACATCAGTGATAGTCAACCAACCAAACACCAACAGAAGTGACTGTAAAATATAGAGGGATGGAATACAGGGAGTTGCTGAATGTATAAGCAGGGATGTATGAAGTAGGACTGGAACAATAGTATCATCCACACCAGAGGGTATATCGGGGTGCATGCAAGCCCTGTTACGCACCTTGCAGTGCTATATGCAAGTTAGGAGTGCCCTAAATGTACACTGGGGTGAGACAAGGGGTACACCAGTCCCTTCCAAGCACCTTGGCTTCCTCTGAAGAAACCTGGAATTGTGGGGTGCAGCAGGGGCACGGTTCACTTCGCTAAATCGCCAAATTAGACAACTGGGAGCCCGGAACTGCAAAGCATACCCATCCAAATAAGGCCTCACGGAAATGTAACATCCACTCATGGTGACTGCAGTTTTAAGGAAATGTTGGCAAACCATGAAGTGTAAAGGAAATAGCTGCTACCATGCCTTTTTATGAGGCCAAGGAAAAATCAATTGTTTGGTTCAGCCAAAAAAGGACTGAGACGCAAAAGCATCTACAGATGGAGCCTTCCTATTTAATTAGACCTTACTAATGAAGGCATGACTCACAAGGACATTACTTCAGTCCTAAGTTTGTGCAATCACATTACTTCCCATGGAATTTGTGGAATAATGGAAAAGACAGTATTAAACCAAATCCAGACTTATTGTCTTTGATTGAAAACTACAGTAAACAAAATACTGTTGGTGGTAAACCTGACAGTTATTAAATTCATATTCATCAGTTCACAAGTCTTCTAGCTCCTTCAAATGGTATATTATTCAAATGTACCTTTACAACAAAGTAGCATATTATCCATTTTATGTTCTCAATAAATATCTCGTCAAACTACTCAGAAATAAAAGAGAATGTTAGAGTGGCGTACCGTTAAGTAACAAGAAAGTTCACATTATGATTCACATGACACTGATGTTAACAGGGCTTTTAGCCATGCAAGAGCATAAAGTTACAAAATGGATGAAAAGAAAATTCACACTGTATAGAAATTTCAAGTCTCTGATGAGCTAACTTTAAGAATGAAAAGTAAAAATAAGGGTTTTGACTCAATCTTTTCCTTAACCATGTAATCATTACTGAATGTTAATGCTATCTAGAACAACATAATGCCAGCTTAGAATTCACAGCATAAAATATTTCAAACATGCTTTAACTTACACAAAGTTCACAACAAGTTAATAAAACTTATAGCAAAGAGTCTGGAATTAACAGTCTTGTTACCAGTCTACCAGAAAGTTCAGACAAATGGTACAAGATCTGACTTTCCCCGAAGTCCCAAGTACTAACTACTTAATAGCTGACATTAAGCTTCTATAAAAATCATATCCTTAACTTCTATATTTCATTTTTCTAGCCTGCAAATGGATACTGTAATACTGTTCTTCATACAGCTTTTGTGAAGCTGCAGTTAATGTGCGCAAAGTGCTTTGAGATCTTTAGCATGACTAAAGATGCTTGCACTTAGACATTAATTATAGAAGTAGCAATATTTGAAGTATGGTTTTGTTTCAAGGCAGGAAGACTAAATCAAACATGATTATCTTGGCTTTGATTGTGATGTTTTACTTACTAAACTATTTTTCCTTCCATTTGAAATATGCAATCTTGCTTTTCTGTTATGTAAATGAATGTTTTTCATCTAACACATCTATTTTTGGAAAAAGAATAATTTTCTTTCCTAGTCTAAGACAGAAATGTTGCAGAACACAATTCTGAAGTTTAACTGACAGAGTACCGGAAGGCCACTGCGTGCATTCAATAGGAAAAGCTGCAAGAGGTGCCCAGAGGACTCACTTAGCTTAGAATATTAATGTAATGTAAATGTTCATCTAGTCAGATAAATATACAATAATATTTCATATATATTAATTAGTCCTTCTGTCCATTCATTAAGTGGTCCTAACCAACACAGCTGCAATCACAACAGTTGTAGCCTTTTTCAAAAGTAAAAGGAACTGGGATAAGTATAGAGAAAAAAAAAACAGCATTGGAAGGCATAGGAACAATCCATTTTAAGCTAGGAATTCTGTGTGTCTCTGCATAATTTAAGTTACTTTAGAGGCAAACTTCAGCAAAGGAAAAAGTTTGGACTTAATCCAAAACACTGGCATGCAAACAAGGTCAAGCCACCTGCCATAGTGGCCCTTTCCTTTAAATGCTGTTTTTCACTTGTGCAAAGTATGCTGATTATATTGCTGTTTGTGTTCCTAGATATCAGTGGCATTTAATAGACAATGTGTATTCTGGAAAATGCATGTCATATTTATATATAAACCTATTAATGTAAACAGGGTTTACTACCTGTAGATGACTTTGACTCTGTAGCTTATTGTGACCAAATTACACTGCTTTAGCCTGATTCCTGTTCTCTGAATTTCACATGTTCCCATGCTGAGTAAAAACACATAAGATTTCCATTAAAGTCATGGAGTAAAATTGGGCATCCATAAATTGCCACTGTTAAAGAAAACTGAAGTCAGGGTTAGCAAACTAATTTAAAAAATTATATCATGTGACAAAAGATGACCCCCAAAAAAATCAATGGAATAAATACCTGTTGAGAAGAAAACAGTCTCAAACCAGTGCTGAAACGCTGAAACACTGAAACATTTACCCAGACAAAAAAGGTTAAGAAGCATATTCTACTCATTCAAATTTTTAAATGAAAGTAAATACCAACCTCAAGCTTGTTTTCAACATTCTATGATGCCTAAGAAATGCTGTCACTCACTCATTACACTCCCTCACACAGATGTAATTTCCACCCCCACCTATCGTCATCACATCTGGTTTGATATGCAGTTTCACAAGAAAAAAGAAATTAAAATTGAGGCACAAAAATCATAACATATTTTGATAAATGATTCATTATGCAATTATACACACTATTAAATATACGTAATTGGGAAAAAAAAAAAAAAAAACAACCTTAGTCCAAAGCCTTGATCAAGCTTTTGCTTATTATTAGTACACTGGGTTTAAATCACTCCTCCAAACAGCAAAACACAAGACATAACACAAAACTTCACATCCCACAGAATTTCAAATAGTGAAGCTAAGAGAGACCCCAAACAGGCAGTTCATCTACTAGCCCCTATAGCTTTGTCACTTCAACCCATGTTTGTGAAACAAACAAATACATCAGAGTGAGATTTTTTCGTTGCCTACCTACCCCATGTATTCTAGTGCTTCAGTGCCGAAAAGCTCTCCCTACTGTCAAACCTGAAGCCAATCTATTACAGGGCGTCACTTTCCTCAGCATTGGGAAGTTTTTCAGTCCAGCTGAACTTGTGATGCATTTTAAGCCCTTACAAACAGTAAGGGCAAACAAACACTCTCAAACAAAGAGCACTCCCCTCAGAGATGCATAACACCGACAGACCGAAACGTCGAGATGAGGTCCCAGCTCCACTTAATTCACTGAAAACAGACACTGAAACATGCCCACAGACACCGCACACTATGCCTCTGACATGCTGGAAAATATAGGTTGACATCCAAGTTTAAATACTCTGCATGTTTAAAACCACATGTGTTTCAGAGATAGAGGGGAGATTTGCTTGCCCTAGCACCCAAAGGCTGTTCATTTTCAGATCACAGAATGTTCAAAACCGAAACTTTGCAGGTTGTATCTCTCTTCAAAGTTAAGGAGGAGGGGAAAAAAAAGGCCAGAAAACTTTCTAGTAGGTACTACACAGCCTCCCTCACACCAGTAGCCACCGATGCCAAGGCCAAGGGGACTGATGCCACTAGGCCGCCAGCTGCCAAACCCGACTCCTCCCAAAAACAAAAAACCCAAAACAAAACCAGCCGAGACGCTTAGACGAAGCCCTGTGCACGCAAACCACCAGTGGCCACCCCTTGCCAGCCCACCTCCCCGCTCCTGCACTGGGCCCACGCGCCATCTTGGCTGCCCCACAGGCATGTTCTGCCACAGCCACTCTCCCACCAGTGAGCCACGACCCTCCACACGCCGCCAAGCCGGGACAGCGGCCGAGGGGACGCGCCCCACCTCAGCACCCCGGTACTCACCTTCAGAGACCTCGAACTCGGCTGCTCCATTGAGCTGGTAGAGGCACCAGTCAACCGTGCTCTCGCCTGGGGGGCCGCCAGCTGGGCAAGGAGGAAAGGCACAGTCAGTCGGGGGGCACTCCGGGCCGGCCGCGGGGAGAGGGCTGAGGAAGGGAGAAGGGAAAGAGGGCGGCGGAGGGGAGCGGCAGAACCCGGGGAGCGAGGAGGAGAGATGGAGGGGGCAGAGGAGGGAACGGAGGGATGAGAGGGGACCGGGGAGGACCGGGGAAAGGGAGAGCGTTTCCAGATACCCTGCTTGTGGGACATGTGTGTTGCCCTCCGAAAGGCGCCCTGTGCTCTGAACTGTTATTTGCTTTGCTCCCAGCGCCGGTAGCTCGGGGCGCCTCCTCCTTCTCCCAGCGGAGCGGGCGGCGCAGGCAGCCGGCGCTGCCTCGGGGCGCTCCGGGAGCCGGGGGAGGGAGGACGGGAAGGAGGTACAAGGCTCCGCCCGGAGCTCCCGGCGGAGGCGGCGCAGCCTCGCCAGGACCGCGCCGCGCCCGGGAGCGGGTTCGTGGCCCGGTGTGCCGCGGCCACAACAGGTGTGAGCGGACAGAGGGCGGCCCCGGCACCACGGCGGGGCTCCGGGGGCTGCCGGTGGGGCCGCCTCCAGCGGGGCCGGGCGGCCGCTCTGCCTGAGGCGAGCCCCGGCCGCGGCGGCGGGATGGGAGGCGGCCGCCTGGCCTTCCTGCCGGCCTCCGGGAGTAGAGGCTCCTTCCCGCTGTCGGTTCAACTTCAGTCATGAGCTGCCCGCCAGGTGCCGTGCCCTGTCCTTCCACAGGTCACACCTGCCTGCAGCGTGGGCAACCTAGCCACCCACCGCTGTCCCCAGCTGCGCCAGGAGCCTGGACACACAACCCCTGGAGGACACCACACACCAAGGCCATACCATGGTCACCCAGGCTGGCGTCCATACGGCCTCTCCCAGATCGCCACAGCAAGCACCAGCAGCTGTGTTTTCCTCAGGACATTCACCTCAGTTCTCTTACCATCCCCAGGCCGCGTAGCCTATCTTACAGGTAAAGGCTGCAAATACCACGTAAATGGGCAGGTTTTATATACGCTGACATCACTGCAAGGCCAGAGAGTGGTTCCCACCTGGTCCGTGGACCCCTGCGGATCCGCAAACTGCCTTTCCAGCATCCATGTGAGGTAACTAAGAAAGTAAACCCGTTATCAAGATAGCTTAAGCGCTCTGTGTCGTGACCTTTGCCTCCGCTGGAAAATGTTTAGGGGACTGGAAAATTTTAAAACACTGAAACAGTCAGCTTGAGCCAACTTACGTTAATAAGTGCCTTTATTCTTACAGACATCCACCCCAAAAGCACCACAGGAGGGAGATACGAAGGTATGTTAATTCTTCTGTTCACCAGGTGGCTTTCTTGGTATTTAATTTAACACAATTGTGACTGCTTAGGTTATAGCTGGCAGCATCCTGCCTACATCTTCTCTCTTTTTGAGGTGACAGTGTCAGAGGCCCACGTATAGCAGTCATGTCAAAGAGAGCACACACGCTTTGTATGGGCAAATGAGAAATGCTTAAGTAATAATACAGGAAGACTATAATCAATCCGTACTAAGAGATTAGAACCCAACAAGAGGATAAAATATCAATGTAGGCAGCTGTCATGGCACAATTACACTGGCTTCTCCATCTAGCTTTTTGCTATTTGTGAAACAGTATGTAAATGATGGGGAAGCATTATTTTTGGCATAAATTCTATTTGATATGCTTATTTTCGGCATAAATTCTATTTGATATGCCTACTTTCATACCTTTTTGCAGCAAGTGAAGACCCTCTTCATGCCTTTAGGTGTGTCTACTGTGGTCAGGTTCATTCAGTTTTTCCTAATAAAAGTATTCTTTTCAAATACTTACAGTCTCCTCCACTGCATCCAAGACCGTGTCACACTGTGGCCTTTATGAAAGAGTAAGGAGGACAATTACACTTCCTGAAGGAAATAGGTTTAAAATGGGAGTAACATTCTGCAAAGAATCTCAGCTACTTTTAGAACAAAGCAAAATGCCAACACTTAAGCTTTGCTGGGAACTTCACCTAAATTACAAAGACCGTAATGCCTTCTAAGGTAAAAGAACACCAGTTCATTTAGACACTGTGTGTATATATATCCCTAAACCATATGTTTGCTGGATGTGCGCTAGCTTTCTTGGAACTGAAAAGGTATAAGCTGATGATTTGGGGGAAAAAATAGAGTATCATAGAGCTGTATTAAAGTCAAGCTTGATCCAGCTGCTTACAGTGATACTAACTCCCCATACAGACCTTGATTGTTTTTCATAACAAGGTATTATCATAAATAAAGTTAACCTGAGTATTCCAGTGTTAGCTTCTTCTTTTTGGAGAAAACTCTAGTCTATCATATCAATTAGCAAACAAGGGCCCTATTCTGGGAGAATCCATTCATATTAGATTTATATTAGATTTAATTAGATTTAATTAGATTCATATTAGATTTAATTTGTATAAAATGTAGCAATTTTATGTGGTTCAACTTGGTATTACTGACTTACATAGCATTTTTCATTCTGGACTTCAAATATTTACAAACTTTGTATGTTAAAAATTTCATCGAGTTTGGCATGTAACACAGTACACATTTTTTATTTTTCTTTCTAAAATGAGGGGATAGATGCAAATCGCATTTACAGTGTCTGATCAGTTTCTACAGGTATCTTGAGTAATGAGATGTGTTTATTTGCACCCAAGTGACAGCTAGTCCAGTATGAATTAAATCTTCTACAAGTGTAAGTCTGTAGATGAACACTCTTAAGCTATTTGTGATTGTTTCCTTCAGAGAGATGACTGGTTTAACTAGGTTTGGAAGCTCACAATGCTAAATCAACAGACAAATTTGAAGGTGGGAGCAGATACCGCCTTCATCTGATGTCCTTTACTTTTGCACTGTTGGAAACGAGCTCAGAATTTGGTCTGGTTTGTTGGTTTTTTTGGTCATTTCAGGATTTTAATGTTATTAAAATAATGTAATTTACTCAAACTAGAATTTAAGCAAAGTAGTCCAGTTATATCACTGTGTATTTTAAAGAGGCAAAGTTTAAAAAAAAATATTTTGATCTATTTTGGCTTTTAGTATCACAACGATATTAAAAGAAACTGGTGCAACTGCTGACAACACTTCTCAGGAGACTTTTGGGTTACACGACCCTGTAACATTTTTTAATTACGGGTTGGATTTTTTTCCTTTCCAGTAGGGCTTTTGGCAGACACAAGAGTCTACCTTTTCAGTTCTCGGCACAGGGTCCACCTCTTGTTAGCAGCAATAAGACAAGCCATAAAAGCAACGTAAATGGGATCAGGGGGTCAACCACATAGAATTTAATCCTGCCACAACTTCGAAGATGCAGACGGTAATCTGTAATGAACTACTGTACCCTGAAATAAATAACTTCTGTTCAATTCAAAGGAATTTCCTCAGAAAAAGGGATTTGTAGTCATCCGAGATGCAGCGCTCAACATCTCCCTGAGCAACCTAGTTCTGTAAGACAGCCAGCCCCAGAGTTACCAGCAAGACCCACCAGGACCTCCGGGGGGGCTGCGGTGTTACCTGGCTCTTTGCACCCTGCTGGAGGCATCTCCGAGACCTTGAGAGCAGTTCGGGGCTGACACACACTCACCCCGAATCCCTCTCGTTTCAAGGTAAACTGCTGCAGCTTTGTTTGTTTGTTTGTTTGATTTTAACACAGCAGCTCCTCCCGCCGCCCCAGCGCCGCCTCCCGGGGCGGGGAGGCGGGAGGGGGCTGAGGCGGCGGGACGCGGAAGTGCGGCGGGGAGCCGCCATGGGACCCCCGCTCCTCTTCCTCCTGCTCTTCAGCCTCCTCCCGCGGGCCGATGGCCGGGGGGAGCTGCGGGCCTTCGTGGTCGCCCACAGCCACATGGACGTC
>JAOXNO010000033.1:53112864-53158354 GCA_028565335.1 Limnodromus scolopaceus | reverse complement strand
GCTAGTTCTTCAAGCATCTGCTAGGCTTTGGAGAAAATTGCTGAGAGCATCTTTATGTTGAAAGTGAGATCAGGATTGTCTTGGGCAGTGTTTTCTGTCTCAGGCAGAGACACGTGAAGATGAGGATGTGTTTAAGCTGGTGCTGGTGTCGGAAGGCTTCTATTAGGCCTTTTCATGTGGAGAAGGTATCTTAGCGTGTTACTGTGCTTCAGATCAATGCCTATGCTGATACTGTAAGAATTCTTGTGGTGCCGTGGCTGACTGAGTCTCATTTTCCTGTTCAGCTACTGTAGTTGAACAAAGGCATGCATCAGAAGTACTATAGTCTACTGTCGTGACGGGGAATCGGCAGCACATTGTGTAACATTTGTAGATTTGTGACAGAGATCTTTGTCCAGATTGTTTTGTTTCACATCATGTCCTCAGCACTTCCTGAGGCTGTAAGCATTCTTAAGAGCGGAAAATAAGAAATTCTATATTTTCTGCGAAGTGGGAGAAAGGCAGTGTGAAAAGAAACAAAGGTCATCTTTCCAGGCATGCATGTGTGTGTTTTCCATTTGTGACCACAAAATGTCATGCTCTTGCACAATATGGTGTGTCAACGCACTTCCCCCTGTCTGTGGTGCTGGTTGGTTATCAGCTGGTCTGTGCAAATAACCCTTGCTAACCCTTGTAATTCTTGACTTTTTGTAACAAATAACTTTTATATGGGCAGTGAAGATCAAAAGAAACACCACTTGGATGTAGACTAGTGTTAAAAAACATCCTTCTAAATTACATGACCCAAATTTATTTGGTTGTTCTGTTTTTGGAATTTCAGGGCTGTGACAAACAGTTCTTTAATGCATCCGTTCAGTACTCCAACATGGACCTGTTGTTAGATTATATTAACAAGCATTCTGATGAGTTTGGAGTGACCGTCCAGTATGCCACTGTTGGTGATTACTTCCAAGCAGTTTATAGCAGAAATCTTACGTGGGAAATTCGGGACTCCCAAGACTTTCTTCCATATTCAACAGGTAATTGAGTTCACAACTGCATAATGTCTGCTTCAAATGTACATATAGAAAATTTTAATGAAGGGAAATGAGAAATAAAGAGGAAAACCACCATCTCCTTATAACATTTATTTACACTGCCAAGTGTCTTCAAACAGACAAGTGGATCCCAACTTAGTGGTATAAGAAACATGGTGGGGCAGTGGTTGGAATACTTCTTTGGGACCATTGGAAGCAATGGGTGGAGGAAGAGACCCCGAAAGAAAGAGTATAGAAACAGGCAAGAAATCTAACTTGAGTTTTTTGTTTTGCAGTCTTTCAATAACAATAGAGTGCAAAGGAAAGCTAAGCCCGAGGTATATTCATGTGTGTAATGTCATCCACATTTTTGTAATGACCTGAAGAAACGTGTAGATACTGCACTGATCAGGTTCTGTTACGGTGAAAACAGTGAGCGGTGAGATAAACCTAGGCCACCTGGCTGAATTCCAGTGGATTGGTAAAACCCTGCAAAGTATGTAACACACTGCAAACTGGTCAGCAGTCAGCAGCGATAGCAAAGGTGCTTTGCAGAGATGTACTAGCACAACTAATAGAAATTTCCCATGGCGTTGGAGGGATCCTCTCTGAAATCTCTAAAGCTGAGATCCTAGGACTCACTCTTACTCAAATACAGATTTTGACTATTCATTTCATGTTTGGGCATTTAACTTAGAATTCATTCTTTTCTCTGCCTCCCATACGTCAGCTTGCACAAGCAACCTGTAGTTTCCTAGGTATTCTGCAGTATTAGATGTGAATGTTATGCCTCTCCTACTTTTTCCCAAAAATGAGCTGTAGTAAGGAAACAGTGCTCCGGGATCCAGGGAACTGAAAGGAAACTGATAAACTGAAAAATACGTAGAAACGGCTGCATGGCCAAATAGAGCCATGACCCATTGTTACTGTTTAAAAGAAGTGGATTATGCATAGATTAGAGCAGAGATGTGAAACACGAGATGGAGTAGAATGTCTGAAGAAGTGAGGCAGGTAACCAAAGGCATCTGAAAACTTTTAGGGTACTACTTTGTTAATACAGTAGACTAGGAGTGGTCAAAGCGAAACAGTTAGAGTGTGGACATCAAATCCTCAGCACCATGCAACTCCAGGAAAACTGGATATAATCTGGTCATGTGGAGCCCATTGATGCTGGTTACATACCATCAGGAATCCAGTTTGTGAGCTCCAAATTCAGTCTTTTATATAAAGCAAAGCATACTAGGTAAGGACGACTGGTAGATTCATTTCAAAGGCATGCTCCTGGTTCAAACAAAACACTGATGTGGATGAACCCCTAGAGTCTCTTGTAGCCCTAGGAGAAAGTCTTGTCTTTTTCATTAAAGAAAACAGTTTTAAGTTCTAGGGAAAAGAAAATAGTGTTATAACTGAAGTCTCAAAAACTAAAAATACTGGCAGTATTTCTGAAATTTCATAGTATGATGTGACACAAATTCATTTCAGTTGCTTGTTGCTTGCTTGCTTCTTGCATGCTGCGCTACCTTAGCTTACCAAGCAGAGCTGAAAAGCACAGGGAAGATATGAAAGAAGGCATGCCATACCCAACATCCCTTAAATCCTTTTCCCCAGTAAATTTACCATTGCAGGACTTATATTGATATGTGCAGAGAGAAAACACGGCTAACTTCTCAGTTTCTGAACTGATTAATTTGTTTCATTCCCTGGATTGTCATTGAAATATCACTGGTATCATTAAAATACCTTTTCATATAATTGTAGCTACCGCTATTTGATCACATTTTTTGGCACTGTGGATGTATGTCTTGGACTATTACAACCCAAATTTAGCTTATACATCCAATATTCTGTAACGTGTCTGTTAACTTTTAAGTGAATAAAAATAACTATTGCTTCCTATGAATCATTGCATGGACTGATCCCTTACTCACCTCCCTCTAGGGATCATTTCATATCTAACAACTTGCTGATAAATGCACTGCCAGTTTTAAGTGCTAATATCTTTTTACATCTGGGCTCTTACCGGTATCTTTTGGCATAATTTACAGGCAGTAGTCGACTGCCATTAGCTTGCGTAATAGCAGCACCTTCAATGTTCCAGGTGGGTGCCCACACATAGATGCAATTTCTTCCCCAAACGACTTAGCGTGCCTTCCAATTGCAGTATAGGTTTGAGTGCGCTTTCTCCCACATACTGTTTTGCTTCTTGATGATTAATCCTCTCTCATTCTTTCTATGCCATTTTATTATGAGTCACTTATTGGGCTCAGTGTCACTTCTGACACATGCCTTGGAAACTCAAGTTTTAAGTCCCAGATAAGTATTTCCTTTTTCTTCTCTACATTCATTTTACTGTGCTAGTATGCATATGTGACTCCTGCTTGTAACCTTGAAAACTCAAATTCATTCTGTTTGAACTTCCAGCATTTTCCAGGCCAAAAAGAATTTGTCCTGAAGTAATTTTTGAGTAGAAGATCTGCTTTTCTAATTCTTGCCTTTGATCCTAGGCTGATAGCAAATTGTTACAGTTCAATATATAAGTTGACTTTATAAAGCACTTTCTGAGACTTCTGTCTGGAAAAAACTATTTATCAGTGGTATATTTAGAAAAAAAACTCTCAAAAAAACCCAAAACCACCCTAAGTAGAGATTTAGAGGTTTTAGAAACAAATATTTGTTTTCCAACTTTACTGTTTGAGATACTGGAACATTGGCACAAATTAACTGTTGAAATACTTTCCACTGGCCACTTGAGGGCATCTTTTGATGTAGTTTGAAGTGCTGCAGTACTTTGGAGTCATATTACCATGTCACTGTCTCTACTTCATTTTGAGGAAATGAAATTTAAGATAAATCCCTTTGACTAAAAGAGGGGAATATAGAGAGTTGGTTCAAGCAGTAACCAAGGATTATAATCCACTTTATTAAGAGTAATAAAATATCCTTCTTGATGAAATTTCTAAAGTTGTTTTGTGCAGATCCACAAATAAGTTGTTTCTGCAAACACAGGTTAACTTAGTCAGTAATGGCTTTGTATTAACACTCTTATTTATTACTAGACATGTAGGAAGATTGCTGTTTTCCAAAGTGCATGTTTATGGCTGTGTTTCTTTGTAGGGCTTATGACTATTCCATTTGATGGCTGATGTGTAAAACCATATCAGGTTTCATGCAAGAAGCTATAAAGTAGCAGTATAATAAGTAACAATTAAGTGATAACTGAAATAGTATTTTGGCAAGTATTGGATCTGTTCAACTCTTAACAGAGCCATTTCAAGCATGGACTGGGTTTTATACTTCTCGGAGCACATTAAAAGGAATCGCAAGGAGAGCAAGTTCACTGCTTTATGCTGGAGAGTCCTTTTTCACTCAGTATGTCCGGAAACATCCAGAAGGTTCTATTTGCAAATGTGGAGCCTTAAGGCAACTTCAGAGCCTTAGATGGGCAGTTTCAGAGGTAAATATTGATTTATTTTTTAATTTGAATGAAAATGTTTATTACCCAAAGGCAAAGCTTTGGAGCATTTCAGCTGGTGTGTCATGAGGTTGCTTTTATGTTTTTAGAATAACTTTCCCCCTTAGCAAGTCATAAGTAAAAAATAGAGCAATTTTTCAAAAAACTGTCTTGAAACATGCCTTCAGCCCCTTAGCTGTGCATTCAAGACATGGTTACTGGCAAATGTTTTCTTCAGCTGGTGAAAGAGTATGTGGTTTCAAAATTTGCACATGAAATTCATTTTCTTAATGTTAGTGTTATTATTTACAAAATGGTTTTTAAAAATCAAATAAACAAACAAAACCTGAACTAAATGAAAACTTACGATAATCTCTACGTCTGCAAGTTGGAAGAGGAAGGACAGATTTGTTCCTTCAAAGTTCAGCTAAGTGATCAGCCTCATACCTTAAACCATTTACAAGCCTCTGCTTTTGCTGGTAATAAATATTCTGTCAGCTATGTTATTGACCAGATCTTAGTAGGAAATTAAACACCTGTCTTACTAAGGTATTTTTGCTGCATTCTTGGTTTTGGTAACTTGTGGGGTTTTTTTCCTCTAAGTATGTAACTTCAGTAATTTCTAAATTATAAGAGGAATATGTATAGAGGGAAATCTGCGTGCATCTAGTCTTTGACCATTTCATTCCATATATACTAATTTGGAATAGGCAAAATGTGAATCTGTGAATATGGCTGTAATACCTTATTTTAAGTAATATGTCTGAAGGTTGGTGGACCATGTTAATACAAATGCAAAACTGAAGTTGTCGTCCTGTTGCATTGTGACCTTTCAAACTCCTGTTGAATGTAAGGTCCAGCACCATGATGGTATAACAGGCACAGAGTCTCCCAAGGTGAAGGACATGTACATGAATAACTTGATGTATGGAATGCTCAACGTAAAGAAGCTAATGGCTTCCATAATCTTGGACACGAACAATGCAAAGAAGAATGGAGAGGTCTATTCTTCTGTTTATGTGAAGGACTCAGGAATACCAGGTACTTTTTAACACAGCTTTTCCGATTTTAGGCAAGCTTATGAAAGCTATCATGTTTACCTGCAAAATAATCAACTTACTATGTACCACCTAAGTTTCATGAACCATGGCTGTAAAATCCGGTTTGCCTGCTAGACCTGAGGCAAACTCAGATGAATTCATGACCTCTCAGATCTCGAGCATCTGAAACCAAGAACTTTCAACTGATGTTAGGCAGAACCCTACCCCAGTGCATGTATTTGACCTGGCTCCCAGGTTCAGACCACAATTATAAAACAGAGGGGAGAAAGAGATGCTGATCAGGACAATTAATGAACTAACCTTACTGTGCAAAGTAAGATTACGTGATAAGAAGCACAGTCACAGTTTAAAATGTTCTTGTTATAGTGTACTGCCAACTTGTGTAAAAAATGTAAAAGAATTTTCAAGGAGTGTATTCTAAAGACTGTAATTTCCCTTTTATCTTTGACATTTTAAAAAGTTTCCAAAGTAAAGGAAGCAGTGCTGTGGTTCTGTTTTACCTCAAGTCAGGACAGCTATGCAACAAGGCAAGGCAAGCTGTGCAAGGCTGATTTGTTTGCATTCACAAAGGTGCTGCAGATGTTGACCAATATGTTGTTGTCTATAATCCACTGGCATGGAACATCACTACCTTTGTCACGGTTTCTGTCAGCCACTTGGAAATGAGTGTATATGATGAACTGGGACGTTCTGTACCGGCACAGGTACTTCAACTTTGTTTCTTTCTGTTGCTGTCCTTTCACTTGTCAATTTTTTTACTGACCTGATCCTTCCTTCTATCAGAGTGTGGGAATATATATTATTACAGGGAAAGCAAGTGTTAGCTCGAACTGGAATTTTCCTAGTCCTCATCCAAGAAAGTGGACTCAAGTGAAAGCTATCACTAGCCTTTCTCGGGAGCATCTGCTGTAGAGAGTGCATCATCGTGGCTTGATAAACCTGTGGGAATACCTCCTGCACATAGGGCCTGAAGAGGTGTGACACAATTCCAGGTGCTCCCCTCTATCCCTGAGATGCAAGATAGCTCAGCCAGTTCTGCCAGCTGGACAGAGTTACTATTATCTGTGGCTTATGACTATCACTATACGTCGAGGCACATTGTAGTCAGGTACCGATACACAACAGCTGTCTCCTGTTTCTGTAGATATATATATACATGACGATGGTGTAAGACCATACTGCCTTTATCTGGAAGCCATCAGTCTGTTGAGTTAACACATGGTCATGCTTAATTGTCAGCCGCTTACCTCCCAGAAGTCCCGCTGTCTGAATTACTTTAGCTTTGTAAGATACCAGGAGGAGATTGACATGTATTTAAAGCCTTTATTTCAAGATTTAGGATGCCGTAAAGTCAAGCTGTCATTAGTTTAAAAAGACAAAGTTCTCTGTTCTAGAGTTGGTCTGTTCGTTCTTTTGCTAGTGGAGAGTTACTTGAGGCTAAATGAAATATCTTTATCCGTGATGAGAAGGTTGTTTGGGGTCTTTTTCTTCTAGTATGTACTATTCAAAAGTGCATTCGTATCACGCACTTCTTCCTTTTGAGAGAAAGAAATCTTTAGCTCAGAAACCTGTTGTATGTGACTGAGAGGAAAGGAGGCTTGGTGTGTGCTCTGCCACCTTCTGCACCGCATGCGTGCGTGGTATAGTTAAAGGAGAGAATGGGAGCAGGCCCTGGTGATACCACTAAGGTTAGGAGGTCTGCGGTGCGAGTAACTGGATGTATGGAGTCTACCATGTGAACGTACAGACAACTTGCTTTAATTTCTAGTTAGTCATAACTAACCTCTTTTTCTATATAGTCTGTACAGTATTTAACTAGTCCCGTTTTCTTGCCCCAAACTGAAAGTAGTACTGAATTGCATAACATTAATGGACAGGATACAAGTAATTGAAAGTGGATTAAAAACTGTTGTTAAAGGTATTTTGATATTAAGTAACACTGGTGTTCTGTTTACTGTTCAAAATTATGCCATGTGCTTTTTCCTCCCTCTCCATGTGGCTTGCCTAGTGAGGGCATGTCTGGCTGCCACCTCCTCTTGCCATGAGTTTTCTTGTGCTTGCACTAGTCACGTCCCTTATGTTCCAGTCTTTTTTCTGTCATTTGACTGATTAGTTTAAATTGTGATTATTTCTGCCCATATAGACATTTTGCAATGCAATCTTAAATCAAGATCTATGGTTCCATCTTCACCTTAAAATAAGATCTAACTTTGTAATTTGCTTAGTGACCCTCTTTTCTTCACTAGAAAGGTTAAGCTTAATCCAAGTTCACCAAACTCCCAATAAAAGGCAGCATGGATCTACGTTATAATTGAAAACTATAAGAATGACATGTTTCGAAACTTATTATTAAAGTAGCAGTTAATTTTTGTAGCTTAGGGCTTAAACGGCACATGAAGATATTTGCTTTGCTAATTGATTTCCTGTAATGGAGCATTGTTTATGTTAATGTACAGGTTCAAAGCTCGACGAAGTCCCATTCTACCTATGATCTCTATGTTCTAGTTGAAATAAGTGGTCTGAGCTACAGAAAATACAACGTTAAACCCTGGAATGGTAAGCAGTCTGCATTTATTGGAAAATCAGTGAAGTACAAGCGAAAAGACATAAGTCGTGCAGATCAACAAAGTCAACAGTTGCTTCCTGTGGTTAACAACTGCTACCAGGTCTTGTTTGACCAAAGCACAAATCTGATGCACAGCATTACTGAGAGGTGAGATTGCCTGCCTGTTTTTAATGGTTTGGATTCTGTAAAACCCTTTGTAAAAACAAGTCCAAGGACTGTATTTTGTACCTTAATTCTGAAACTTAACTAGCAAAATGTTCTTTACGTTCTTTACAATTCTTCTCTATCTTCAGTTCACATGCCCTTCTTTTTACAGGAAATGCCAACACCTAGCATAGGTGTGATTCCATGTTATTTCTGTCATGTTGTTGTCCTGTGTAAGCATGAAGTCAGTCTAAGATGACATACCACAGTATTAACTAGTAGATAGAATCTCATTGCACTTTAGAGCTAAAGAAGGTTATGAGTGTGTTTGTATTAAAAGTAAATAAGTACATATACTATGGCTACGCAGTGAGCCTTAGGTGATAAAGCAAGAGCTTTCTCTTACTAATCAGTAGTGTTTTGCAAGTCCTGAATCACTCTTTCTACTCTTTCTTTTCTATCTGTGGTAGAAAACTACAAAACTTTCTGAAAGGAAACATTTAACTAAGCAAATTCCATTTAATCAGGCAGATAAAATGGAAGAACAGTCAAGATCAATGTGGGATTTGGGTTTGCAGCTTGTTTTTCTTGGCTGATCCAAATTGGCCCAATTCCTTCAGCTTCAGTGGAGCTGTGCTACTTTTTGCCTGCTCAGGATTCAGATTGTCAGCTATGTACTGATGGAAGATTTGACCCCTTTGACATTGGCCTAGTGACTGCTAGACCTCTTTCACCTATGTGGTTTTGTTCATAATTCTGCCTCCTAGAGCAAGAACTTGTTTTCTAGTATAGTTAAATTCATCTTTAAAAGTACAGATGGGCCTTAACTAAGAGTCTTGGAGTAACTGCTTTCTCAGAGTGCCTCCAGATCCCATTTCCAGATTCCATGAGGAAGTAAGGAATATTTAGTATGTATGTATATATATACCTATATATATAGTAAGGAATATAATGAGGAAGAATAAAAACCTAAATTCAAATTCCGGTTTTTCTCCATCCTGTTCTGGCGGGCAGCAAGAGCTGGAATTCAGCATGTAGGAGAAATGGGATATTCACTTTCTTCACAAGTCTTCAGGCAAGCCCAGAACGAGTTTCAGCAACTTTGCTTTGGGTTAATGTGAAAGAGCAAGGCATCAGGTCAGAATGGGAGTAAAGGCCCCCAAAAAATTGGGATCTTCAACCGTGAAGCCTGAAAAAGTTTAGCTGCAACAGTTAGAACTTCTAGGTCCTGTTCCTGCACTGGAAATGCCCCATAACAGGAGTAGTAGAGAAGACTTGGATATGTTTTGCTCCTCAGTCATTACAATTTGTAGGTTGTTGTATTAACACTAGCTAAAATGGTTGGTAGTTTAAATTTATATGCCAGATGAAGTGATTTTTCCTGTTTTGTCATCAAGGCTCTGAAAGACAAGCAGAGCAAGTAGCTGAGGGCGATGGCATCTCAAATTGCCTTCATGTGACTTTCCAAAGTCTATCTACAAAGTCAGCTAAATGAGCCTGATTATTCATTAATAGGGTACGATATACCTCATTTTTAGGCAATGGATAGGTTTTGATCACATAGCAACTCTTGCATCAAAATAATGAGCTAATGTAAATGTTATTTCTGTTTTAAGATGTTTATGTTTTATGAAAGTATAAAATGACATAAAAGCTTCATTTATCTACACACTGACAGATGTCTTAGTGGGAAGCACTTTAATTCTCTGCTGTCCTCATTTCCTAAATCTTACAAAATCAGTTATCCACTTTGAGGAAACAGATATTTTTTTTCTTACATTCCTCGCCTAATTCCTCTTGCACTTCACCTTTGCATCTAGTATATACAAAATGTGTCTGTAAGTAATATAATTTTTCCCCTTCTGTGTGTTCACAGGGAGACGAACCGGACTGTCCAGTTGACCCAGGAGTTCCTTGAGTACCATGTGAACGGAGACGTGTTGAAAGGACCTGTTTCAGATAACTACTTATTTGCCCCAAATGCTTCAGCTGTTCCAGTATCAAAAGCAGTGGGATTGGAAGTGGTTTCTGGAAACTTGATGACAGAGATACGGCAGTATTTCTACAGGTACAACACCATTACAGCTTCACTTTGCTGGAATTTTTAATTCAGAGTTTTTGTTCAGAGTTACCTTTTTTGGTTCATTTTGTAGTGCAGCTTCCGTTGGGATCCTAGTTCCATACGATTCAATGAAAATTGCAGCTAACATCTTCGTATATGGGTGGAATTTGGACATAATGGTTCATTTCTATAAATGAATACCTTTCTTACAAGTGAATTAGAGAAATGAGAAAAAAATCCTACACAAGGGCACTTTGACCCCTGATGAACTAGCTATTTTTCTGTATTAAAATTTATCAGTCTATAACCCCTTCACCCTCTTTTCAGTCTGCTAATTTGACAGAAGCCTTTTGCTTTACATGGCACTGTACGAGGATTGTAGTTGAGAAGGACTTTTACTTTTAGAAAACAGTGGAATTCATACATTAGAATTAATGTTGCCCAGATTGACAAAATACATGTATTCTGTATGATGTAAATATGAAATATGTTGCTTAGGGGAGATATAATTATTTTAAAATTTGTTGTAATTTTGAGAAAAACAAGGCCTCTCTAATCAAATGAAGAGCCCTCTTTATGCTAGCAAAACTAAAGAAAATTGTAGCATATCACTCCAGTTGAATATCTGTACATTTGAAAATGAAATTGAAATTTAAAATAATTGTAAGTGTACATGAAATATGTAGAAAACAGGCAAGAAAGTTGTCTGTGTGTAGGGTGACATGATGAATGACTTGCAAGTCTTGACATAACCAATCAGGCGCTCCACTTTATAAACTCTACATATCTTTTCTCTCATTTTTATAGTAACGTTACTTCTCAGGATTACGTATATGCAGTGTATACCAGGATGTATACAGTACCAGAAGGCTATGATGGGAAGTTGCTTTGCCATAGGATAGAGCAAGAATACAGTGTTGGGCCTTTGGAACTAAATCGTGAAGCAGTTCTAAGAACAAGCACAAATTTGAACACTGGGCAGCTACTCTACACGGACAGCAATGGATATCAGATTCAGAAAAGACCGTTCAAGGCATACGAAAATAACACAGTGGCTCGGGTAGGCACAAAGGTGTAATCCAAAGTCAATTGTGTCTTATCTTTGTTCTCCACTAGTTTTACCTAGGTTAATATTGTCACTCCATGATTTACTGTGTGTTTTCAGAACTATTATCCTATGGTCCAGACTGCCTACATCGAAGATGATACCACAAGGCTGATGCTGCTTGCAGAAAGAGCTCATGGTGTCTCAAGTCAAGGAAATGGACAAGTGGAGGTAACATTTAAAATTATTTTTTTTTCACTAGGAGAGCATAATTTTATGGCTCCTGGTAATATGAGTAAAGCAGGATGGTTGATTACTGTAGTGACACTCACCTTCCCAATACAGGTAATGCTTCACAGGAGACTATGGAACAACCTCCAGTGGGACCTGAATTACAATCTCACTTTGAATGA
Organism: Limnodromus scolopaceus; assembly: GCA_028565335.1. Taxonomy (NCBI): domain Eukaryota; kingdom Metazoa; phylum Chordata; class Aves; order Charadriiformes; family Scolopacidae; genus Limnodromus; species Limnodromus scolopaceus. The sequence goes on along the minus strand of JAOXNO010000033.1, from coordinate 53,146,596 downwards.
CTCCTCAGTGGTTCGCCCTGTGATTTGGCTTATTTTAGGAACCAAGGCTGTCACCAATATTTTGTATCGGAGAAGTGGACTGGCGTTAGAACACAGGCCAGTAGTATTGTTTGGAGCATTATCAGGTAACTCATTCCATCTCCTGTGCTATCTTTAGCATCTGAATGTCTTATTTATGTTGCTCTGATTTATGCTGTTAAGTTTGTAAACGCAGACTTCGAGCCTCCTGTGTGGCAAAGTTAGTATACAGTGAGTTAGGAGACAGATTTAGAGCCTGCTAATTACTTTGCATTAATTTCAAACATGGATTTTGTCCAAGTGTATGAAATGCTTCTCTGGTTATGTAATTATCTCTACTTTCAGAGGAGTATAAATTTTGAAGCATCTAATGAGAACAAAATGTCCACACAGGGAATTAGTGCAAAGTAGCTAGTGCATCATATATCAGCTTCCTGAATACTGAGTCCTTAATGACTATTTTTGAGTCATTGTTTTAAAAAATATTTGTTTGAGTTATTAACTAAAACTGAAGCCTGGTAGTGGAATAGCAACTTCAAGCTGCAGTGAAATTTGCTTTATGGAGAGCTCTAGTACACTTCTCCAGCAGTTAAAGTCACACTGCTTTCTGCTTTATATCTCAGAAGGCCTTGGAGGAGAAAGCATAGCATCTGCTTTGCATCTGCCTTGGCAGAAAAAGCAGTATCTTTACCCTTCCCCAGTACCCTAGCCAGGTCTTGTGTGTGTGATAGATGTTTGATGTTTGCTTTGTTTCACTTTGCATGGAGGAGATAAACCAAGGCTACCTGGACAACTTCAGCAGAATTCAGTCCATGGTTCACCTGTAACTGTCCCACCTAATCTTCATCTCCAGACTCTGAGCATTCCAGGGTGGAGATACAGCTCTAACCATGCAGAGCAGGTCCGCAGCATCCATGTGGGTAGGTGCTTTCAAAAGGGTGGCTGGATGTTACACTTAAAGGAGCTGGCTGTCTTTTCTTTCTGTCTTCTGTGTCTAGTATTTTAATTTATTCAAAGACAAATTCCTCTATCAAGACAGTTATTCTACGGTATTATTTCTCTACTCAAATAGTAAAATATTTCTCCTGCATGAGTTCTTCATGCCTGTTAGCATCTTTCCTGTCAATAGTGTGAGTGGGATATTTCTTGATATTAATCCTTTTGCTAATTTTAAAAAATGGGAATTAAGTTCAAATTTTGAGAGTGTAAAGCTTAAAAAAAATTTAAAAGCTTAAAAGTTGTTTTTATTTTTAAAGTAATTAAATGTTTCCATTTTTTCTTCTCTGAAAGGTAATCATAAGGAAGGTGATGCAGACTTCAGTCGTGTCCTGCTAAGAATTAGGCACTTGTATGAAGTTGGAGAGGATCCTGTGCTGTCTCAACCTGTGATGGTAAATCTGAAGGTAAATCTAATCCCTCGAGACAGAATACCACTTGAGGTGGTCTTGTTCCAGAGAGAACTGGTTCTGGAACGAAACATCCTGTGTGCTAGAGACTCCACAAAAATGGATACAAAAATACTAGTATAAATTTAATCTCAGAGGGAAGCTGGTCTTATTTTTACTCAGCTTTGCAGCACAGGAGCCATTACTTCAGATGAAGTTGCCATAGGCACAGCATGAAGGTCTGCATAAACATCGCTGGGATGGGTTTCTGTTGAGCTCTTGGTTGTGTAAGACTTCCTGCAGTACCTTAAACAATGTAGAGAGTGGGATTCTGTGTTGTTTCTTTAGTTACTGCAAGTTGTACCTGTAGTTAATGAGATGTGGACAGGATTAAAGGAAAACATTTCTTTCCTCTGTAGTTTATTTCTGTGAGTTGTTGAAACTTTGGTGAGTTCCATAATGTACTGTTTATTTTCAGTTTCTTGTTTATTTGATCTTTCACATAGAAGTAGATTATTTTATAATACATGGCAGGGCTTTATTATTTTAAAATTTGAAATTTTGATTGCAGTGACAGAAGTATGGGGAACAAGGCTTAGGATTGTCTGTTTTGTTTTTGAAAGTGCAGTGTGTGTTTCAGCTCTTGAATGGAGAGATTAGTAGACTCCGAACGTTGCTACAACATACAGGAAGCTCTCAGTGCTTCAGCTTCTTAATTTGAAGTGTGGTGAATCTGTAGTTGCCCTTGTGTTGGATGACCTAGCAGATTTTTAAAATCTCTACTAGTCTGCTTAAGAAAACAGTGCTAGAGACGAAAGTTCTTCTCTGGTCTAACTGTGTACTAGACTTGTGAGCGTGATGCTCTTCTCAATAAACTGTGGTTTGATTCCTTGTGCTTTCTTTACTCACAGTCTTTGCTGAAGGGATTAGGATCAGTGATGGTAGTGGAAGAGCGATCACTCACAGGCACCTGGGATGTAAACACTTTGAAGCGGTGGAAATGGAAGACTGCACAGTATCCAAGCACAGGTAGGTGGAATAAGGTGGTTGGTGTCTGTATTTTTGTTGACTACTGAAGCTTGATGAACAGTCTAATTAAACGTATACTTTGCAAGATTAAAAATGTGGTGTTATTCTGTGTGACAGACCTGGTATCTGGCACAACCTGCAAGTAGTAGCATTGCGCAAAGGTTCCCTGCTATTAGCGGACTGCTCTGTTTCTCTAGGCTTGTTTTGCCTAGAAGCATTAAAAAACTTGAAATCTTTCTGGAGTTACCTTTGTCCAAAAAGAAGTGGCTACTTTATGAATTCACACTTGTGACACAGATTGACTTTGTTAGATGCTGATGAGTTGTGTTAGTCAACACTTAAGCCTGTGCTGCATAAAAACAGACAGCTGCAGTTAAAAATCCCCGCTGTAATCAGCTTAAAGGACCATGTGGATATGATTCGAGTTAGGGCTGACACTCAAGTCAAATGCTGTGGGTGACCTCATTTCATTTCTCATTCCGGTTAGTCACTTGGAGATTGTCCTTACTGTCACTTAGATTCATATACGTGCCTTGTAAAAAGCTTGCAGGGATTTTGGGCTAGGCTATGTGGGAGTTTAGACCTCTGCTTGACCTGCAGCTAGGAACTTGATTGCTGTTTGCTCATGGTGAGGAAAACGTGCATGAGTGAGGAGTGTTTTATGTAACCACGTTTTATGTGTAAGTCAGTGTGTGAGAAGTGGATGAATTGTTGAATATTTTAATATTATGAATGGGTGCGTCTTAGGCTCCATGCTACCTACAGCTTTAAGGAGGAGAATCTGCTCAAACATCAGCCTTTAAGAAAGGAATGAGTTAAAACTGTTAAAACAGATTAATATGTACATTTGAATGAAGCTCTTCTTTAATAAATTACCAACATTTTTGTGTTTTACAGGATTCTCCAACAGCACAAAGACCTCAGAAAACTTTACAGTAACTGTTCACCCAAAGGAAATAAGGACTTTTTTTGTATACTTCCAAGGTCAATAAGGTTTGACATTGTATTTTGGGAGAGAATATGTGATTGCTCCAATTTTTGTTTCAAGACATGAGTGATGATCTTAAAAAACATTCTGCTGCTGTTAATGAAAGAAATAGTCATTTTGGAATAAACTCTAAATTTAATTAAACTGTTGGCCTGATGGGTATTTTTGTTGGTTAATTATTTACAGCTCAGTTTTTTCTGAAACGTGTTCAATTCAAAAATGACCTTGGTGTTGCAGTGCAAGCGTACTGTACATTTTCATGCTTGCTGTGGGTGGTTTTAAAGTGATTGCTTCTACGATGCTTCATTTTTGAGCACTTACAAAGTCATATTAGTTCTACAGTCTTGAACTGCCTTTCTAATTAGTGGTGATCTCAAGAGTCTTCTCTTAGGATTTTTATTGTTAGAGGGGATGACTCCCAAATCACAGAATAGAGGTTTGCCAAATGATGTTCTGTTTCTACATGCAAGGAAGAATGCCTGTCATGTTCCAGCTACTTTTCCTTTTGGGCAACAACTGCAAAGTTTCTGCTTTATTGTAAACTGAAATTGAATGCAATGTTTGTGTTCCTTTGCGCTAAATTCATTCAAATTGTGTCTCCCATGGCTCAGAACTGATTGGCTTGGCTTCATGGTATCCCAGTCCCGGATGTTCAGTTTTGTGTTCTGGGTAAACCGGAGCTAGTCTGTTGACAGAAGGTGTATTGATTACCACATGGCCAGTAACCAACCCATCATGTAACCTGAAACAGGAACCACCATTCTTATGACACTGTGAACTTTCATACTTCTCAGGCTTAAAGAATGTGAGCAGTGGTAGCAGGAAACATTTCATTAGGATCAAGCTGAAGTTACTTATGGAGGACTGTGTTTAGGATTAAACTGTCAGTTAAGCGCAAATTCTAAGCAGGTCCTATTGAGCAGAAGCAGAAGGAAACTTGGACAGCTGGTACGTATTTATGTTCAAAGGAAAAGTTGCATTTTTTTTCTATTTTTCTTCTTAGCTCTAATCAATGTGGAGCTGTAGAATCTGATTCTAAACACGTCCCATTTGGCATCTCTACTTATTTTACTTATTCACCATGAAAATGCACATAGCTGAGATGAGAATCAAGTCAGTCACTTTGCTGCAGTGGTAATGATGCTTGCTGCAACACTGTACAAAGCTGTATTTCTGACCAGTGAAACATAAAACTGAAAGAGGAAATGTATAGGTTTAAAAGAGGAAAATAGGTGCCTTTTCAGTCAATTAATAATTCCAGATCTAGAATCATGTAAAAATGACATTTTACTATGGTAATTGTTCTGATTTACTTCAGCTGTTCAGCCATAATTTCCTCCGTGTGGAGACACTGTTCAAGAACAAAGGAAACAGAGTGACAAGGGCTCTCCCGTAAGGGCTATTGTGAAACAGTTGTGCTGAAAGAGCTGTGCTGGTGGTCAATCTTTCCGTGTAGACAGCCTAACTGGTTGCATCTCATTAGAATCACTGCAGAAGCTGCCATGTTCAGTTATTGGATGAAGAAAGATTGTTTCATATTTTCTATTGGTTATTTTTCATATTTGGCTATAAATACTTAGTGATATGCCAATCTATTCTGCCCTGCTACAGCAAAAAGCATTTTCCTGCAACATTAAGCCCAAGGGGGAAGCATATAGCACTGTAACTAGGCTGCAGTAAAGCATGATGGCAGCTATTTTCTGTTTTGTTTTGTGTATGTATTTGGAAAATGAAATGCGTTCAGCTAAGCCATTTTCCTTGCTTGTCTGTCTTTTCTCATTCCCTGCTTGGTTATGCCACATAGTCTAATGGGTATACTGTGTGGGTTACACAGCGGTATGATTACAATCTGTATTTTTGTGACTGAAGTGGTATTCACTAATACACGTGCTGGTAACAGCAATTCATGCTGGTAGATTATAAATATGGAAGTGTATCTTCAGTGGGCAATTGCATGCTCAATCCCGGCCAAGCAGTAAGAGATCCTACGGCTGCTTATTCTGGGCACTGCTTTCCCAGATGTCAGGTTGATACGTTTCTAGTAGGCTGTGTTAGAACAAATCCCACAAAAACCTTCTGTATGCAGGATACTATAAACAGAAATACCTCATTACCAGCTGATTTGTCTGTTGAGGGCTTTTTTACTTCAATTTGTGGAGACTTTCTGACTTAAGAGGAAAAAAAAAAAAAAAAAAACCCAGAATATTTTATCTGGAGTTATTTCAGTGCAATTGGCCATCAGGGAATGATTTGGCAGAGTCAAATCTTGTATTGCACCAGAGGCATCCAAGACTGTTGTCTGTAAAAAGCATGGCATTCCTGCTAGAAGAAGATGACGTTGCATATTTTATATGTTTTTTTGAGTTAGGCACAACAAAAATCAAATTTCCATTTTCAATTTTCCATTTCTTTTGGCACACCTGCAACTTTCTAAAGTGTTTATTATGATTTGAAGAAGATCTTGAAAAGATAAATGTGAAGTAAAACTTTTTAAAAGAATCTTATAACATGTCTAACTTAGTACTTCAGAATTTTGTTTCAAATATGAAAAATTCAGATTAGGTTTTCATGGCAAATAAATGTTAATGGGTTTTGCTCCATCTTCTTACTCCAATGCAGCAGAATTGCAAACTCATTTGACTACCTTGAGTTTCACACATAATCTCCTCAATGCTGCTGTAGATTAATAAACTTTCCCAACTGACAGTAACACCTCAAAAATGCTTCTGTCTCATTAATACTTGTGTTACAAGCTGTTGAGCAAGTCTGACGTATGGGTAAGGAGGAAGGAGGGGGGTTAAGTCCTCTCTGTTTACAAGTTTCAAATGTATGTTTCAGTATGCCTCCACTGGTGTGCTTTGAATCCCATAGAGAAAAATTTCAGGAAGATGGATTTGTGCAAACCACCCATAAGAGACTGGCTATAGCTGTCATTGCCTCTCCAAGAACAGAGTGCCTCTGTGCTGAGCATCTCCAGCACACAGGTGAGTAAAGTTACACATTTACAGAATTGAAATTTATCAATGCAGTTTCCAAAGCTAACTAAGATTAAGTTGAGGAAAGAAAAGAAAACTTATAGAATCATAGTATGGTTTGGGTTGGAAGGACCTTAAAGATCATCGAGTTCCAACCCCCCTGCCATGGGCAGGGACACCTCCCGCTCCCAGGTTGCTCAAAGCCCCATCCAGCCTGGTCTTGAACACTTCCAGGGATGGGGCACCCACAACTTCTCTGGACAACCTGTTCCAGTGTCTCACCATGCTCACACTACGCAATTTCTTCCTAATATCTAATCTAGATCTACCCTCTTTCAATTTAAAACCATTACCCCTCGTCCTATTGCTCCACTCCCTGATCAAGAGTCCCTTAAGCAAAGTTACCTTAAGAAATTTTGTCACCGTATTTTTCCACCCACTCAGTAGTACTGTGATGAGTGTTTGTGGGGTTGTGTTGTAAAACGGTACAATGAAGTAACCTGAGCTAAAAATAAACCTCTTTCCCAACCCCTTTTTCTGTGTGCTAGTTCATTCCATCTCTGACAGTAGCTGCTTTGGATTAGAACCAAAGCATCTTTCAGAGTAAATATAAGCTGCTCTCAGCACTATTGAAAAGCTTCACCTGGTCTCTAGACAAAACGTCCTGCACGCTGGAGCTGCCAGCTGCATAACTCAATGCTAAATGCACAAATGTAGGTATTTGTATACAACAGAAACTAGTTATTCCCTTGAATTTACACACACATGCTTCATTTATTCTACATCTTTGATCAGTAGTACCAGAGATAACGCGAATGTCAATGACAACAGAATTATTTAATATAATTAAGTAATATCCTTAAGTATGAATTTTTGCTTTAATATATCCTTTCATTCATTTGAATGTAAAGGTATTTGTTATGTCCTTACTAGCTCTAGAAGGTGAATTAAGTCAGCTGATGAAATTAAGTCAATTTCATCAGAAACGGTGATAGCCTTCAGCAAATCCTAGAATTCACTTTTTTGATGTTTATCTATGCTATTGTCTCATTTTTCTTTTACTTGGCAATATAAACAACCCTGGAAACTGCTTCTGTAAGGTAGATACTGAGGAGCAGGTGAGCTGATGCATCCTGCTTTTGTTGCTGACAAATGGAAAGGAACAGTGCTTTAGGCTTTAAATGTGGCTGTATCTTCATTACAAATTGCAGTTCATCTCTTCTGGAGAACTGCTCGGTGCTGCTAAAACCTGATGTTAGTTCTAGGAAATGTTATAGTTGACAGGTTCTTATCAAGTTCTTAATTTAACTGATTCGTGTTCTCGGCATGTTTTGTTTGATTTTTTTATTTATTTTTTTTTTAATTTCTGTCATTGCAATTTTGATGTTATCCAACTGAACATGTTTGTGTGACAATTTTGTCTGGCTTGGTACCTTTGTGTTTGAAACATCTGTCAAGGGAATAAGACTGGATAAATTGGGAAAACAGAAGCACTGTTGTCTTCCACTTCTCTGGCCAGGCAGTGTAATTGGAGCCAAAAATCCATACTGGAGAACATTAAACAGGATTCAGTTATCTATATTTGTAGAAATTTTTTTTAACAAATGAGTTTTGCCTTCATGGCCCTTAACTTGGTGACATGACTGTAGTTCATTTTATTTAACCCATGCTTATAATCTTGCTGAAAGAAGCCTTTGTTAGTATACGTGACACTGGTATTGCATTAATATAACTGCGCCCGTAGAGGTGATAGTGATAGTGCATACATGGCGTAGTGTCCTGGAGTGTTTCCTGCTGATGTTGTGGGATGTTGGGGCCACTGCAAGTGTAATTCTTCGAATTCAGCTTTCTTCCATTGCTCCACCATTGCCTACATTTCACCTAGATGACAATGAAATGTGTGATAAGGAAATAATACTTGGAGTATTACTCCTAGAGGACAGGAGTAATACTTGGTATCAATGTAACCTACGTACAACCATTGTCTCTTTGGCTAGGATTCACAACGTTGTCTGGAAGAGGCTGCTGATAAGCCACATACACAGTAGCTAAAGAAGTCTCATCTCCATAAAACCCCTTTAAATGAAGGATTGCAGAACTGCAATGGCAAACGTTCACCTGAGACCAATGTAGGTGTGGAAAAGCAGTTCTTCATGTCATTTCTGAAGAGAGGCTAATCTACTGTTGAAAAGTTAGGACACAATTTAAAATTTAAAGAAATGTTCTGATTTTAGGCAGGATAGCTGGGCTCTAAACCAGATACATCTATGACAGTAATTTCAAAGAGTGTAGGGAAAATTTGGGTTTCTACTGCCCTCACCACGTGAGGGGAAAAGGAAGTTAAGTTACGAATCTGACATGCTTTCATTTATTGTTTTGCTGATCTTCAACAAAGACACCGTGATGCAAGTGCTAATAATCCTGCGTGATGATCATAATTTCACTGAAACTTTTTTTAACAATGTGCTTTGGCTCCTTGGGTAAGTGCTCTTTAGCTGCTTTTGTTTTTGTTGATAGTTACTCACCTGTAATTCTTGAGTTGGATTTAAAAAAACTTCTCACAGTATATTCACCTCAAATAGACTTGTGTGTGAGACAAGGAGAATGTTAACTGTATTGTCATAATGCTGAAATCAAAATTAAAATGCGTGGGGAATAAAAAAGCATTTTCACAAAGAGATGGTTGTAGAAAAAATGTAGAGGAACAAATCATACACTTCACCCCCCAAAATGATGTTAGGTTAATGCAAGCACTGTTTTTCTTAGACCTTCAGGCTTGACTATTTATTGTGACAAACACTGAATGTAGAATTTTAAAATGTTAAGGGGGTTTTGTTCTAGATCATACAGATACCGAAATACAAAGCAGACAAGGTTTCATGTTTCTTATTCAATACAGATTGCACCGGATAATACTGAAGGTGTTCAGTATAAATTAAAAAATGGAACTAAAGAGAAATTAAGCTAGGGCAAAAGGATTTTTCCAGTGATATTTTTCAGAAAGACAGTGAAGTCATAAGACAGCATAGCACAGCCTACAGCACAACTGGATTTTAAATGACAAACCAAACGAACAGAAAAAGTGAAGTTAGTAATTGGTTCTTTGACACTTGAGCCACTTACACGCTACATCAATTCTTTCCCTTATTTTTTTCTGCTATTTTTATTATCCCTATGCTGTCCATATTGTTCTCTGTAACTTGTTGAGTGCTGTGTTGTGGAAAAAATAGAGGTGCTTGACTCCTTTAGGTATGATGGAAAGATGTTTATTTGCATAATTCTGATAAAACTTATCAAATGCCATTTTAGGACTGGATAGGGGCAAAATCATCCCATTACTTATATGTTGGTGTGAAAAGTGCCTGAGTTACAAATAGGATAAAATTTGAAAGAAAATCATGCAGTTTACTCTCATTAGGTGTAGTTCTTCACTTTAATATTATAAATGCTAGAAGAAGGGAAATTCTAATTCACGGGGATAGATTTTTATAGGATTGGCACTTTTGTGATGAGCATCAATGTCTTTAGAATAAAAAAAATAGTTATCTTATACCCACACAGTGGTTTCACTTCAGAAGAAAATATTTTGTACAGTATTGCACAGTAGCTCACGTAGATTACTTTGCATCTGAGTGATAAAGAGATTCAAAGCAGGAAAGAGTAAAATGTTTGATTTCGTCTGATACTGTCCGAGTCAGCCTCAGCTAAAAGCCAGGCAGCAGACCTGATGAGACAACTATGGTCTGCATGGCATATTGCATACTTAGTTTATTAAACTAAGGAGGTGAATTTGATGCTATAATATCTGTCAGCAAAAACTTAAAGAAAGACATTTAAACAAAATTAAAGAACCCACCTGAAAAAAGCTGTGCATTTGTCAGTAATTAGAAGCAGCGCAGGACAAGAACTCCTACATGACGACAAAAATTGTAGTGGATTTTTCTTTCGTCTTGATGAGTGTATTCACCGATGAATCATTCTGAATGACTCCTTTTGGTCATTCTTTATCTAGCAGATAAAGTGTTTAATGTGCTTCAGACTCCATTAAAAAAGCTTTTTGTTTAAAATAAAAATAAGTATATCAGAGAGTACACAAAAAAATCTTCATTTATTGCACACAAAGAATGATGAAGGGCTTTAACACACCAGCTTAAAAGTTTCCTTTAGCCAGAAAGTGATTGCCGTTGTTCAAGGGAGAAGTTGGTAATAACTAATCTTAAAAATTAATCTCATAATGATTTTACAGTATTAACATTGTTTTACTGTGATTGTAAACATTACAGCTGTAATATCATCTCTTTGCTGCTTTAACTTTTAAATCTATGTGTATTTCTCCACTAGCTACAAATCCCAATAATATAATCGTCACCCAAACACCAACAAAAATACATCTATCAATTGGAGACGACACTGAAATCACCTGTACTTGGGAAAAAAAATCTGTTGAGAGGTATAGAGTAAGCTGGCATCTTGTTAATAGAGAGAACATCACCAAAACTATATCATCAGAACTTTTCTATGTATCCAATATCACCTGTAAAAGCAAGGATGTGCTAGTGATAAAATCTGCCAATGTAAACAACACTGGATTTTACTACTGTGAGATAATTATTGAAATACCTTTCTGTAAGAAAGTGTGTGGAAATGGGACAACAGTGACTGTTGAAGAGAAAGGTAAGCTAGCAAGAACATATGCATAACATTTAACTTGTCATCAAAAAGATTCTTCAGTTTGAACTATTTTATACATTTCCTTCCTCTTCCACATCCCTCCCTTAATGCTGCGGGTCTCAGGATGAGAGACAAACACAGAGAGGACCTGAATGGCTCTTAATGACAATTGACTGAAGCTCTCTGCATTAATACCCCCATGTAGTGTTTGCTTTCTTCGCTAAGGGTTTGCTACCTAGAAAACGATTTACCTCACTTCTGTTGCACAACTGTCTCAAGCCACTATGCATCACTTCTTGAAGATGCTGATCTCTACCTCTGTCTTTCTACTTCTCAACTGTAGAGAAAGACGAGGGGACTAGCTCTGATTAGACCTTTAACATTATCAAGCATCACTCATATTATCAACTGGTCAAGTCATGGGAAGTAACCTTTCCATTCACCTAGCGCAGTCCAGTTTTGGAAACTGTTTTATGCTATTGGCCAACCAGTAGACCAAAGGGAGGCACAAAAATTATCAAAGACTTAGAAAGTGTCAGTGGCAGAGAATGAACAAAGTAGTGTTCAAAATGGTGGGAAATGAATGTAAAAGGCTGTTAAAGCATTGAAATAATCTAAGCTTCTAAAATGGGTTAGGTGATCAGCTCTCTTACTTGGCCAAGTAGTAATAGCCTTAAAGTACAAGCAAAAAATACATTAGATACTGGGGAGAAAAAAAAAATGTCAAACTGCAGGAGCTATAGGAGGGATTGATGTTACTGTTATCAGGCAGGCACCCCTCAGGAATGGTGAAGCATAGGACCTTGCACTTGGATGGGGGGGTGGACTGATTCACTCTTGAAGTCACTTTAATTTTAGTTTTATTTTTGCTGTGGTGTTATTCTTCTATTGTATTTTTGAATAGTACATAATTTTATTTAAAATATATTCTTGCAGAAGCTCACTCATTGAAAAAGAGAGATTTGGCAATATGTGCCATCATTCCTCTCTTGGTGGCAGTGGGAAGCTTGTGTCTTTGCTACAAAAAGAAACAGCACTCTAAACTTTCTGGTGAGTGACAGTATTTCCATTAACGTTTGTTCTCTGAGTTACGTGTTTATTTTCAGGTGGCTGGACAGGTGCACTTAAAAGGCATCACTAAGAGGAATTTCAGTGTATAACTTTTGCTCACTTGGTCCTGATCTGCTAGGGACGCCTCAAGCTGAGAGGAGGGATCAGAGGCACAGCTTTTAGTCCAAGTGAGTGTTCTTGTAGCCACTTGCCTCCATTATTTATCTTTCCAGGAAGAGTGATCACTTAGACTGAAGATCTTGACCTGGCTAGGGTATGGAAGGATATCAGTTCTGATTTCTTAGCAGATTGAAAATGTGAGGAGCCAGAACTTAGCTCTGCATCATAGTCTTTCTCCTGGTAGTGACATCTGAAAGACCCAACCTTGGGGACTGTGTTTGAGCTATGTTTTTTAAGCTGTGAATTTTTTTAACTCATTATTAATTTTTGGTCTCTGCAAAATGCTGAGATGAAGGATGGAAGAAGTCACAAGAAAAAACAGTGAAAGGCAAGGGTACAGGACAAGTGTAAACGTAGGGCAACTGCAGGCAATGGGTACAGGTCAGTGACATACAACCTAAGGCAGCCTCTTAAGTAAACGTATCATGAGTTTTATGGTTGCATTATGAGGCTTATTCAGCTTGTGAGCTGTTGGGGATATAGGTGGAATATCTACGACTTGAGAAGCAATTCAACTTGCAGGTTAAAAAAGCAGGGGGAGAGGATTTAGACAAGTGAAGCCCCTGAACTCCTATTTCAGTCACTGGAATTGATGCAGATAACTGAACTGACCCGATGTAGGCGTCTGCTTAAGGGTGAGCTGATCAGTTCTCTTGATCAGTGTTCATGGCACAAACCCTATTGCCCAGCTCTCCCTCACTTAAGGGGTGCTCAGAAACCTGATGGTTGTTGATTTCATCTGCAAACTGAATATCCCTCTAGTACCTGTCGTCAAGACCAGCCGTACAAGGGCTCTGTCCTCTTCACTGCAGAGCTTTCTAGAGCTCTGGTAGAGTACCAGTGTGACCATGGAAATGGATAGTAACCAAGCAGTGACTGTAACTTGTTTTTTTGCTAAGGTTCTGCACAGCTTCCTGTGCCGGTGGGAAGGCATCAGGAGGAGCAGATGCTCGAAATTGCAGAACTTTATGGGAGAAATGAATCCACCAACCAAGCAGCTGAGGAAAACTCATCGTGTAATTCTGCTGAATGGGTAAGTGTTTTATAAAAAGAGTCTATGAGAGAAGGACTTTCAAAATGAGGTACTGGGGAGTGCGCTGAACAGAAAGGACACAACAAGCTGCTGTTCCTAGGATGGCATCTTACTACATATGAAAGGCTTAAAGAAAAAAAAAGTTTTCTTGCAAAAGGCAACACTCAGAAATAAGAAAAAAGATACTTATGTAGTAAGAAAGTATTGGATTCTGTTATATTTAAAATTGCCTGGAGAAAGAAGGGGGCAGCAAAAAGTGGAAACTATTGATATAGAGACTGAGTGAAGAAGTGTAGAAGTATAAAATAGCAATAAAGTCCCTATACATATAATTGTATACCAAGCTCAAGGGGCTTGGACCAGCTTCAGCTCATAGGGCCATTAGAGCAAGCAAAACGGGCTGAGAGCAGGTAGCAGATTTCAGGCAAGCTCCTTTTTCCAAGCAACAATTCATCTTTTTATTACATTAAAACACAAAGTGGGCAAGGAAAAGAAGCCCTAATTTAGTTCTTGCATAGGCAGGCGCAACTTCCATTGCAATCGGCTGGACAGGCTTGGGCAAGCCACACAGAGGTAACGTAAAATGCTAAAGCCCGTGGTCACAACTGCAGTTACTGAGTTTACAGATTCCTGAATTCTCCTGTTAGAGAACCTGGCTCCAGCCTTGATTTGGTCATATTGGTACTGAAATCACGGTGATAGAGAATATCAGGATGCAGGTAGTAAAACAGTAATATCTGTCTTTTATTGTGCAATAGTCATCATTCTAAAAAAAAGAAAATGTATAGCTGGGAAAATTCATTCCCCGTAATATGTAGATTCCCACCGAAGTGAAGAGACTTTCTTTTACAGCAGATATTGTAGTAGATGATTTTAAAAATACAAGGCATGAGGTGATCTGGTCATAGCAATAAGATGTTCTAATTACTAGCTATAAATGGATAACTCTTCTACCTGTTAATATTTAGTGAAGACATGAGAATATGCAGTTGAGAACAAGAAAGCAAGCAGCAGAGGTGGTGCAGAGTGAAGAGTTCGTTAGTAGCCATTAACTGCTCAGGGTATAAATGTAGAACAAGACTCATCCGGAGGATGTGTGCATACAATTACAAAAGGTCTTTTGTTGTTGCTTTATAATTTAGCAGCTGCTTAGCCACAGTGACGATATAGGTTCAATATAGGTTCAGTGCTTGCTTTCATGTAGCAGACCTTTATGCTAGTTTAGTGAAAGCAGAAAGACTGATTCCATAGCGGTATCGTTTTAAATGTTAAAGCATAATTGGATCTTATAAATCATTCAAGAGATCCAGTAGGTTAGTGAAGCCAGTACATATAAGTGCATGGACATTATATTTCAAACTAATTTAGCCAGCAGTGATGTGCAAATATTATGGTGTCTCTGGAGCTGCACACACCGCCTTTCAATTGTGTTGCAGAACACGGTTGGTTTAATTTAATTTTTTTTTTCTGTTTGTGCAAAAGTAGGTCTCTAAAAAGTTCCCACTATCTTTTTTATGTTGCTTACACTTTTTTTTTTTTTAAGCTGTACGTTCTGGGTAGGTTTGAGCACCATTTCTAGAACAGTGAATGTTGAAGGTTCTGTACCGCCTCTGCAAGGCTATTTACAGTCTCCATTTTATGTCATGGTTTTTTCCAATTCTTGGGGTTGCGAAGGCAATCTTGTATCACAGAACTTGAATCGAGGCATGGATTTTACTCTCACCTGCATCAAATGTCATAACAAGGCTGAGCAATTAGGTCAGGTGACAACACGTAGCTCCAAGTATCTAAGTTAGCTCAACCTAAGAGTGAACATTCCCGTGGCAAAGCTGGGTGCTGAAGTCATGCTTTTACTATATAGCACTTGTCTCTCTCTCTCTGGAGATTCATCCCATATTTCCTGAGTTGAGGTGCTCGGGGAGTGTTTCTTAGACAATTCTGCCAGCTGCAGGGGAATTTGGCCCTTGAGGATGGAATTCTTGGAGCAGCTGATGATTTTTTCCATGCTAAATTCTGCAGGTTCCAGCCCAAATCTAATCCCTGATCTGTAGCATTAATGCAAACTTCCAGCTCATGGAACCACACAAAAAGCACGTTCTAAAGGGCTCTGGTTGTGCAAAAATGCATAGAAGCATGATCCAGATTGGTTGGCCATACCTACCATGCCTCCTGTTTGACATTAAGCCAGCAGGTACCTCTCTCTGTTCTGAACATTGTTCAAAACAAAAATAGTAAACTCCCATTGTAAAGTATAAGCGTGAAGATGAAAAGCCACCCCTTCATGACCTTTTTACTAGTTTATGCCATGTATCAAATCAAATTCTCAAGTTTACATCGGTGAGCACAGGTCTTTGTGCACATTTCAGGCAGATCTTTAAATTCTCAGGTTTTGCTAAAGGACTTACCTGAAGATTTCAAATCCTACATGTGCTTAGGAAATAAAAACAGGATGATTTTTGCACAGTCCAGGATATCATCCAAATACTGCAGCAGTTTACTGCATCAAAAGAGCATCCATCCAGAAGGAACTAAGTGATAAAACTTTTTGGAAATACTGAAGTTCAATGATTAAGGGGGTAAAAAAGCTTTGCTGTTTCAGATTGCATAGAATCTCGTTTATACTGGAACTTGACATCTTTGGTATTCTAAATAAGTACTTCGTGCCTAGTACCTAATTAACTAAGAGAATTGAATCCAAACATAGGAAGACTTTGCTTTTCAAAGCTAGTCTGCTAGTACTGAGATACTCTTTCCCTCTCAAACTATAGCTCCATGGCCCATATTTCTCTCTGTTCCCTTGGGCTGGGCTAGATGCTGTGTCTTGGGTAAAAGTTCATTTTAAATAGACTTTGTATAGGGTAAATAGACTTTAAATAGGGTAAAAGTTATTTTGACTGGAGTTTTCATGGTTTTTTAAGGCTGTGTCTACGCTTTATGAATCACTTGATTCTTTTCTGAATGAATCAAGAGGAAAAGATGACAAATCCTCAGCGACTATGGTATCCAGTGCGGCAGATGAGCAAATCCCACAAACTAGGGCAGCTGAAAAAGTCTAGAACAAGAGCAAGACAAGGATCCGCCATCTCCTTTGACATTCAGAACTAAAAGGACAGTGTCATAAACAAAATATGGCTAAATAGCTGTGAAACTGAAAACAATATGATAACTTGCTGCTGAAGGATGGATTACGTGAGTTTTCTGTCAGAAGCATGTCAGAAGCGGGACAATATACAACAAAAAAGGTTGGTTCCAAGCACTCTGTCAATGTTTTGTCACTAACAAAACACTGTAAGGAGTCTGAATTTGGAGGGTATGTAATTTTTGAAGACTGTTTTCAACTCTTCCCCCTATGTCCAAAAATAATAAAGGATGTATTGTCATACTTTGAAAAATGTTCTGGACTGAATAACATTCTCCAACAAAAGCATTTATTCAGGCAGCCCATGTATAAATAGCAGAAAGTACAGAAAAAATGCACGTGGTGGTAATCATTTGACTGAACGGACAGTACCACACATAGGATGGAGTCTGATCTCAGAACCTATCGTCAGTGCTGACCACATCACAGCCAGAGTGCTATGCCAGAAAGGATTACATTCCTGTGGAAAGGGACTGTTAGTGTTAATTCATTCACATGCTAGGAAAAGTCTTCCAGAGGAGGTAGTCTCCTACGCACAATGAGATGCTAGGTTTAAATGAAGCTATATATATGATTATTATGTGTAATTATTGTCTAACTAGTGGAGGAGGGGTGTTTGGAGGTAATGAGCTTGTGAACACTTGTTCCACTTTTCCCAGCTCTAAAACTGTAAAAAATAAAAATCACTGAAGGAAAACCAAAACTGAAAATGTAAGTAAAACCTGGCTTCCAAGCATTGACAGCAAAGCTAACGGCAGTTGTCCGGGGACTGCTGAATACTAAGAGCAGATACCTGAAATGTGAATGTATTGACATACCAGGGTTATTTTCTCTTCTGTTAAAGTTTTTTCAGAGCTTAGCTGGAGGTTAGATCGTATTCCCAGCTGAGCAGGGAGAAACGACTTCACTGCTCAAGAGGTTTGTTACAGCTCGTACCTGGGGAGTGCAGTAGATGGAGATGAGATTTCCCAGAGCCCTTAAAAACAGGTTGCATAGTCTAAATGTGTGACTGCATTGCTGCTCGGTATTCTGTAATGAAATCTTTGAAGCCATACACCAGGGCTCATGCTCTGGCTCTCTCTATGCTATAGTGACTACAGGTCACAAAGCTACCTCTCAAATTACTGTAGCTCGGCCATGATCACTGTTTGGTGAGGATCCCCTTTCTTGGGCTGTTCTGTAACCTGCCATGGATGTCCTTCTGCAGTGAATATAGTATTGTCTGAAATAAGTTGTAATCTGCTCCGTGAACATACCCTGTACCAGAGAAACTATTTGTTATAGTATATCTCATTATATTTATGTATAAATTGAATAAAGCAAGAGGATTTTCTTTTCTTCCTTTTGAAGTTCAGCCACTTTAAAATTTTGATGGTTTTTTTTGTCCTGAAACACATTGTTAGATGAGTTTCCTTCCTCTAAGATTTGTTTCCTTTACTGTGTTGTGAAATGCTGTCACGTGCCATATTCCTTTGAGGATCACAAACGAGACGCTGGATTTCCACAAACCCTGTAACTTTGTCCCCTGCACAAGGAAGTCATAATCGGTAAAAGGGGTGATGAACTTCAGCCCAAGTCTCTGATAAGGAAGCTCACAGTTATGCACCAGCGCTATAAGTCAGTGTGGTAAATTTTGGGTTTTCCATATATTACTGTTTACTTCTCTACTTAAGCACAAGAGGAGATGAAGAGTATTCAGGGAAGCGTTAAAGGAAAACCACTAAATGAAGAGATTGCCACCAAGCCACAGTTTAATAGTCTCCAAATCATATTTTCATTACAACACTATTAATAAATTGTCAATTAAATGTGGTTCCTACCAGCAAAGAATGCTGCCATATTAACAGCTGCTCATATTTTGTATGCTCACATGGCAATTTCCAACATCTGGCAGTTGAAGACTACACTCAATTTATCATGACCTATTTTTTATCTATGCCTGACAGTGGTTATGAGCCAGCAGGATGTTTTCAGAGTTCCCACTGACTGTCCTACTCGGTCGACAAGAACTCGACACCTCTGCATTGTGTATGTCATCTCTGCTTCTGTACCACTTGGGAAGCAACAAACCCTGATAAGTAATTTCCAGGGCAGGCAGACTTCTGCTTTTTCTTCTTCATGGTAACATTGGTAGCTTAAAAACAAAAAAGAGCTCTGTAGTTAACCCCGGGACATGTTCTAGTGTCCAGTATGATCCCAGTTTTAACTGTCGGCTTAATTGTTCCATATATAGTGAAGTCCATCTGCCTAATAACAGAACTTGAAGAGAATCCTGGGCCTTTGCTTTTAGCCAGTTTTGGTGGTTACTCCCTCCTGAACAGGCTGCTGCAAAGTGATGGTTCCATTCTGGTTTAATTTGAAGTTCAAAATCCTGCATTAAGCACATGCTAAAACATCCCAATTTAAGAGCAAGACTGGCACAATGTTGTCTTAAAGCCCCGTATGTGTTCTGCTGTGCTTCTATTGTCTCATCAATGTACTTGGCTTAGTCATAGTCCTACAAATGAGGCTCCCTCCCTGTTTCTGTCACACTCATGCCCCTGGTTTGGAGAACTGGTATAGTCATCTTGAGACTACACCCCTGAACTCTCTCTCTTCCTGATACATTGCACAACTGTCCAAGGAGTTGCAGCTTAATTAATCTATCTAGCACTTAGGCAGCTAGTCTTAGCTGCTGGGTATGGATTATTTCAGTCTGACTTGAACCACGCTTTTTTTCCAAGCCCTGTATTGGGGTTCTTTCCTGTCATAGTATCTGTGGAAGACGAGTATGGAGCAGGTATTCCTGGCTCCATTACACCAAGGATCCTTGGTAGTGGGCAGGATGATGAGGTGCCCTACCAAACATATTGGCAAAAGAGTCATGTTTGTGTGTGGTGTTACAGCTAATGTTCTTGTGCCAGATAACGGTGCTGTCAAAACAGCAATGACATTTACCTGGTTGACTAAACTTCGTTTGAAACCTGATTTTATCTAAAGTGGTTTCTCTGTACTGTTGACATCAAAACCGCTGCAAAACTGCCACTATTCTCAAAAACTCAACAGCTACAGCCCAGGCTTAAATTGACTTAAGGATGCTTTCATTCAGCTCTCAGGTTAAAAATACTTCTCCGTTAGCCAGGTGCAGCTCTGTAGATAGGCTAAATCTATAGAGAAGGTCCGATCTATGAGAACAGAAAGGTGTTTGTTTGGATTGTAATTCTTGCCTAGTTCCTAGCATTGCTTGGGAAATAAAAGTTGAAACCAATACTTTATCTGAGCTAAAATGTTTTTACCTGCTTCTCTATCAAAGACTGCGATCTTTAAATAGATCCCAAATTTAAGGAAAAATAGCACCCAGAGGGAAATTGAAGTGTGTCATAGGGTTCGCAGGGTCCATGTTTCCACTAACCTAAAGAGGATCCTCTGTTGGTTTTATTGTTATTGGTTGTTGGGTTTATTATTATCATTGATGAACTGGGCTTTCCATCCCAAATGCAATTTTGTGTGCTGCATCTATTTCCCCATCAGAGTCCAGATCAAGATATACTGCCACATCCTCTATCAATAACAGCAGGAAAAAAATAGAGAGTAAATCTGTAAGATGATCAGAATTTATTTTTGCCATCATGCTTGTCTTGGGTAGTTACAACGATGACAGTTGTAAAGGTTGGGGTTGGGTTTTTTCATTATTTCTTTTAATAAGCGATCTTATCTCAGTATTTTGTAAACAGGAAACTGTATACAACTGACAAACCAATATGCAGATCAAAAGAGCATTAACCGATTTCTCTGATCAAGAGAAAGGACAGGTGATAATATTTCTCATTTTCTACATTATATGAAATACTGAGATGGGAGGAAGGATTTTGATGAACTACCACATTGTAATAACAAGGCTTTGGCTAGGTTGCTGTGTTCTGGTGCTGGTGGATTTTGCTGGCCAACAGGATGTGACAATAATTAATTCCTTGTCCTTTTTCCAGAGCAGAGCCAGTTGGCAGGGCTCAGCAACATCTTATACAACCAGAGCTGCTCTAGTCAAAGTTACTTCATACCTTTGTCTCAGGAAGTATTCAACTCCACAGAGGTAGGGGAGTATGAAACGGGTAAGGCAGAGAGGGAGTATTTAGCGTTAGTAGCAGACTGAAGACAGGAGGTTAGAGATATAACTAAACAACGTACGGGTTCAAAAGAATAACAAGGAATTGGGTCTGTCATGTACATCTGCTCTGACGTGCTCAATGTTACGTTTACCTGCTGATGGGCTTGTCTTGTCCTAAAGCTGGATGATCAGCTCCACGAGCCAGGAATGCTGTATCTGTACGTTGCCTGGGCTAACAGGATTGCAGTCCACTGCTAAGGCTTCTGAAGCTGCTATGGAAACAAATCATGAAAGCAAGTAATGAGTATTGCTCCCTTTTTTTTCACTTTATAGCTTTTAAATCTGGAAAGAGGAAAAACAAGATAAATATCTCTAACGAAGACAGCAGGAAAAGGTCAGGTGTTAAAGGTGATAGACTGCAAAAATAAGTGGGCTGATTGGGTTTTCTCAGATAGAATAACTCTCTCAGTTTAGCAGTTGTACCATATTAAATACAATTTGTCCTTTGAAGTTTCCTTTTAAATACAGTCTAAGTGTAACCTAAAGACTCTAGGTCTAATCTAAACAGGGACTGCTATCGAGCAAGAAAGGAAATGGAAAGAGTAGCTACCATTTCATTCAAGCTCTGTGGGGAAAAAATGAGTCAATTGCCTCTGTGTAGAAAGAATAACAACCAGTTTCTCAGCTCACCTTCAGAGCAGCACTGTGGTAGCAAAGTTGTGTGAGTGTTGGGCCCGGACACTGGGCATGAGGACCTCAGACAGGCACAGGCCATTTCTAAGACACCCTAACCAGTAATTGCCACACAAATGGCTACTCTATTAAATACACCCAGTATGAAATCCATCCGAATTGATTTAAGCACATTTTAAAAATAATTTGGGGACAAAATAATGTAACTCCTATATTTATATTCGTGACTGCATTTCCTCAACACACTGAAGCATCCTCTGGGTTTAGGTAAGAGTCTGTTCATGGTTGGGATCCTCCCCTCCAAGTCAAGAACTCTCCCAGCAGTTCTGTGCAGGTCCATTTTCTATTTTCCTGTTTGTTGAAGGTCTTCTCTTTCTCTGATGAGCAAAACCTAAAGATAAAATTGTCTGTTACAAAAGCACGCTCTGGTTCCCGTTTCCCACCCTACCTTTGGGTATTTCTGAGCCTGGTCATTTGCTGCCCCCTTAACAATGTCAGAACAGCGTCAGTGTTTGCCTACTGAAAAAGGCCACCTTACCAGCCTTACGGCACTACGCCCCGGCATTACTTTCTGGAAACCAAAAGCAGCCAGCTCAGTGAAATGTGTGTGCCAGGGGAACTTCCACTCCATCAAATTGCCTTGGAAATCTTCCTGACAGCATATATGGGTATCACCTCGCATCACGCACTGTTCTGTGGTAGCAGGCCAGCCCTTCTCGTTTCTTCAGTGTATGCATAAATTACTATTTTAAAATGCCAAAAAAAAAAAAAATTTTCATGGTGGATGTAAAAGTTTTTTCTTGATGTGTTGCCTGCACAGACACTCAACAGGAGGACACTTTCTCTTTGGGATTCCTTGCTTCAGAGAAAATGGTTTTGTACAATATAGGAGAAATAGTATTGTTTAGTTTGTGAGCGCTTAACATGGCCAAAATATTCTTTGCATATGAAAGTCTTTTGAAAGCTTTCTTGGAATTGACTCAGTCATTCCCGTGTTTCTTTATCTCTCTCTAACAAATAGGAACTTCCTTTAAAAAGTTCTCTCGGTCTGTTTTAAACTTTACAAAACCATACCTTCTCACAGCTCATTTATTTTACTTGTTTTTTGCCTTCTTTTTACCTCTTTGTCTTTTTTTCCTATTCTTTCTGACCATACCATAGAACAACTTTTTACAACCGCAGCTCAGCATGATGGCCCTAGATCTGAGTAGGATTTTATAAGCCTTAAAGTAGCAAAATGACAATTGGACTGCCTGTGTGAGACCAGCTGAAGAATCACGGTACTTATAAATCATGACTAAAGCACTTGAGCAGACAATATTCAGTTACCTTAGGGTGTGACCTCCCTTTCTGTCATTACAATAAAAAACAAGAGTAATCTTGCAAGCCTTAATATCATGAACCTTAAAACTGAAGTATAAAAAACTTGTAAAGATTAGCATCCAGGAAATTATTCAATCAAGGGTTGAAAACTAGGCAGAAGTATTTACACTGCAAATATTAATTTATTGGCTGTAATATATTCATTGATTTTACAGTTTAACATGGCTATGTCTAGCACGCTAATAAACGTGTTTGAGTGGAGTCAATATGCCATGATGAAGTGTGTTTCCCGTGGTGCAGCTTTGCCAGACGACCGTGTTATTCCCCCAACTCTCAGCTGAGAAAGTCACACAGCCAGTTAGTTCACCTTGGTCTTCCCCATTTTACCTGCCTTTAAACTTCACTTAAACAGTACGCGAGCTTATTAATTGCATTTGTGAAATGCACTGTAAGGATATTTTGAGAAGTAAATTGTAATAAAGTAATGAAAAACTATACGTATATATAATTTGCAGAACCTATACAGTGTCACCAAACATCATACTGTGCTTGTACAGACTCCTCTTATGCCTCATCAGTGCCTGTTCAGTCTAATCTTTCTGTGTTTTGCAAAACAATGTAGTAATTACATTATTTAATCACTAGGTAGAAATAAATTTACCATGCATTCCGGAAATGAAATGACCTTTAAAAACTATTAACCAGACCTAGAGCAAGTTTTCAGTTTCTTAGAGCAAGAAGCAGTGCAGAGGAAAACCTTGCTCTTTAGTAAATAAAGTGTGTTGATACTCTAAGTTCAACAAACAATCCAGGGTGCTGGAAAATGTGAGGGTTTTGATAATTTTGTCTCAGTGTGGAACATGCAATGCTTGTTTATAGTTCAGATCCTCTTGCTAAGAGAAAAATAAAGGGCTTTTTGTACTTCTGCCAAGATACAACTTAAGAAAAACAGCGAATTCATTATTTCAGGTTGTGTTTTCTTCCTCCTGGTCTTCTTCCATTCGGATACATAACAGAATTGTAGAAATTGCCAAAAGTTCCTTGTCGTGTAACTTCCTGCACCTTTTGGAATAAGTTTTCAGGGATGATAAGCTCTAATAGAAGTTTAACATTTCAGCTATCCCATTTCAGTTATTCAGCTGGCTGGGACACAAATGGCTCTTTAGAGTCGAGCTGATAAATGTATTTATTCAGACTTCTCCAAAACAGACGCTGCTGCAAAGAGCGTAGGATAAAATTTATTCTCTAAGAAAACATCAGCACAAGGTCACACAAATCTCATGTAAGCCTGAGCAGCTGGCCAAAAGCCATAAAGTTTGAGTATATCTGAAGGGGTTTTGAAAATTATGTGTGTGACAGTCCACTTCTGTATCACATAAATAATTTAAACTTTTGGCCCAAGTTAGGAACAGCAAGAGCTAATGCTATATAAGCCTTCAATAAATACTCAACCAAGCTGTTGCTTCAAGCATTCTTCGATGAAAGAAAGGTGAAAGAAGCAAATAAGGGATATTGTTTACATTCAAATAATAGCTCTCACTGGGGAGCTGGACAGATGGGTTGACATCAAAATCCTGCCTGCTTTCCTGCGTGCATCTCCTATTTGTACTCTGCTTTGTTTTTGCAAACAGCTGTAATAGCCTGTGCCTTGTGCACAGAACCTCTATTCTTAATGAAAAACAAATTGTAAGAAAATGTGTAAACAGCAAGCATGATTTGAAAAGTCTGAGCATTACTGATGTGTGTGCACTCGCAT
The DNA here is from genome assembly GCA_028565335.1 of Limnodromus scolopaceus. NCBI lineage: Eukaryota > Metazoa > Chordata > Aves > Charadriiformes > Scolopacidae > Limnodromus > Limnodromus scolopaceus. Next base: position 53,122,272 of record JAOXNO010000033.1, on the reverse strand, counting down.
GAATACAAATATGACACGTTAAAAAAAATTTTTTAAAAGAAGCCAACCAGGCAGAGCTACCACAGTGACCTTTCAGTTTGTAGAAATTCAAGCCCTGTGGGGTTTTTTTTGGTGTTTTAGCACTTTTGGAGCCATCTTCTCCAAATCACGTCACCTTTGTCTGCAGAGGAAAATGGGTCAAGAATGATGACACCTTTTCTGCCAAGTTTCTTTCTGCAAAGGTGTGGACATACTGATGCAGCCTGTTGACTGAAGCTGATCATCTCCACCACCCCCCCCCCGCCTTTTCAGGGCACTGTTTTTCCTTCTTCTGTATAACTAACACCGATGTTCATTATTCAAAGTCATGAGAATGAGTGAAGTAGACATTTTATTTTGCTAAGTTTTCCTTTAGAGGGAGGAATTTATTTTTCTTTAATGACCATATTTAATATTCATGTTACAGAAAAGGACAAAGCGAAGTTCCTGGCACTTGACACACCAGTGACTGCTGGTGTGTGTGTGTGCAAACACCAGATGATGTTCATAGCTAACAAAGGCCAGTTGTTTGCCCTCTTCTTGTTCCTTCTTCTGAAGGAACCCCACAGGTTTTAACATACACTTTAATGTAAAAACTTCAAACTTTACTCAAAACCCTCACCCACTTAACGCAAGTCAGTTGCACTCATGTCATGAGGTTGAAGTCACAGGAAGAAATAGTTCTGATGGGCTGTTTGAATAAAGCTTACAGTCTGAAAGGTGGCTGTGATCTTCTGGGAAACGCAAAATCACTTGTTGGAGAACATAAGATGAAAAAACATGGGGTTTTTTGTTTCAGAAATGTACTAGATTTCATGTGCTTGTGATGTGTGGTCTTGCTCTGAGGTGTTGTAGATTTTACAGGACAGATTTTGCCTTGGGAACAGGTGGCTATAGATGTCTAGGAGAAAGGAGTTTAATTTTTAATATTTTTTTCTCAATTTAAACCCATTTTTTGCTAACTTGTCTATAGCATGACATGAGTGGAAACTTATCTTCAAGCATGCAGAGGTATGGCCAAGGACATCCAAACTCAGGTTTAATTTTGTGAATCCATAGTCAAGGTCTTCTACAGAGCACGCTGCACCCTGGGGTCCATCAGCATTACTCATGCATGGTGCCCTAGTTTTGATAGGTTCTTCCATATAATTTCCTCAGAGTGTGTCCACTCTGCAGACTCTAGTGTAGAGGTAATTAATATTAAATGATCTCTTCCAGATCTACCGTAGCCACTGGGAGTTTGACAGAGGCCAAGCTGCTTGGCCAGAAATTTTAACTTCTTCAAAACTCAGTGTGGCTGTAGCTGATCAGCTTCCATCACCTGAGTTAACACTGTCCATGTACCACTCAGCTCCCAGCACAGACCCCCAAAGAGCTCTGTTTTGTGTAGATGTGGGTCCAGTGTGTTTGGCATTTTAATGATGGGGTACCAGGGTTTTCAAGCCAATCACAAAGTTCACCAGAAGTCACAGAGGACCACAGGCAGGGGTTGACACTGCATAGGATCAATAACAAGTTATTCACTGCAAATCAAGATGGATTTTGATACTGGCTGTTTGCTCAAGTATCATATTTACTCCTTCAAATATCCCCATCTTCTTTGTGGATCACCTCTGCAAGGCTCCCTTTACTGGCCCTGGAGAGATGTTGGTTCAGCAGACCTGTTCCAGACATCCTCTCTGGCCTGAGTGCAAGCTCAGGGGGATCACAGACCCCCACTTTTCATCTGGTGAATGTGAGCCACCAGGTCTTCAATAAGGTCCTCTGCAAGGCAGACAGGGCAGTCTTTGGCTCAGCGCCTCGCAGAGCTCCTAACCATGGTAGTGAAGGAGAAGTGAGGTGCTCCTCTTCCTCCTGAGCAGGCTAGCATGTACCCTATGGTATAAGCTGGGCTATTGACCCTCTGCTCAGATGGGGTTATCTGAAGGAACAAATCTGATTCTTAAGCAAACAGCCAGTATCAAAATCTGATTTTCGTTTGTTAGTCACGCTGTGTGTCTTGAAGGAGAGGCTGGTTTCTACTTGTGAGCAACTGGTTGTACCAGCCACAGCAGGGTGATAAAGCTTGAGGTTTGAATAGCTGTTAGCACAGAGGTGTGTGCTCCAAGCAGTGCTTAGACACGGATGTTTGCTAAGGGATAACCGTCCCTCTGGTGTGCCACCATTGATTGGGTGGGACAGTTGCATAAAGAACCCCCAAATAAGAGCAGTGTCCATCCTCCGAGAGCCCTGAGGCTGTTCCTGTTGAGAAGAAAGCCAGACTCCAGCAGCAACATGTCTCAGCTGGAAACTGCGATGGGGATGATCATTGCTGTCTTTGACAAGTATGCAGAGACGGATGGCAACAGGCAAGCCCTCACCAAAGCAGAACTAAAGACACTCCTGGAAAAAGAGCTCCCAAACTTCCTCTCGGTAAGAGAAGAGCGCGGCATCATTTCTGTGTAGTGAGTGCAAGGGCTGCCTGCAGACATAGCCTTTAGTATGTTACAGGGGAAATTTCATCCGGAAATATGCAATGGTTGGTAGAAAAAAATTTAAATGAAAAAGTCTTTTCATATACTATGTAAAAGTCATTCTAATACTTAGGGCCATTCCCTGTTTAGTGAACTCATCACTTAAGTCATCAGGACAACGGCTCTGAAATAGATTGGGTTTCATCTTCAGAACTCACCTACTTCTCTTCCCATTTTACCTATTCTATAAGAAAACAAACCACAAAATAACATTTTATGCCAGTACATAAATTTAAACGACCAATGTCGTCTTGCAGACTAGTAACTGCAAGGGGAAAAAAAAAAAAAACAAAGAAGAAAACAAGACTTCAGAAAAAAAAAGTTTTACCTGCATTTTACTGACATTTATATCAATATTTTTTTATTTGCAAGAATGTTCTGGGAAATAGAGTCTTTTAAATATTGATATGTATTTCTGGTCTTAGAATTGGTTATACCTGACACAGCTCACAACTACTTACAAGGTCTTGAATCAATCAGAGTCAGAAATAAATCCATATCGCAGGACTGAAGGATTAGACTCAGAGTTTGCAAAAAAATAATTCCCACCTGTGCTGAACTAGTTCATATATTTCACTAAATAATTAAAAATATTCACTTATAAAATTAAAAATTATTGCAATTGGCAAAGTGAAAAGAAATAAAACCTTTCAGACACACTCATCAGTAAAATCTAAGGAACTGGTTCAATTCTTAGTGATTTTTAAAAAGTGTATATATTTAAAGTGAAACATGAAATTACAGAATGAGAAATTTAGTTAATTAGATCATGATCAAGAAGTGCCATCAGATTTCTGTCAAGATAGTTTATATAATTTCTTCCTAGTATAATATCGGATTTGGTTTTTGTATAGCTTCAACAAAATCCATGCAATTGTTTCCTATATTAGATAGGTCTCTACTGCCATCCCTTGTTTATTTATAAAACTGCGTTTTCTAAAATCAGCGGAGTTAATCAGTGCCGGGACTGAAGCCAAAAAGCCCTCCTGTAAGCTACTTTAGGGGAAAAAAAAAAAACCAACCTTATTTTATTTATTTTGGGACAAAAAAACCCACAAACCTCTTTTTACTTGAATGGTGCCTCACTTAACATCAGCCTAGAGATGGGCTGGTTAGGTCATCCTGCCAGAATTATAGAAACTGAGAAAGAAAAAGATTTTTCTGATATTTTGCGCTGCCGTGGCTGAAGCTCAGCATCACGCTGGCTTCAGGAGGTGCCTTCCCAGACGCCAGCTCCAGTGAGCAGCTTGTGCCGGCCACCAAAGCCAGAAGGAGCACTCGAAGCACTTTTGAGGCCGTTTGCATCTTTGCTGGGGTTGATGAAGCTTAATGAAGCTGAAATCTGACATTTGCCCCAGGAACGCAGCGTTTTGCAGAACCTCAAACCGCCCGAGCTCCCGCCGAGCCTTTCCAGGGGAGCGGATGGGGAACGCGTGGCATTTGCTTCAGCTGGGTAACGTCCTCAGGGCTTTCCACGGCACAGCTTAGCCATCATAAACGTTGTTTTAAACGTAGGAAACGCGGCTCTCGGTGCTGGTGCGCAACTGGTGTAATAAACCTGGGAGCACACGCTTTCGGGGAGGGCGACGTGGTCGCTCCCGCTGCGCAGAGGGTGGGAAGATGCAGGTCTGCGCCCGTGCCACAAGGATGCCGGGGCTCATGCTTGGCCCCACCATCGCCCAGAGCCCCCCTGACCAGCGCTCGTTCCCCACGTGCCTGGGCCAGACCCCAGCAGGGCATGAATTCCCGTGGGAAGGATGTGGATTTTCAGGCAGCTGGAGGAGGAGACGTGGGGCGCGGGCCGAGGTGGGCAGGCAGAGGTACGGCTCCCCGGGGATGGGACCCTCGTCCCGAGCTGTGGTCTCAGCCAAACACGGTGCAAAGGAGCTCACGGCTTTCTACCCAGAGATATGAGGCACGAAACAAGCGAAGAGAATTAAAAATAAAGGTTTGAAGAGCAGAACACGTGATAACCTGACACTCCAGGCAGGCCTATGGCAAGGCTGCCTGCAGGAGCCTCCATCACACCCCCAGGGAAAGGTACAGTGTGCCCAAGCTGGAAGCAGCCCCACAGTCCCCGGGTGCCCCCCTACATGCCTCGGCGAGGGCCCGGAGCCCCAGCAGGGCCCTTGTCTGGGGGCACAGGTGGCCATGATGCTGCATTAGGGTTTGAGCTGCCTCTCACCTCAACCCGCTCCTTTTCTTTTGCAGTCGGGGAAGGACAAGGATGCTATTGATAAAGTCTTCAAGAACCTGGATGAAAATGGCGATTCCCAAGTGGACTTCAAAGAATTTGTCATCTTTGTGGCATCTCTGACTTGCTGCTGTCACAAATATTTTGAGCAGAAAGCAGCCCGGTAATTGTCAAACTGCTCACAAGAAGCCGTCTTTGCCTGTGCTCCATATGCTAGTGGTAGGGATCCCTTCAGTTCTTCCATGTGCTGCCGTGCAGTTCACAAGCGTGCTGGGCTGTAAAAATAAATCCCACTGTGCTTCCCTCCCTGTCTTGAATGTTAATTTCTGCTCCTTTGTGGAAGAGCCTGGGTTTAACAGCTCCCGCTAACTTTCACTGAGTATTTTCCTCTCTTTCTCTGCTTTTTAAAATTCAGTTCTTGGCCAAAGGGCTCAATATTCATCCCAGCGCAGAGGCCGCACAGGGGCTGGGGCCGTGAGTCAGCTGGAGGCTGCTTTTCTCGGGTGCAGCCTGGATGGAGACTGAAGCCTAAATCCTCACGTGTGCCACCGCGGCCGCACGGGACGGGTCTCACGGGGGCTGCCTCTGAACCTGTTCGGTACCCGCAGCTCTGCGGTTCTTGCAGGGCTGCCATGTAGGCTCCTTCTTGGTTAAAACACAAACCAGACCAAACACTTTTGGTTTTCAGCACGGAGGATTCCGTGCAGTTTTACGTGCTGGTGACCCACCTCACCCAGCTCAGGTGGATTTACTTCCTATAACATGATAAGGCTTTTCTACCAATATGGTATTACTATACCATTGGTGATGTTGGGTCGCACATTGTAACTGTTGTATTTTAAATATATTTAAGTACCCCCCAAATAGCATGCCATAGTATTTCTGCATGAAGGAAGACTGATGACAGCAGTTCTTGCTTCTTTCCCTGAAAAACATCCGTGTGGAGAAGTGGAGGAGTATGCTTTCAGTGGGGCAGGCAACAGACATCAGCTGTGACTCGGCAGCAGGAGCAAGACTGAACCAGGTGGTATTTTGGAGCACTTTGCAGGTGGACATCCCAGTGCAAACTGCAAAAAAAAAAAATCACTTTTAGCTCATTTATCTTCAGAACGGTCCTGTTTGGTGCTATTCCCATCTTATGCCAAGAGTCAGGTCACTCCCTGTCCGACTGCACATGCAAACACCCTGTACAGGTAGAGGTGTTGCAACTCCCTCTGCAGCTGCACCATGTTTTTGCGCAGCGTTCCATCTCTGGGGGAGGTCACGCTGCACAGCAGACGTAGGAACAAGAGCTCTGTAGCTGCAGAGCTCCGCTTTAATTGCTAAAACATTTCCCTTTCCTTTCCTTCCTGCTGAAGCCCAGTATAATGAGCTAACTGGTCAAGTCACATCCCTGGAGCTGGACCCAGAACTTGGGTTCACTGTGTTTCCTGAGTCTGAAGTTAAGCTACAGGTTTGACCCACTCACAACCATGTATAAGCATACGTATGTTTAAGTGTATTCCTCTTTTTCAGGATGAAATTTCATCTTGTGGGGCCTATTTGATTATTTCAGCCTATTTTAAGCATTACAGCTGTCCTTACGTTTAGCCACATGTTCCTCGGTTTGGCTGTACTGACTAAAAGAACTAAACACCACTGAAAAACTTTTGTCCTAACACCACGGGCGCAGTGTCCCAAGGCCCTTTAATGGTGGTAACTGCTGGCTGCTTCAGGAAAGCTCTGCTCCTCTCTGCCCTGCCACTGTTGGGTCGGATCAAGCCATCACGGTCCAGGGGCTGGGCTTCCTTTGATGATGGTTGCTCTGTCCCCTCCAGAGCTGTGCAACCCCAGTAAGACCTCAGAGTCTCACACCACGTGTGGCTGGAGTACCCATCAGAACCATACTTGGCCCAGACGCCCACAGAGGGGTCCACCAACCCAAGAAGCTTTAGAGGCACGATGGCTACGAGTGGAAGCATCTTGCTGGTGCAGCTGGAAACAGGGCTGCCATGGCTGCTGTTAGCCTGTGGCCACGGTTAAATCAGACAGAGCCCATACTAAATAGACAACCAAAGACTAGTGAGTGTTGCCCACACTCATGCCTTCTCCCTGGCACCTCGCTGAGGACAGATCCCCATCTTAGCGCAGACATATAACAAAAAACTAGCGATCAATGATTACGCCTCCTCTAACAGACTTCATAAACTAGTGCCTTCGTGGAAGAGACTGCTCGATGTGTGTCTCCCCGCGTGTGCGAGCACGCTTGCCCCCTGCCAAAAGGGACAGCAAGGCTGTGTCACTGTTCCAGCGCTGCCACACACCAAGCTCATGCAACAGGCCGTTTTGAGCAGGGGCTTGCCTTCTTGTCCCCAAATCCTTGTGGTGTGACAGTGTGGCATGAAATCATGCTGAACAACATGCAGAGGGTTGTTGCTGAGTTCCGGGATGGCTGGAAATGAATTGCATCACATATATGACACTTGCAGAAGTGACATTACTTGCTTTACTGACAACAGTAATATTTCTCTGCACTACCCCAGCAAGAAAACTACTAATTATGGAAATGCACAAAAGTCTTCCCAATCCAGGGATCCCAAATTAGCCTTTTTTTCAGAGACTACTCTATATTATTTCAGTTGTTTGAGATACCTTTAGAGAACCAATCCCATATGTCCCTGCCCAATGGCTGCTGTGCCATCACCTGCAAGGGCTGGCAGATTCCAGTATCACATCCCTCACTATATTGTTAAGGCTATAAATGAGAAAAACACTCTCCTTATTGCAAAGGAAGTTGATTATAGATTATAGAGGTAAATTTCATATATTGCATATCTATCTGGTGGTATAAACCATCCTTGAGTGAGGAAAATTAGGTGATACCTGTCACCAACTGATTGGTGTATCCTAATTTTTCTAAAATGTATTTTTCATTTTCCAAGTTTAGCATTAGCATCTAAATGGTTTCTTCTGTATTGCTTTATATCCATCCTCGCTGAAATTATTTTTTTTCTGTATTGCTTTATATCCATCCTCACTGAAATTATTTTTTTTACCACTGTGTGGCACTAAATGCAGCCTTTTTATTACCCACTGAGCCCAAAATCAGTATCATTATTGAGACAAAATGTAAAGAATTTGTGTTACGATTTTAAAAATTCAGAAGTGTTCTTAACATCGTGGCAATTTTATTTCTAAACAAACACTCTATGTCCCATCAAAAGCATTTCACTGATCGCAGTGGAAGCAGCAGGAACTGAGAGCCTGGCAGAGGCTCCATCTCTTGGGCTTTCAGTAGGGTTTAGCTGCAGCATCCCAGTTTCATCCTTGTTTCCCCTTGTTTTTAAATGGCAAATCCCTCCTGCAATTTATTGCAGTATTGTTCTACACCCCATTGTGATCACTTTTAAAACACATCTTTTAAAGAGCATATTGGTGAAAAGCTCCTGTCTTGTCAGCCAAGAGATTCACCCTATTCCTCCATTTTACCTATCAGGTTTTTAAAGCGCGCTGTTCAGCAGCGAGAGCTGTATAGCATTGGGAGCAATATTGTAACTTACCCTGTGTTTCACTCTTATTTCCTAAACTTCCTGCTCCCAGTGTCTGATACCCACACAATTTCACTCCCTCTCTAATGCCATTTTGCCCATTTTCCTGCTATCGTGGCAGGTTTTATCTGTGCTCGTAGGGCATTTGAAGACGTGGTTTGCTCTTCTTACCTGCAGTTCTGCTGAGAGCAACCCAAAGCTGCTTTGTAACTGCTCCACCTCCCAAAACGAGCACCAGCCTGTGATGAGCTCAAGCACCCTTTACTTCCATGAAGGGACACTGGAGCCACCCCTCTCGTCACCAGCTCAAGTGGGCTGTGAAACGAGTGGGATGTTATTTTTCTCATTATTCCTGCAGGCCCCAACCCTGCAAACTCTTACACTTGTGTTTAATTCTCCTTTGGCCACCTGGTCCTAGCAGTACCTGTGGGGACACCTGGAGAGCCCAAGGACCATGCCCAGGAGCCCACAGCTGCTGGGTGCTGGTTTGCTAACCAGAGGGAGCTGTGCGTGTTCAGAGCCACAGAAAGAGGGGGAAGGAGAAGGGTTGGGTCTTAATTTTCCCTGCAGATCTTTAAAGCTGTAACTCCGTGATGAATATTCATTTCAATGTAGTACTGAAAATTCAACTGATGACACCTGAGAGGGAAAATGATCCAGGAATAAAAGAAATTAACATATAGCTCCCACCTTATCATAGAACAAAAGTAACTTTTCAGAATATATTATTTAACCTAAAAGCATTTCAGCAGAGTCGCTTTAATATATTTCAATCCACTAATTTTTTCCCCCAGTAATATTAATTTTTGCTATGAACCCAAAGTTTACTGCAAATATACTGTGTATTTCCTTCCCTGGGTAAATTTTTCTCATTCAAGGTTCAAACTGCAGAGATGCTAGACCTGGTTTTATACCTACTATTTAATCCCCGCTCTTAGGCCAAAGTGTATTGCTTAAAATGAGGTAGTTAAGGAACAGTAAGAGAAAGCAAAAGACAGCATAAAGAACAGCTCAGCAAATATGAGCTAACAGTTGTAGGCTGGACATGTTGACTTATGTTAACAGTAAATTTCACTGAATTTTAGAGTTGGAAGGGACCATAGAGATCATCTAGTCCAACTCCCCTGCCAAAGCAGGATTGCCTAGAGCTAGAGCA
>JAOXNO010000033.1:53095305-53112764 GCA_028565335.1 Limnodromus scolopaceus | reverse complement strand
AGCAGATCCATGCCTAACCTGTATTGGTGCCTGACATTCTTCTTCCCCAGGTGCAGGACCCTACACTTTTCCCTGTTAAACCTCATGAGGTTCTTCCTCGCCCAGCTCTCCAGCCTGGATATGGGAAAAAGATACTGCTAGCAAATGACAATATGGGAAATCATCATCTTTGATGAGTTTCAAATTAAGCAAGGCTTAAAGGCAGAGGTCAGAAAGTCAGCTACAAAGCAAGCAGCAAACCAGCCAATAGGTACTTTTGTTATCTTATACAGAAAAAATATAAATTCGTATCAACAGCAGATACCTTCTTATAGATGAAGATATTCCAGTATCTATATGTGCCATTTTGAAATTTGGTGGGTACTGTCAAGGCTCTTCAGTTTTTAAAATGACATATTGAAATCTTCTTTCTGAGTGTATATAGAGGAGAAAGCAGGCACAGTGTTACCTAACCCTGAAGTCACTTGTGGTCACTTACATTGTGGTTTTACCTGGGAAGGTTCCTCATTATTTTCCCTTCAAGTTCACTGGTGCTCATGGAAAAAAAAAAAATTCACCCAGTCAATCACAGTATTTTTCTCCCCAGTAAACTCAGTTTGGGGCTGGAAACTGGACATTTCTCTCCCCAGGCCCTGTGAGCATCCCTCGCTAGCAACATGTACCTTCAACACTTGACCTTCAGTGCCAAGATCAAGCTCTTTGCAAAATACCTTTTAGCTGCTGGTTTCCTTCTAAAAGGTGGGTAGAGGAGGAGGAGGAGACGCTATCTATCTTTCATGCAACAGTCTCACCGTGAAAATTGCAGGAGCTGGAAAATTGCGTTTGAACCTCTCCTCAGCTGAAACCCACACAAACCAGCTGAGCACACTAAATAGCAGGAGCCAGGGTGGCAGGAGGCTCAGGGCACCTGCCCCCTGCTCCCTCCAGTGCATCAGAGACCGGCGAGGCTGAGGAGGCCTGAAAAAGGGTGCATGAGAAGTAGCACGTCTCTGTAGCCTGGTAGATGGAGCGTATAGTCAGCAGTGCAGGTGTCTGTGTCTCAGATAGATAGGCTATGAGTGCAAATTCTGTCATTTAATCAATAACTACTTAATGCAAAATACACAGCCGGCATAACTGAAAAGATACTTTTTGCCAGGGAAGTTCCCAAGCTACCGAACAGTATAACTATGGTCACTCCTATCTCTTGGACCACGTTCTCTGCAACAGGCTGAAAAGGTCGCTGCAGAGGACCTTTTCAGCTCTGGACCTCCTCCTTCTGCTCTGAGCAGCCAGCCAACCCTGTAAAACGCTGTAAAACTGTAAGTGATGCTCAGCCCACCACCAGCAGAGTGAAGGTCCTGCCAGCATGACTCCCCCACCCTAACCACTTAGCAGTGCTCGGCAAAGCTCTTAAATCAAAAAAAAAAAGCTGACTCCTGCTCAGATACCTGGAAGGAAGGATTGACATATCTGTTTGCTAAAGAGGGTTCACAGCTGCAATGTTTGGAGGCGAGGTCTGGAGCTTGCCTGGTGTCCTCTGGGACATCACCTGCTGCCTCTGTGCATGCAGCTCCCCAACGGGTAGACTCACACTTTTGGGTCCCTTTCGGAGATATTTTTCCCATGTGCTGGGAGCAGAGCCTGCGGCTTAACACAGGTTTTTGCAGTCTTCTCAGATCCACCCACCTGGCAATTAGTCATTCCAGCAGCTAATTGACTATGCTTTTTTATGGCTTTTTCAGTCCATTTTCTTCTCCAGACTCGTTCCTTTCCCCCCTCAACCCTCCTACCCCAGTCAATAATTTTTTTCCTCCTGTACCAACCTGAAAACCTCAGGGTCACAGCTCCATTCTGGAAGCTGCTCATTATCTGAAGGGAGAGAAAACTCTTAATTCTTTTTAAGGGCACAGCTCTGCTGCTGTCCAGCAAGCAATCAATAGATGCATACGCCATATTATGCTGCAAGACTAGGCACCAGAATATTCTATGAATAGGTTTGATTTTGCCTAGTAAACCTTTCCACTGTATCCAAATAGGTTTTTTTCCTCATGATTTTATAGCTTCCTATTTAGATCTAATTGTCAATAACATTTTCTTTTGTTTTATGACAGGCAGAGGTAGGTCTCTAAAGTATTAGGTAGTTATTGACTGTTGCATTCAGAAAGAACAAAAGGTTCCTGAAAAGAAATGGATAAGAAAGCTGAGCAGAGATGTGCTGCAAGAGCCAGGAACTTCCTCTCCAGGGTGTAAGTAGAAGCACAGAGAGAGATTGAACCAACCTGCAGGTCACTGCCACAGTTTTAGCCTTGCTACCTAAAAGGGTTTCAATCTGACGAAGGCTTGAAATCCCAGGATTGTGGGTTTGCTTTGGAAGCATTTTAATGTTCAAATATTTATTTTCCTTTAGTGCCTCCAAATCCTTGTCAGTAATTATAGCTCCCTTCTTCCCCCTCATTTCCAAACTCTGCTCTGTAATTTAAGTCTGTGATGCTTTGACCAAGCAGTTTTAGGTGAAGATGTTCTGGAAGCCACCAATACATCACAAAAGTCAGTTTTGTGTTTCTGAATTAACTTCCTCACCTGTGCTGACCTCAGCTAGTTCCATCTCCCCGTACTCTCTGTGAGATTTCGTATTCGTCAGTGTAACTCCATAGGTTTAAAAGGCTGAACAGTAAAACCTGCAGAACAAGTAAAAGGCCAAAGACCCTGTGCCCTCTGCTGTTCTTTCTGCAGGTACTAAGAGGACTGTCTGAAATGAATATTCAATATCTCCCGTGACAAAAATAACCTCTTCTTCCCTCTCACTGCCTTCCCAAATGAAAAAGCTGGGACAAAAAGGCAGTGCAGAGCTGCAACTGTAGGAGAGCTAGAAAGGATCTAAAGTAAATAATAAATCTCAAGTAAATCAGGGATGATGCTAGGTTTGTCCTCTGAGGGCTCTGTGGTCAGAGGCAAAGATGCGTGCCTTGCCTGGGGCTCAGCCTGGGGCTAGGGCTGGGAGAAAGGGAAAGCCCAGGGCTGCAGTTTTAGGGTGCTGGAAAGCATCTTTCAGAGCTAACCTGGGGCTGCTGCTTGATTTTGCTGCTGCTGAATACATGATCTGAGCATGGAGTTGGATGCTTGGCCACGTGCCACCTTACGCTCCAAATTGACAAGGATGCTGAAAGCCACAGAGCCCTTAGGCTGGTACCATTCCCAGCCATCAGCCGAGAGGCAGGAGGATTTTAGTCCGGTTTTGGCGGGGACAAGTGCAGTTTCTGCAAGCCCAGATGCTGCCCTACCGGTCTTTGGATAGGGAGACTCTGTGGTCTTCCTCACGTCACGAGGCAGCAGCAGCTCCTTGCTGAGAGCCTGCCCTTGCTCACAGCCTCTGCCGGCACCGTTGCCTCATCTCCGTGAGCTGGAGAGGCAGGGAGGGTAACGAAGGGCAGGATAAAGCCAAGGCAGCAGAGTGGGGTCAGGTAGACCTGCAGGATTTGAGCTGTATCCTTGCTTTTCCCTGCTGTCCACATTGTCCTCCTCCTTTTCCTTCCTGTTTTCTTCCTGCCCAAATGTGAAGGAGGTTTTCGGCGGAAGGGCGCTCTGTGGTTTATTTCATAAATAACAAACCGAAGCATTTCTCTCCTGCTAAGTCCCCAAAAATCAAGCAAAAGAACCATCCCCCTCTTGACAGAGGCGGCTGCTATTTTGGCTGGCAGTTCAGCCAACACAACGTAGTCCTTTCTAGCGAGTCTCACACTGCTGCATGGCAGCTCTGCCTTTCAGCCCTCAGAGAATGAGCACATTAGGAGCTGAATATAAGCAATGTTTGCTTCCAATTTGCTCAGGCTATGCCCAATTACTTTATTAATGGACTGGTTTGCAGCAGGGCTCAGCTGTAACAAAGCTGTGCTTTAGGTTTGGTTTTGCAGTCCTCCCAATTTTAGAGAAATGAAAATGAAGCAATGTTAACTTTCCTCTGTGGGATATTGTCTACAGAAACATGAGGAGAAGATGCCTCTATAGGCAGCCTGTCCTCTGCAGAGCTCAGTGCTAATGAAAGCAGAAGGACAAATAATTTTATTTTCCTGATACCTTTGATTAGGACAGGATGTCTCCTCAAGAGGTAGTTCAACAGCTTTAAATATCCATTTAATAATTCTTTCATGATAATGAGTGTGGTGCTTCCCTCCGCCAAGCAAGTCCAGGCTCCTCCTGCAATCCCACTTTTGGACTAAGTTCTCCTCTATAGGAATATTTCGTGTCAGAAAAGCTGAGGAAGGCTTTTCAGAGAGATCCAGGAGGCTTCTAGATCAGCTTTCTGGAGTATCAGGAACGTGGTTGCTGACAGCAGTGTGCAGGTAGTGATAACCATGTGCTTCAGAAAACACCAAGCGAGGCTGCTGACCCCTGAGCAGGAAGGGGACACAAGTATCACCCCCACCATCATCCTCACAGACGAGGCTTTGAGAGTCTGGACAAGATGATAGGAAGAGGAGGGAAGAGGAGGTAGCTCTAGATAGGTTTCCACCATTGGAAAGCAAAATTTTGGCCACTTTAATACTTTGCCTCTCTCAGAGATGAAAACATCCAGTACATGTGCTTGGAAATGCTTTGTGTAGAAGGAATCAGTGCAGACAGAGCCGTCTCCTACAGAGCAGGACAAAACATGCTGGAAGGTTGCTGTCTTGTGAGATGATGTCCGGAGCCTGCTATGAACTGGCTCCGTGCCTGGACCGAGACTCAGCAGTGCTGCACGCTGTCCCATCCACAGACTTCTCTGTAACCCGAGGAGGTCATCTTTAAACCAAAGGGTTTAGCGGTGGCTACTTGCTGCTTTTAACTGGTGGTGTGACCTCTGCCATTTTAAAACCTACCTGTTCTTTGAAAAAATCATCTTCAAATAAATATAAATCAATTGTTAGTATATTTAGTGTCCTATGAAGCCTATTAACGTATTTCTTTTACATTTTTTTTAAAGACTTGGGCTTCATATAACATTGTAAAAACAAACCAGAAATTATATTTTTTCACTGCCTGAGGAGGGCCAATAAGCCTAGGCGTTTTGCAGTAAGTACCCACCTCCCATTGAAATTTTTATTTTGATCTTTGAAAACATACACAATACTGAAGCACAGGTGGAAAAGAATGTAAGAAGAAAAAGAGAACGTACAGACCTGGTAAGAGTCACACTTTATAATCACACATTCTCTTCAAATGGCATCAAATGTCAGCTATACTTGGGGACCAGAAGCCATGGCCCTCCTCCTGCCAGGCTACAAGAATGCAGATATATTGTCATCAAGCAAGATGTGGACCTTGGCAGAAAGATGTGGGGATTAAGATTCTTGCTTGGAAAATCCCTCGAAGCGATTTGGGAAAAGCGCTGGCTCCCCAGTTGCAGTTGATAGCAGGGTACTCAGTTTCGCAACTGGTCAACAATATGGGGTGATAGAAGACAATTCACGATAACACACAAAAGAGCCTTAGATGCTTTGTTATAGGATATCATTTGTTCTCTATTTACATAGTGCCCTTGTTTCAAAGTACAAGTGAAGGACAACAGCAGCGAAGCAATACTTGACAATGAAAGCAAACAAGCCATCAGCTCCGGACCTCAAGTGACAACAATAGATTGAGTTTACAGAGGAAAAGAAAAGATCAAGACAGTGGGGGAAGCAGCATAAAAGAAAAAACATAGATTCCTATGGCTACATTTAGAGATTAAATTGTGAATGACAAGGAAGTACTTTTTTGCTGCTTCGCCTCTAGGTAAGGTGCAGAGACCATGTCCCCTTTTCTCTTGGACCTTTTCTCATATCCTGTTTTGCTGGTGATGGTGCCTCAGTCTTCAATACCCCATTGCAATGGATGCTGCAAGTTTTAAATCATCTACAGAGTAGGTCCACATATTGTACTGATGTGCCTGACCTTCTGAGAAGCAATGCAGTGCTTAGCGAACTCATTTCTTTCCCTCAAATATCTGAATCACTATGCCCTTTGCCCCTTCCTTCCCCAAAGAGATTCTGCCTCGTCCTTGTCATCATCTACCCTCTGCCAGAAGAACTGGTACTCCTTTTCTCCCCTGCACACTCTTCTATATGTTGTCCAGGGCTCATCTGCCTCCACCCCAGGAATAGTCTGCAGCTGGGCTCACTGGAATCACTGCAGCCCCCCGGGATGAGAGCAGAAGATGACGGGGGGGAGGAAAAGAGAAGCATGCGGATGAGACAGGGATGGGGAGGATCACCTTTCAGGGCATTAAACCAAGACAGTGGTTATACTTTCTATGCAGGAAGGAACAAATACTTTCTATGCAGGAAGGAACAAACACCTTCATGTTGGCCAAATAAACCCAAATGTATTCATTTCCATAGGCCACCGGCAAAGACGTGCTATGCACAGCCAGTAGCCGTGGGACTGAAGGCGCTGGCCTTGTTGTCCTCCAACAGCTCTAGCCTGTCGTGCCAGATAAGAGCAGACTCTGTCTCCCCAATCCACCCTGGAAAATCCCGAAAACAAATGCTTCAGGACATGTGGAGTAGGAGGGGGGCTCCAGATAACTAAGAGATTCTGCAAAGGACCAGCAGTGTTAAGAGACACGTCTCTGACTTTGACATTTTAAAAGCCCAGGAATTAAAATTTTAATTAATAGTTGTGCCAACAGGTTTTGGCTCCACTTAACAAGATCTCTCCAACAAAGTCCTGAGCCTTCGTTTTCTTTTCGGACTGGCTTCTGCAAGATCAAGGACTATTTGCTGCAACAGGCTGGCTACTGACCTACATAGAGCAGCAAAGCTCAATGCAATAAAGGGCAAAGCTGAACCTCCTTTTTAAAAATAATCTAAGTTTAGAAACAATTTAGATGCTGGTGTAGCCGTGTGACTCCAGAAGCTGCGGAGCCTAAAGCCAGTAGTTTAATCTGTACCTGATTCTTGGCAGACCTTGTGCTGCTGATGATTTTGCATCTAAAAATCTCTGTTTAAGGTCTTTTTAGTTCTGAATGGCAGAGGCATAGGTGGAGGCACAGAGAAACCATATTTCTTATTATGTAACAGTCTCTAAACATAGCATTTTGTATTAATTTAAAGAGGGCTGCTCTAATTTATGCATACTGCCCAACCCAAAGAAGGTTCATATTTCTGACCTAGGCCTCCAGGCAGTATGGCAAGTTAAATAAAAAAATGTTAATAATATCTCTCATTATACGTTTCTAGTTGCTTACATGTCTTTTAACAGTTTTCAGGGCTGGGATTTTACAGACTGCTCAGTGCTGGTCTAACTCTGACCTTGTTGCTTCCAGTGATTGGGGCATTCATTCAAAATAGACCCAAATATGAATACGTAACTTGGGACATGGGGGAATTTATTTTTTTTCTACTCTTATGAAGTAATATTTTGCTTGTTAAATCACATTAACTCAGTCTTATGCCAGCCCTGAAATAATTTATCCCTGTAGATCCTATCTTCATCTTGTTATTATTCAAAGTGGTTGGTGTTTGATGACCCAAGCACACAGTCAATCTTACAATTTCTTAATTTGCATCAGGAGATTTTAAAAGTGCAACTTATGTCATACCTGAGCAAGACACCTTTACATGTGAGAAATTACCAGCCATCCATTTTGTGATCGAACGCATACAGGAAGATTAGTGATCATCTGTAGCTCAGCTGTTATTTTTACTGGGTTATCAAAGCTCTGGGGAGGATTTTGTAAAGCTATTTAGCCTGAAGGAAGGGATTAAAGAGGTTTCTCCCCATGAAACATCTGTTGCAAATGTACTTTCTAATATTCAGAGCAGAATGTTAAAGTTAGTCGGAAAGGGGAAGGAGTTCAGCACTCGTGCTCTCTGCTCGGCCGTCCCACGGGTCAACCCACTGTTTCTTTCCCAGCCCAAAGCAGAAGCTGCCCCCACCACTGCAGAAGAGAGGACTTCTTTGGCTGCTGTGCCCCTCGACACCCTAACGGGATACTGCATCGTCTTCCTCAGGCTTTCCTCCCTTTTGTCAATTAATGAGAAACTAGGATTTAAAGTGACTGTTACAGCCAGAAAGACCAACCATTCATAATCTCCTTCTCTTCTTGCCCTAATTTGCAGACTCCACACTCACACTTTCGTGGTATATGCACTTGCACACACTCTGTTGTTTTTTTTCCTTCCAAACAGGTACCTGCTGGAATAGTGCATAATCATGCGTACTTTGAGCAATAGCTGATTATTTTCCCAAGTGGAGCCCATTATCTACAATCCTTCTATTTGTGTGATTTTTAACGAAAATAAAAATCTGTGCTCACCAAAAAAAAATAAAATAATAGAACATTAAACAAACTTGGGTACCAGCAGTTTTGATACTGATATGGCCCAAGAGTTGTTTTCTGTACTTTTCTTCTCCTTTCACAGGGCTCTCTCAAGCCCACTTATCCCAGTCCCAGGATAAAGCTTGTACTCCAGGGGCAAGGATAACTTTTTTTTCTCCAGTAGCAGATAGGACTAAGTTGTGCTATGCTTTTACTGCTTACAGTATTGCTTTCTATCATATTTGGGGAAAAAAAGGAGATATCCAATAATAAGCAAGCACATTTATCACAGAGCAATATACACTGTGCAAACTTAAGTGCCAGAAGAAGTTGGATAGAAACAAACTCTCAGTTTATTCTCCTGCTACACGCATAGGAGATTTTCAGAGAAATTGAGGAGACTAGACTTGATGTTCCTCATTCTTAGTGCTTTTTTTTATTATTGAGTTTAAGAAAGCAGTCTGATTTTTTCTTTTTCAAAGCAAAAGGAGAATTTAATTCTTCCCCTCTGTATGAGAAGGGGAAAAGTTATATACTCACGCTTATATATGCTGGTCTTAGTAAACTGAAGCTTCAGGAGGGTGGGGAAAGGGCTTACTGGTAGCATGACAGCAGTAGCCTAATAAGAGCCTTAAGTGACACTGATCACACTGCATTCCTGTCCTCAGTTCAGCCACGGACAAGGGATATACCCCCAAAAACACGTCATCATTGTTGCTGATGATGGTATCCCGTCAAACACAAGAAGAGGATAAGCACGACTGTGGTGGACGCTGAGCGCTCAGTAGGACATACCTGTCCTTGCCACTCCGTGCTCCCAGCTCAGAGAAAAGGGGCTGGGGACTGAAGTGTCTCATTCCTCTGGGCCAAGCTCACCTGCTCCAGGTGAGCTGCTGCCAGCAGACACACGAGCACAGAAGCAGTGGGGGTGAGGCAACGATGTACCTACCATGCATGTGTTAAGAAATAATGAAGCAAGGATACTAAGGTGAAAAACTCCTAAAGCTGGACACTTGGGGAGCTCCCAGGAGCGCCCAGGACTTACATCCTCTGGTCATCCAGAAATGGAAGAAGTTTCTTCTTGCAGAACCAGGCTGTGGTAACAGAAAGTAGAACAGAAATTTTTAAGGCTGTTTCAGGCTGATATATAGAAGAGTTAGAATACAGTTTCTAGTGCTGAGTTTGTGGAGAAGGTCATAAATAAGAAGGCAGACAGTGAAATAACAGCAAATGCCTGTGCCTACTGCTATAAATTGCATCCCAAAGATTAACTGGTTGAGGTATACCAGCCAAGCTTTTCCACTATGGCATGGGCTTTAAAAGGTCCTTCAGCACTTCATTTGGTTAAAGTTGTACTGGGAAACCTGGTGAATACATCCTGAAATGTGACAGTGGATACAGTGGCCAAATAACCAGGATTTCTTTCCGAGGCAGTGAGGAAGGGGGAACCAGACTTCTCCCATCGCTGGTATGCACAGGCTACGCCATGGTCCCATTTGGGAGTCGACCCTCAGTGCCTTTTCAGACCTTTTGGTTGAGAACAACAAAACAGTGAAACATGTGAGTTCTTGTCTACTAAAAGCTGGAGTAAATCCAGAGTAATGTCATGAGGGTCATAAAACAGCCTGTAAATAATCGCTGAAAACCTGGGCTATATTAAAACTGGTGATACATGACTTTAAAAAGCTACCATTCCTCTCAGCCTCTGTGCCCACATCCAGGTAACACGCTGCCCCCTCCGTGGGGACGGCTGGGACGCAGCAGTTGACTTGGCAACTGCTGCTGTAATCAAATATTTTCCCTCCAAATCAGAAAGTATTAAAAACATACTGAAAAAATGCACCCTGCATTTTTCTCATGTAATAAATCTGCTTTCATATTTAAAGACCATACTTCTTCCCCTGGCAAGACAAGACTGTGGAATATTTCTTCCCTCAGAAGGCATTGTACCAGCCCGATTTCTGGAGGGCCTGTGAAGAGGTGACGCAGAAGTGCAAAAGAGGAGCTTTGTGCAGGTTGCTGCTGGTGGAGGCACAGGAGATGTCCAAGGGACATCCACGGGCTTTGCTGAAGATACTGCAAGGAGCAAGCCATTACACGTCTTGCAGACTCGGCTGGCTAATGCAGGACAGAAGCCTGCCAAAGCCCTCCCTACACTCAGAAAAGGACTGTCACTCAGTCATGTAAAAAAATTTCCTGCATTCCCCATAGTACACAGGCTCCCACTACAGCACATCTCTGGGCACTGCCCAAGGCAGGTGAGAGCATTTACTCATGCTATAAGACCCCTACAGAATCTGTACAGGCTGTTGTGACCTGTTCTTAAAGCCATTTTGACTCAATCTATTCAGAGAACATCTTCTGTTGGGGGGTGGGTGTATGAGAAAGAAGCTGAGACAATTTCCAGGTCCACCCTGCCTTTGGGGGCTGCTGCCTGGCTTTAGAGGACATAGAGCTGTTCCCTGAAAGGAGTAACCAGAAATAACCGCAGCCTTACACAACATCTGCAGCCCAGTCTCAAACACAGATGACAAATATCTTGCCTTGTGTATAATCTTGGCTATTCTATTTAATAAAGGTATCTTATTAACTAATTATCAGCCAGTGGTTATACAGCGCTCCCAAGTATGGCAGAATCAGGATTCATGGTGTGAATGGTAGCTGCCTTTTTTTTCCTACGTTTTTTGCAAAATAACTCTGGGGAGGCATGCAGAGAAGCAAAGCCTCTGAAACACATTTAATTAGATAAGCTGAATCTGCAATGTAGAATTTGGAAACCGTCCAGGCTGGGGATGGATAATTCAGTAATCTGGCTGGGTGATAGCGGACTCTGCTGATTTATGTGGGAATCAACTGCTGCTCTTCTGGGTTCCCCTTTCCCCTCCAGCCCAGTAATTAATTTGACCACCCCTTCTCCCATCTAAAGCTTCTGGGGCTTTTCGCATTGCCATCCCTCTGCCCTGAAACACACTCATACTTTTGGTTTTCCAGGACCAGTTTTGCAGGTGTAGAGGAACGGAGTGGCACAGATTAGTGAGACCACTGCACTTGATGGGTAAAGGGGCCAAGGAGGAGAGGACTTCCTAGGTCCCCAGTCCTATGGGATTTCTGCTGTACCTTCTTCTTAACCAAGATGCTCCCTCTTCAAGGGAGGGAAGAGGTCTCTGTATATCTCCTGCTGTGTCCCTCACTGATATTTGTCTCCCTGGAAGCGGGCTGTGGAAATAAAGAACTCAAAGAGGCAAGACTACAACTTGCACAAGGGCTGAGAAGCTTCTTAAAGCAGCTCCAGGGCCAATCACAGTCACTGAGATATTCTGAATTAGCAGCACTGTGTGCATGTCAAAGGGCACCCTGATGAAGAAACACAGATTATCCTTCATATTGGCAAAGTAATATCTGGGACAAGCTTGCACAACATTATAATCTAGAACTCAAGGTGTCCGTGGCCCTTGCCCAGGTAACTGCATCTGAACTGTTGCCTCCTCACAGGTTAAAGTTAATTCACCAGAGTCCTAGTCACCATCTTTTAACATTGTCTGAAAAGTGCTGGAAGTGTGCCACATCCCCTGCATCCTCACATCTAGGGGGCAGAGACAAACCCCGAGCTGGTCCATCGAGCTGAGGGCGGCAGGGAAGGGGCAGAGCATCCAGTGAGCAGAGTGATGGCCTCTGCTGCTGGAGGGCAGAGGGAGATGCGGAGCTCTGGAGGAAACTCTTCAGTGGAGGATGGAAAGCGAAGAGTCTCCAATTCTCTAATTTGCACAGCAGATTAAAAAGAGGAGTCGCTGCCTGGCATTTTCTCTCTTTCCAGCAAGCTGCTGGCCAGCCGCTTTGGAAGGAAACTCATCAGTTTGTTTACAGTGTCACCTGGAGCTGCAAAATAATTTTTCTGTAGCTAGAAAATATTTGGGCTCAACCAACACTCCGGCAAGCCCAGGGAAAAATACCATGAGGGAGGGGGAGGGAAGGCTGGAAATGCAGGAGATGTGCTGTGTGTGCCCAGCAGGCTGCCCCCGCCTCGCAGCGCAGGTACTCCCCCTGCGCCTGCACAACGCAGCTCAGCAACACATCTGTGCTCCAGAGGATGCTTCAGCTTCCTCGGCCTGCAAGCAAGAACCAAGGCATGTCTTACAAATAAATAATCTCCGAATGACAGAACACGTGAAGGCTGATTTCAGAGGGCTTTGTGTGCTGGGGTGGGTTATTATGTGTGTAATGAGGTGCAGGCAGCGACTGAAGCCTTCCCTGCAGCTCTCTCCTCCCTCCTGTGAGCTCCCTGGTCCTCACTCACACATTTGCTTTCACAGCGTAATCCGGCTTCCTGTGAGAACCGCTCATCTTCGTCTCTCCTTCTGCCTGAGTTTTGCAAAGCTGTGAAAGCAGACTATCTTTGAGACATCTAACACTCAACTCCTTTTGGTTGAAAAGTTTGGGTTTCCGTTTAGGGAAAACAGTTGTGGTGTAGCTCCATTGCAGGAGGACTTCTTAAAAGCCTAATGTCTGATGACCCTTCAATTAATCATTCTTTCCAAAACCAGTTTATTTAATACACCAGAGCTAAAAAAAAAGTGCAAATATATCAAGCACATGCAATATAAATTACCTATTCAACTCTAATAGCATTCAAGCTTCATGAGATTCCTTTGCTGGTACCTCGACCTATTAGCTGAGAACATTCTGCATAAATCTAGTCTCTTCAAATCAGAACCAAACCCACTTTTTTGATGACAGCAGGGAAGGGAGCCTGTGCTTTACTGTTTTTAATGACAGAACAAGAAGTAACAGAGTCTTCTTTTTCCAGGATTCTCCAGTGAGCATTTTTCACAATCAGTATCTTTTCTTCTTTCAAGGTAAATATATTGCTCTTTTGCCAGTTGAAATATGAAGCCAAGGAATCTATGGAATCTATATTAATCCCATCATTTTAAGCTGAGAAAACCACCTGTAGTCTAAGAAGCTAACAAGAATAGATAGTGACCAGCATCAAGGTTTCCACTGCGGTTTGACTCTTGCTGCGTGCCTGCTGTCCAGACAGTTCTCTGACTACAAAGGCCAGAGGGAAAGCGTTGTCTTTATTCTGTGTACATGCAATGTGGACACATTCTGGCTCCATCTCTTCTAACAAACCTCTCACTATTTGTCTCACTTACCCACACACACATACCAGCACCTTTTCTGCAGAACAGTCACTACTGTTGCTGGTCCTGTGTGCAACCCAAAGCAAGAAACACCCCAAAGCAATAAAGTGATGAAGCCAAACTAAATGGCATAAATCCCAGGTACTGTAGGAATATGGTGAGATTGGAATAATCTAATTTACAGTTGACAACCCAATTCTGGCTAATTTCAATCAAATCTGATAAACAGCTCCAGAAGTCACCGGTGGGACTGACAGAGAGGTGAACAAGCAGACAGAAGGATCCTTACAAAACCAGAACAAAACTTAATTCATCCAGGGACTGCTTTGTCTTCTTAGGACTCATCTTAGAAAACATATACCCACTCACATGCAAATTTGGAAAAGGGCAGGTAAAACTTCTCTGGCAGGTGGAAAGTCACGCTGATATAATGCCCTGCTTCCCACTGCATGCCCAAATCTTTCCCAAAACAAACCCTCTACCCGTGCTTCCATTTCTGTGTGGGATAGATGCATGGTCAAAGCAGTATCTTTTGCACAAAAGTCCTGTTTTCACCCCACTGATCTTACCGAGGCTTAGAGCATCGGTACTGCCTGCCCGAGTCTGTGCTGTGCCCATTTCCACCCTTTGGGACTCCCTTGAAAACAGCCGACTGTATAGACAGAATGGTCAGAGATATAAACGGTGTGGGATGTGCCACAGATGTTTTTTACCACTCATTCAGAGAGAGTGAACTATAAAGGAAACATTCGGGACTTTTGCAGGTCATAGAAGGTCAGCATTAAAGACAAATGAAATATTATTGAACAGTTTTTTACATTTCTTAAATCCTTCCTGCAGTCTCTTCTGCACCAAGACCAATCTAGAAGTGTCAGGTGCAAAATGTATTTCCCATGAAGTCCAGACGAAAATCCTTAACATCACTTCAAATGTAAACATGTAAAACAGGGCAACATGTTGTCCTAGATATCTTCAGGCACAAACGTCTCGTTTACACTAAGATACTGCTCAGTGTCTCAAGGCTGCACCTCTAGCAGTGGCATATTCACCGTATCTGAATAGTTTAGCACGATTTTAGAGAAACCACAAAGCTTTTCAGGAATATCAGCAAAACCATATAATGGTAAAGGTTGTGTGGCACAGAGGCAACAACAGTGGAATTCAGCCATCAGAGGATCATACTGGTGGTGGATGCAATCCAGATTTAAAGGACAGCCTACAAGACCCATCATAGTGAAATTCAGAGAGACGTACTTCAGAGGAGTGAAGAACTTGGTTAATATCAAAAAATAACACACATTCTCTCCTGACACCATGAATAAAAGGAGGCTCAAAAGGTCTCTATTAAGAAGTACATTAAGAAGTACAAAGTTGCCATAGTCTGAGGAGCCCCAAACTAATATGCGTAAATAGTAGTTGGATGGGTTCTATGTGCTTCCACAACAGGGTAAAATGATGTTGAAAAGCTTCCAACACTGTTCACGGTTGTATAAGGATGTGATTTAGAATGAATAATTTATTTTAAAAAGCATGCAACAGAGAGGCAGAGCTGTAAGGCAAGGTGACAATCAGCCCCCAACTATGTGACCCTTTCTTTGGGTGCCCTATCAGGATAGCCTTAAGATTACAGCCTTTCCTCCCAGATTAAAGATGGACTGATGGACTGTCAGATTAGCCCTACCCTGCAAAGCAGATCTGCCTTTCCCTTTTATCTCCCAGCTTTCACTGCCTTCTGCCTTTCTCCATCTGATTAGATGAATTATCAAAGCATATTTTTGTGCTGAGAAGAAAACCCCATCCCAGCACAGCATGGATGGATTTTCAAAAGAACCTAATCTTGGTTTTGATGAGGCTTCTGATGAACAGAGAAGATGAAGCCTGCTAGTCTGTGATATGAGGCCACCGGGTACTCCTGAAGGTTAACCGATGGGTGTTCATGGCTCTGAAAGGCCTCTAGAATCATAGAATGGTTTGAGTTGGAAGGGACCTTAAAGGTCATCTAGTTCCAACTCCCCTGCCATGGGCAGGGACATCTCCCACCAGTCCAGGTTGCTCAAAGCGCCATCCAGCCTGGTCTTGAACACTTACAGGGATGGGCCACCCACAGCTTCTTATTATAAATCTCTTCCTCATCACCCCTCTGTCGTCACTCCTGTGCCTTCCTCCTTGCCCTCGGCTTCTTCCAAATGTCTGCCACCACCATCTTCCCCTACATGTCTCCTATTCCTGCCTGGATCTCCTACGGTCAGTGCTGGAGCCAAGCCCAGCTGCCTTGCTGGAGTTCATCAGCTCAGGATCTGCCAGCAATAGGTCTTGGCCCCGCCAGGGCTGGTGCACCTCACCACCAAGGTGCACCTCTGCCATCTGAGGCAATGTGGACACTGAGGAGCCACAATGTCACCCAAGGCCAACAGGGACCCACGGCACCGTTCCCTCCAGCCATGCCATCCCGGGTCAGGAGCCTCTGCGCAAATTACTACGTCTACGTATCGCAGTGATCCGCCTGTCAGAAATAGTAGCTTCGGTCTTGAAGTTGGTATGAGGCTGATGCTGCACCCAGATTAATGAGCACACTCACTCTCAGCAGGGCCAATTAGCCAGGGTAGGCTGGTGGGTTAATTCAGTTCCAGAGCTGGCTTGTTTTCTAGCTGTGACCTTGTTTGCCTCTAATTTGGGTACCTTTGCATGCTCTCACACTACATCTTGAGACCTGGCAGCATCTATGCCACTTCTGAAACGCCGCTTAGTCATTTAGTTCATATAAGCCTTGCCACACTCAGCAGAGCTATACATAAATATGTTTTAAATATCCAGGCACCAGCACACTTCTCAGGTGGTTTCAGGAATCCAGCCCACACAGCCATTTAATGCCAGCCTGAGAGTTGCTGA
This sequence comes from Limnodromus scolopaceus, assembly GCA_028565335.1. Classification (NCBI taxonomy): domain Eukaryota; kingdom Metazoa; phylum Chordata; class Aves; order Charadriiformes; family Scolopacidae; genus Limnodromus; species Limnodromus scolopaceus. Next base: position 53,096,474 of record JAOXNO010000033.1, on the reverse strand, counting down.
TTGCTGCTTCATGCAAAACCTGGCTGACTCTCACAAAACTAAAACAAATTGCAGCATAAAATACGAGAATCGAATTAAAATACTAATGATCACCATGCTGCCAGTTCACATGAAGAGGGGACAGCTAGAATGGGCACCCAAAAATATGAGTTCAGTGACAAGCCCTGAGAACTGCTTACATCTATTTGAAGAATAAAATCCGGTCTGTCTCCTTCGTTTGCTCTTGAGGGAGGAAACGAACTCGTAAAAGATGTACATAAAGTCTTCAAGAAAACAGTTTAAATGAGGTGACTGTCTTCAGATTTACTTTCAGAATAAATTCCCTTACACTGGGCTCATAGTCATAAAGGTCAAGGCAGTGGTAGAAAAACACTTAGCAGGCCTTTACTGTAAAGACACAACCTGAGCCAAAAAAGAGTTAAAGTTTTTAAAAGTCAGGAGAAAATTGCTCATTATACTTGCAATAATCTGAATTACTGTACCATATCCATATCTTAGCATTACCTAGTCATCAAGGTTGATATATCTTGTTATTGCCATAATTCTCCAAGAAGCAATTGTATTACTAAAGACATGAAAAAAAATGGAATTCTCCTGATTAGTAGGAACACTGTAACAGGACCAAAAAAAAATATTGTTTTATTCAGTATCTTGGAGGGATAGACAGAACCAAATTTCTGAAAAATTGCCTCTTTCATGTCTCAGAAAATTGAGCCTGTAATTATATTCTGGATCTTGGTAGAGACTTAGTTTTTTATATCATTGTCATGCACTTGTTCTTTATATGTATGTTAATGTGCCTTTTTGAAGTTTTCGTAATTTTTATGTATAGATGATTCATTTTGAGCAGCAGTCAAGGAATCTTGAAAATTTTCATCTTTTCTCCCCACGTTTGTTTTTTTTTTGCAGATCCGGTCACGGCTTTGCGCCGACGAGGGTTTGTCCCCGAGTGTTTTCAGTCCACTTATTTCCAGAAAGAGTCCGGAGCGAACCCGCAGCGACCAACGGGGAGCTGCAACAACCCGAGCCGAACCCCACGGAGATACTGAAAACGAGCTGCCGTGAGGAATAACTCCCTTACATTGCCGACACGGATGCGCTGGGTGCGCGGGGCGGGCGTTGCGGGAGGCCGGGGGGGGGGAGACGGATGCGGGGCTCCTCCAGCCGCG
>JAOXNO010000033.1:53084110-53095205 GCA_028565335.1 Limnodromus scolopaceus | reverse complement strand
GGGGGGAAGGCGGGCGGCGTGGGGAGGTGCGATTAGCCAGGGGCCCCCCCGGCGGGGACGGGGTTATCGCCGGCGGGGACTCCTGCCAGGTCACAGGGCAGTATTTCTCTGAAGCGGACAATCTGCAGGAGTTTAGTCATAATAAAACAGGATAAAGCGTGTTTTCGTAAACACGGCAAGGACGCGGGCTCACGCTGCGGGGACAGCTGCGAAAACCGCCGGTGTTTCGGAGGCTGACCTTCTCAGCTTCAACTTTTAAGACATTTAATGCTTTGTAGAATATTCAAACAGGAAGCAGTGACCATGAGTAGAAAGTTAAGGTCTGAGTGGGGGGAGGAAAAAAAAGTATTTTCAAGGGCATATTATGCTTGGGATTTTGCTTTTGCAAAATCCGGTAAAAACAGAGGGAATTGAGGGGAAAAAAGGAAGTAAAATTTTTTCTCAGACGTATTTTCCCACAGAATGATCAGTGAAGTGGAGACGCTCGTTTCAGTTTGTGCAAATCTCCAGTTTAGGGAAGTAGGTGAATATCACAGGGGGAATTTCAGAACTAAATGTCCGGACCTCTCAGACCCGTACCCTGCGCAGAGAAACCAAAAGGAAAACCTCGGGCATCGCTGGCACTTCCAAGATTCCATCAAGAACTGCGTTGCTCCACTCACCTTATACTGACCGGAGGGTGGCTATTTTTGCCCGCAGTCCTAACGCCGCTGCACAGTGATACCTCCCTATGGAAGCGTGTGGGGCTTCACGGGTGGGTTTCATCTGAGCTTGGCTGATCTTCCAGGCTGAGCCCCACCAGCTGCCTTGGCAGGGCTCTGGGCACAGAGATGGGCAATGAAAGGGCACAGACACTTTCACAGCTCTATTTGATACAACGTCGAGGCCTTCTTTCTTTTGCTTATAAAAGGCTTTCCATTTTTCAATGCCTTACTTCCCGCTCAAATTTTAGAGGTTTGCCAACAGATAAAAAAATTAGGTGGGCACTTTAAATGTTTAATCCATCTCCATGTCTGCTCCTAGGTGACCTAGACATTACTCACGTACTCTTGCACAGATGAGAAAGCTTGTGCTGGCAGACCCCTTGCAGGACTAGGTCCATACTTCAGGAGTTAAGACCAGCCCAGCCTGCTCAGCCATCTTTGGCTTTGGCATGCCGCGTATGAGAAGGCCAGCTGTACTAGCAGTGGTCTGGACGTCTAATCAACCAGAAAGAGCAAGCAGCTATCTCTGGTGTCCTCCCCCGTCCCCCAGCACAACACATTTTTCCAGAGCCACTGATATTCTTGCAGCACAGAACCTGATTTATGACTAGTGCCTTCAGGAGCCACCGCAATGCACACACTTAATTTGATAGTAGCACAAACTGTTAACGTTTACAGAGAATCCTGCTGTACACGACTTGTATTTACAAAAATAAATAGTATTTCCTATTTTCAAACGTTCAAATCTGTGAATATGAATGCTCCTGCATTTGTATAAAAATATCCTCAAGATGCTTGTACTAAGACGTTATTGAAACATGCACAAATATATAGAGAGATGTATGTAAGAAACACATTATGAGAATTAAAGAAATACACTAAATATACTCTATCAGAGAAATACACTAAATAAATACCCTCTTTTTTTTTTTAATTGCCTATTCAGCCCATATAACAGTCCAACAACCACGTTGCTCAGGTGGATGGTCCCCTCAGCAAGAAGTCCACAAAGCTGAACTTAGCAGTCAGACGAAGAAGTTGAGCTACTTTCTGACGTCCACACCTTCAAGTACGTTAAGCAATTAGCAGGAACCCTTTGTGGATTAGCTTTTGCAGGCCCTGCTAGAGGGGCCTCGTGTCCTCAGCCCGGCTGGCACTGCACGCTGGTGGGCTAATACGTGGGTTAAACCCGCGCAGCCCCGTGCCACTTGCTGCAAAACCACCTTGCAGGTGGTAGCAGGGGCTCTTCTATTAACTCCCAATGCTTTTAACATCTACGAGGTATCTGTTTGCTAGAGGGCAGTAAGTAAAGGTGAAAAGGGCCGTCCCGTTGAGGTGCAGCGTAGAGCTCTGCAGCAGCCTGCAGTAGCCTCGGGTGGTTTTTATGCCCAGGATTAACGGGGCTTGGGAGGGATGCGGGAGCAGCACGCTGAATCAAGGGTCGGAAATCGCTTTGCAGGGCAATTTCTCCTGTGAGATTCAAACCCGACGATGATTTCCCAGTACAAACAAACACCCTACTGCCCTGCGTTCAGAATTTGTTTATTTAATCTCAGCTTTTGTACAGCAAAGGGTGCAGCTCAGAGCTTGTTTGGATGAGGGGATAACGCTGCATTTCATGGACAAAGGTTTGGCTGCCAGTGACAAAGCTATCAGAAAATTTGGGAGAAGTGAATGCTATCAAAATTTTGTTAAATTTTGATAGCAAACAAGAGAAAACAGAGAACTTGTTTTCCATCAGAGACACCGCGTCATGCCCTTTTTCCCTTATTAGGGAAGCCAGCGAAGCATTTCTGTTTATGCTGAACTTACTCCTGGTAGTTGTGGATACAATTAGGTTCAAATGTGTGTTATTATTAGAAATCTTTATCTCCCAACTACATACTGAACTTTGATGAAAGAAAGATTCTCTTGGATCCATTCTCAATCAGATGGATTTCCACCCCTGGGTTTATTTTTTTTCCTCATGTTCCTTTTGGCCTCATGAAAGATGCAGTATTAAGGAAAGTGAAACATTTCTTTTCCTGCAAAGTCCTCTCCTTGTAAAGGCAGCATGCCTCTTTTTTTCCTCATCCTTGATTCTCTGTCCTTTTGGTCCATTTCTTCTCTGCAGTTTTCAAGCATCATAAAAGCTGCAATTCGCTTTTCCCTAGGTTTCTAATAATTCTCTCTTACTTGTTTCTACAGCCTCTCTCCTATTCCCTTTAAGAAAATTGCCAACACTCTACAAACTGCATAATGAATAATAATGAAACATTTTATTGCACACTTGGCTGTAAGCACACTCATGAATTACCAATCAAGCCATAAGTTTGATTATGAATGAAGATTTACACTTAACCTTGCCTTGGATGTATAGGTGCGTTAAGAAAACCAGTAATACCTGTGACAGACAGAAATGTCTCCATGTTTCCTGTAATAAGCAAGAAAACCCTGTCTTGGTTTGCTCTTCAGCAGTCTCAGGAATATGTCTGTGGAATAAAAGTGGAGTTTTTTTCTCTTAGCTGAAGGACAGAGCTGCATAGTTCACCATGCCAGGCTAATGTATTTATGGTCCGAAGAGCTCTCCTCACCCCCAGCCTTCGGGCTTACAGTGGAATCCAAGGTATGCAATGATGATATGAACATGATATACTTTACTGTAACCTGCGCTTCAGGCAGCTGTTAATGCCAGTCTAGCTTTCTGCAGTCTGCAGCCAAAGGAAAGTTGTCTGCAGCATATGTATAGCTTCAGCCCCCAGCATACCTACTGTGAAGTCTATGGCATGCTGAAGTAGAGGCCAGAGGACCAAAGAGCCATTTGTTAAAATTCAGGTCTCAGATGTTAATGTATATTTGGGATCATTTCTCTGCCTATGAGAGAAATTAATTTCCTCCCTGCTAAATTACTCTTGCGGTAGCGTCTGAAGTCTCGCACAGAGAGAGACACATTGTACTAAACTTTACAGACACACTGGGAAAGATCACAGAATCACCTAGGTTGGAAGGGACCTTTTAAGATCATCTAGTCCAAATGACTAGATGATGGTCCGGCTCCAAAGAGATAAAAGTCAAAGGTAGCAAAAAGGTCAAAACACATAAAGGAGAAACCAAGAAGTCCAGTGGGAAGGGAAACAGAGAGATACACCGGCGCCCCACAACTGCTGAGCAGATCAGGAGCATAACAATTTGAACTCAGTCTCTTGGCTCCCAGACTGATCTTCTATTGCATGCTGCTGCTTCTGACAGTCTTGGTCAGGGAAGAAATGCCTTACTATTTCAATATTGCCCCAGATAACCTCTTTGTAAGTCGCTCTTGCCATGCAGACCCCTAAATTTTCAGCCCCGGTTTATGTAAGTCATATGCTGCTTTGTTAACTGGAAGATTGTTATATTTTTCACCGAGTGTAAATGCTTTCAGTGGCAGGCAGGTCAGTGATATCCCACTCCCTGCTTAGTTTATGAACACGCCACGCTTATGCACGTGATACAGATCCCAAAATGTGCACAGTGAGTTTCTCTGCAGCATCTCAGTTAGTGGTTCTGGTCCTGAACAATCAGGGAAGGGAATCAATCAATCTTACTGCTTCTCCTTGGACTCTTCCTCTCATTGATCTGCGAAAAAGAACATGAGTAATTTTTCAGTTCAGACCCTCAAAAAGCTAAGCAGTGTGGAAGGATTGCTTGGTTTTATTTACATGCAACACTCCTCCTAAGATATCCTCATAGGATATTTACTTTTGTGCAGCAGTATGACATTGTTGACTCACCTGTGCTTTTTTTTTTCTTCTATAATGATCAGCTGTTTTTCTACTGAACTGCTGCTAGTGAGCAATTCACACTTTTTAATTATTAATGTTAATTTATTAACATTAAATGATGTTTATCATTACCTAAATGTATCTCAACGATGAAAATACCAAGTGAAATATTACCAGAGGCTTCATTAGCCTCATCACATAGACTCCCAGCTTCTCCCTGTACTCTTATTTATATGCATACATTAGCGAAAGCAATGGCAACAGGTATTGATTGTACTGTGGATTAGATTTTAATTATTACAGTACATAGAACAAAGACACAATTAAGTTCATGCAATATACAACTGCTGTAGGATGAATTTACCTTCTTTGCAACATTTTCGAGGAAATCATTCTGGTATGAACTGACTCTTTTTAACCACACTGCCAAAATATAAACCTGTGTTCAAAATGCAATACACCAAGCACATCTTCAGCGTGAGGGTCTCAAGAGGTTTTTGGAGTGCAGGGGCATCACCCTTGCTTACAAAGAGGTGGAGCTCATGTATGGACCCGGCTATCACCTACATCTGGATTTCCCACCTGCAGAGCCAGCTCTCAGGTGCCAGACCGAATTTGCAAGTGCGCAGTGACGGGCAGGCTTTGTGGACGGGGGGAGATAAGAAGTAGGTGCAAAAGTTGCAGCAGATCAATGTGGACAGCACAGACATGCTATTTATCTTCCCGGAGCTCCTTGGAAAGGGCTCAAGACACCTTCAAGGGCAAGGAGAAAGTAAGCACCTCCACGGCTAAACTCCTTAGTGATCTACAAAGGATTAAGCGTTAGAGGGAAACAAGAAGAGTCAAAGTTCTGTAATTGATTTTTGGCAGAGAGGAGCACTTAAAACAGCCCGCAGATTTGGTAGTAGCAGGCAAAACTGATTTCTTGGACCGAAGTGCTGTACGGAAGTATGAAAAGGGTGTAGACAGGAAAAGATGACAGCAAGACCACAGGGCAAACACAGAGCGCAGGAGCTGCCTGAATGTTAAGAGGAGGAGAGGGAAAAGAAGGCAAAAAAGGTATTAATACAGATTTTCTTTCCATAAAAGCCTTATTTTCTACTCGATTTGTTTCCATTTTACCTTAGCCTTTGACATCAGTGAACGATGTCTGCTCGTTCTAGCAATAAATCTAACCCACACTTTCTAGATTCCACTGTTTGACAAGATTTTGGAGCTTTGCCATTTGATTATTTGCACTTTTCCACTGAAGTGTTTGTCTGTGTGACATTCTGGCCGCTACATCCATCCTAAAATCCACCTTGGAGTATGTGTAACAGGGGGGTTTGCTCGCCTGAGCTTTTTTAAAAACTGAAATGCAATTCTGAAAGAGGAGCTAAGCTGCGTGCGTAGGACCGCGGGACCACTTCAGCGTCCTGCCAACACGTTCGGAGAGAGCAAAATTAAACATTTAAGCATGCTGATTAAGGCATTGATTCTGCAAATACTTACTCCCAGGCTTAATCCCTTTGAAAGCAGGGGGACTATTCACGGTCAGAAAAGCTGTGCCTGCGAGTAAACGTTTGCCTCCCTCAGCCCTTGAGAGCGATTGCAGGCGGTATTTTTCTTCTAGGTGGACAGTGCTCACTTGTTGGCGGTCCCACAACGATGAAATTACATGTATTGCAATGGTGAAAATTACACAGGACTGCCCCTAATAACAGCCTGTAGTCAGTAATTGGCTCGGTGGTGAGACGAGAAGCGCTTAGTCATTCCGTGAGAGGCACACAGGAAATGCCGAGGTGAACTGTCGTAATTAGACACATACTATTAGTATTTATTAAAACACAACTAGTCACACTGGTTGTGCGCATTCTGTAGGCAGACCTTGTGAAAAACTGAGTAATCTAGCCCCGGCCCTGCAATATAGGCCTTGTTTACAATAGAAAGTTGTGCTGACCTAACTGTGTTACTGGAGCTGGAGCTGTACGTCTCCCATTTAGGAGGAGTTGTATCAGAATAGCTTATTTTCCCTGAGCAGAAGGAAAACCAGTGGCAGTGTAGAACACCTCTGCACCACTATAAGCGTGCATCAATTTAAATAGTACGATTGAATGGGTTGTAAAAATTCACGCAGCTCAGATAATGTAGTTAAATTGGGACGTGATGTATGAAGAGAGCAGGCTATTTCACAAATAAATGTGAATCGGTGAATCTCACCCCTCTTGCATGCGAGAAGGAGGGGAAAAGAGAAGTGAAAATGCCCAGCGTTTAGGATAGAGCCTTTTATGCCTGAGCATCTTGTGACTTAACCAGCATTTGCAATTCAGTGAAATGCAATGTATTCATTTGGCGGCTGCCTGTAAAAGTACTTGACTCGGTCTGAACTGATTCCTTGAATAGGAACGAAGAGGGAATCACCACAGCTGGGGGGAGAGAAGCTGCTCATTTAAGAAAACAGTAAAAGGTCACAGAAGGATAAATGCTTCTGCCAACATTAATTTTACTATAATGTTGCTGTTTCTCATCCTGAAAATTGAAGGGATTTTTCCTTGTTCTTCCAGTCAGAGAAGGTAATGCATATATATGAATAAGAAACCCACTGTGCTACGGTGGAAGCCGGTTCATACTCTCTGAAGAAGGTTTCTGTTTTCCAGTGGTGACTGATGAGCACGACGGTGCTGGTGGACAGACGGCAGGACCAGGCGGCAGAGACTGGGCTTCTGCGCAGGACCCTGCCTCTGGCCTGCTGTAACACCTCTGGTAAATCACCTTCTCCCTCTGCGTCTCAGTTTCTTCCTTTACGAAATGAGAGAAGGTCAATTCGCAAAGCACTTTGAGAAACAACAATGACAAACAAGTGCTATATATTAGTTGGGTGTAATTGTTATTAGCTTCTACGCCTTCTTTTCTTGTGCAACAGCCACCATAATAAGCAGAAATTTCACCTATGATTGCTTATTAGATAATTTACTAATTTTGAGTCCAAATCTGAATTCAGATTTCAAATGAAGTTCAAAGCTTCAAATTATTAAATGTGTTTTTTTAAGTTTGAGGCATTAATTTCTTTAAAATCCATGGTATAGAAAATGCAAATTTGCATATAGAATACTTCAATAAAGCACATTTTCTTCCTATTTATTATCTAAGATATCCAAATGGACACAATCAATATGGTCAGCAACATTACCTGTTTTTGAAGATTCCCCTCATTACGCATTTATAGAGAAATTGCTACAAGTAATTCCATTACCAATTGCTACCAGTAATTCCATTAGGCTGAATCACCGAGTAACCTTGTTTCTGACACTAGAACCAGACATATTGCATGAAGTAACGAGCTGAATGCATCATGCACTGGGTGGCTGCTGAGAAGGATATACTGAAAGTTAGGAAAATATAAAATAGTAACCAGATGCAGGGTCTCACAAACTGAGCCAGCATTTGGAGCCCATGGTTCTTTGCTGTATCTTACTAGTAAACTTACTACAATTAAACTGGAGGGGGGAAAAAAAAAAAGGAATAAAAGTTTTGATTTGCATAATTACCTGGCATGTAGCACATCTTTTATGTAAAGTCTTGAATATGGAAATAAAAATATTCACACGTGAAAATATTTTCAGGTCAGAACCAATATCATAGAATCATAGAATAATTTGGGTTGGAAGGGATCTTTAAAGGTCATCTTGTCCAACGCCCCTTAAATGAACAGGGACATCTTCCACTAGATCAAGTTGCTCAGAGCCCCATCCAACCTGGTCTTGAATGTTTCTAGGGATGGGGCATCTACCACCTCTCTGGGCAACCTGTTCCAGTGTTCCAGCACCCTCATTGTAAAAAAATTTCTTCTTTACATCTAGTCTGAATCCACCCTCCTTTAGTTTAAAACCATTACCCCTTGTCCTATCACAACAGGCCCTACCAAAAAGTCTGTCCCCATCTTTCTTATAAGCACCCTTTAAGTACCGAAGGGCCGCAATAAGGCCTCCCTGGAGCCTTCTCTTCTCCAGGCTGAACAGCCCCAACTCTCTCAGCCTTTCCTCATGGGAGAGATGTCCCATCCCTCTGATCATTTGTGTGGCCCTCCTCTGGACCCGCTCCAACAGGTCCATGTCTTTCCTGTGCTGAGGGCTCCAGAGCTGGACACAGTACTCCACATGGGGCCTCACTAGAGCAGAGCAGAGGGGCAGAATCACCTCCCTTGACCTGTTGGCCATGTTTCTTTTGATGCAGCCCAGCTCATACTCGAGGGATACCACTTGTCGCCAGTCTCCATCTGGATATTGAGATGTTGGCCACTACTCTCTGCATGCAACCAGCCAACCAATTCCTCATCCACAGAACAGTCCATCCATCAAATCCTTATCTCTCCAATTTAGAGAGAAGGATGTTGTGGGGGACTGTATCAAAGGTCTTACAGAAGTCCCAACAGATGACATTCGTAGCTCTTCCCTTGTCAACTGATATAGTCACTCCATCACAAAAGGCCATCAGGTTTATCAGATAAGACTTGTCCTTGGATATTGTCAGGTGTTTCCATATGTAAGTTCCAGGCATGTTCTGTCCCTGCAAGATCATATTTGGTCTCAGTTTTATTGCTTTAGTTCTGTAAAGGATCAACTATAAATAAAGTTAAACTGGAATAAAAATATAAATAAAGTTAAACTGGAATAAAGGAAACACAAGCTAGTTCCACCTGCTTGTATACTAACTGTGTGAGAATAGCTACTCTTGCTTAATTCAAATTATTTCTATTTCTGTTTTACAGTTGTTTCTATTTTACATATACTAGCTAAATTTATGTACATTAAGCAAATAATTATATATTTTAAATGTTTATATTATGCTATTTTTGTTGATATAGCACAGAAATAATCTAAAAGGTAAATTTCAGTCACAGTATTTGTCAAATTATTTATTCCATTGCATAATGAACTACTTTGCAATTTTTGTATTTTCTGTATTCTTGGTATATGTAAGAAATTCTTTTTACACGGCACTGAATCTTTGAATTGCAATAATATATTATTTTCTGTGAGATAGAAACTTCCTAAGTATGGAAATGGTTTGCTCCTCAAGTCCTGGTAAATTTTTCCAATATTTAAAGGTATAGCCTTGAATATCAGTGCCCCAGGCCCCACTGGTTTTATCAATTATCGATTTTACTCAGCCGTTTGCAAGGATGTGTGTCATGAAATACATGAGTAACTTTTGTTTTATTAAGTTTCTTCTGGATATCATCCCAGCATCTTCTGGCCATTCCAAATCTTGTTTGCTGTAGAGATGGGTTTGAATTAACTCTCCAAATTCAATGGCTTCCCAGTTCAAGGCAGTTCAGATGCAGACTCTCATGTACTCCCTTCTCTTAAAAATTTCCTGCCTTAGTTAGTGCCCCTTAGTCTTGTTCCATGCTCTTACCTGAAAACCCTGTGCAAATTATGAATGCTTTTTAAAAGGTTTTAATTTTGCCCAGATTTGTATGAGAATGTTATTGTAAATATGTATCTATGGATGAGGAGAACAGTCCAGGATCATAACAGGCTGAGTTCTTCCTGTTCAATTAGTTGTAATTTGTATATCATTCCGGCCTTAACCTAAGAAACCACTTTAACCTGTGATTAAATCCCAGTGAAATCAAGATCTCAGCACACATTTAAGGCTTAGCCTACACTTCAGTGTTTAAAACTGCAGCTTAACAACATGCATTCCTGAAGGAATATTTATCATGGCAAACCAGTATTTCCCTATGATTGGGACGCAGTCTCCAGGCAATCCGCCGAAAGAGATCTAAGAGAACATGAGACACTGAAAAATTAATTAAATAACACTGAGACAACTTAAATATTCAACTTTTGTGAAGTCTGACATAGTAAGTTTGGTAGCTCCACCCTTTCCATACCCTGCAGGTGATTCTTGGCATTATCTCAGTGCTCCACAACCCACACTCCCTTATCATTCACCTTCAAGAATTCAGTCAATCTCTTGAAACACACATGGAAATGATGTACGCTTGTACTGAGAAATGCAGAGACGTACCGTTCAGCACTCCTATCTGAAGAAACAGTGCAATTTATAGACATTAACATATATTAGCATATACATGCACATTTCTGGATTTCTGCTTTTACTTTTATGACCCTGTGCAACAAACTTTGCAACACCGGCATTTTCTTCTTCCCAGGGGAGTAAGGCATTTGTGTATATTAACCAGGTGAACACAGATTCGTCTCTGTATAGCGCCTTCTCTGACATTTTGCTGAACTGAAAAATTGGCTGCATCATTGTTATTCTGTGCTTTCTAGAAGTCTGCACCTGAACTGACTGCATGCTGGAGGTGGGAAACTATTAGAACCTTATATATATGCTATACCCTGTCAAAGTGTGGCAGAGCTCATACGGTCCTTCCCCAGCGCCCTTCCAGGCACTGGGGACTACAGGGTATGTTCATTTCCAGAAAACTAAATGTACCCCATACTGCTTAACTAATGCTTTACCTTCAGAAGCAGGTTTTCCAGTACAATACAAATACAAATATTCTGCTGTGACTTCTTGTGGCCTCCCTTATATTGTAGCGTACACATGGCTTTTTTGATTATCTGCACTCGTGAGACCCCACCTGGAGTACTGTGTCCAGCTGTGGAGTCCTCAACACAGGAAGGACATGGACCTGTT
>JAOXNO010000033.1:53047293-53064664 GCA_028565335.1 Limnodromus scolopaceus | reverse complement strand
TGGAATGGGCTGCCCAGGGAAGTGGTTGAGGCACCATCCCTGGAGGTATTTAAAAGATGGGTTGACACAGTGCTTAGTGGCATGGTGACGTTGTCATCAGAGTTAAGTTGATGGTTGGACTAGGTGATCTTAAAGGTCCCTTCCAACCTAGACAATTCTATGATTCTGTAATATTCTAGGCTAAGTACAGTGCAACACCTGCCTCGCTTGTACTTGAAGCAACCAGTAATTTCTTTGTTATTTCCAGGCTACTGTTGTGGTGAGATTGTTTGTTTGTTTTGAGGCTGAATCTGCTGAATGATACAAGTACAGGGTACAGTTGCATGGATCAGTAGGGAATCTGTGTAAAAATGTTTGAAGTACATATCATATCTGTTGAAGTACCTGGATTGGCTTCCACACTTCACGTTCCAAAAAGTAGTGCTGGTCTGAAAGACTTGCATCTGAATTAGCTAAAATGTAGTTTTCTGCTTAAAGTGCTGAAAGGAACAATCCCACTCCCTTTCTTAACCAGATGTAGAAATTTTGTGGCAACGGGGTGAGTTGATTGCTTATGTGTATTAAGACTAGCCCACTAAAAAATGAGGTTTTTTTTCCATTTGGAACAAACTGATCCAGTTTGTCCCTGCAACCCCACAGTGGATGGGTTAAGTACAAGGACAGAAGAGTGAGAGCACCAGGAAGTGATGATGGGAGAAAGAGTAGACAATCTTCTCTTGGCAGTATGGAGTCACGGTGCAGTTTGTATTATGCTAACTAGCCTTTGAGTCGACAGCCACACAGGTTCCTCTGCCAGGATGCTGCTGCTGGTATCATTCTCTTGAAAGTTAGTTCCTGCTGGCTTAAAAATCATCATTTCTGTTTTTTATGGAGTGATGCTTGTGCTGGCAATAGTAGTAATTACTTCAAATTTTGTTGGTTATATGCAGCATTGTTTTAAGTGGATTTTTTTAATGTGAAAAATATTTACTTAAATTCGTTGTCATTGCATGCTGATTTGTATTTTTAAACTTATAAAAAAATTACCATAGTTCTAAGTTACATGATATGTGTACCTTTTTTTCAGATAGGATTTTAAAAAATTGTAGTCTCATTTAAAAAAGGAGTAAAATTTATTTCAAACACCAGTTTTAAGCAAGCTTGAAATTTAGTTCAAAATCCAGTCCAGAGAGTAACAAACTAAACTGGAAGAAAAAAACTTCTCATGGCAGTTTGTTCATTGGTTTTTTAAGAATGGAATTATTTAGGTCTGTATTAGTAACTGAATAATTTTGGACAAATTCTTACTTGAATAATGTAACTGTTGCCATTGTTGACGGCAGCTGGTCATTCAAAATTAGTGATGCAGTATTCACTCCTCTGGTTTCAGATGGTTTATCTTTCCACTTACTAAATCTGATCAATGTTTGAAGGTGTTTTTAACAGTTGTAAGCCCTTCTTAAAATTATACTGAAAATTTTGTAGACATAATGCTTTGGGTTGGAGGGGGTGCAGGTTACAGATGTGCTGTACTCACACTTACCTGGTACCGAGTGCACAACAAACTGTGGTACCGGAAATTGTTTTATTTGACAGTTTTTATTTTTTTCAGAAATATTCTGGGCTCCATTATGTTTATTGAAATGGAAGCAGTGGCTATGTGCTGCGTAATTAAGTGCTTGCTTTTGATTTTCTTTAATGCATCTTTAATATTGAGTCTTGACATCCTGAAACAGTTTCCTGAGTGATGCTATGAAATAACAATACTTCTGTCTTGAAGGTAAAATTTGTTCCCTAAATTATCAAGACACCTATTGAACCATTATCAGCAAAACTTGCCAACTATTAGGGCTTATTAATTAAATTTTTAAGTTGTATTATATGTAGTTAAGAACCACTTCCTAGGTCTTCACTATGAAGAGATGCTTCTTACAAGTCTGCTATATGTAGTAGGAACCCTTTTGAAAGAGTCTGTCTATGAAGCCACTTTTCAGACCTTTTTACAGTTGTATAAAGTGATGAAATTTTAGTATGTGGTGGGCATAGTAGGCTGTGACAGTTCTTCACAGTGTTTGTGGGTTTTGCTGCTGGGTCATACTTTTTCCATCTTGCATTTTTTTTTTTTTCCCTAACTTACAAATTGTGTGTTTTCTAGCTTATATTAAGTGTTTGTTTTGAGAAAGTGGAGAGTGTTCAGATTACTGAGAATTTGCGATTTTGGATACGCAGCTGAACCCCTAGTGCAGGTGGCTCACCTGCAAATTCTGCAGTCCAGTAACAGTTGTTTCCCATAGCTCAGTTTTTGCTCTCTGACGGGATTGATGTTCTGGCATCTTGTCACAAAGTTCATATATATGTTAATGATGCACAGCCCTGTGAGTGCATCAGCTAATTGAACTCCTCTAGCTACTTTTGGGTTGTTTTTTTTTGAAGTGTTCTTGTATCATAGTGAACATGAATGTTTTATAAAAACAGCTGTACTGGTTCAGACAAAGGCTTTGTCAAATCTGGTACTTTTCTGCAACAGCATCTGTAAGTAAGTTGTTAGGAAGGGAAAAGAACAGGGAGAGCGTATGTGATACCTCTCCTGAAGACTCCCTCGGCTTCACACTATTTTCAGTCTAGGGGATTTCCTGAGCCTGATATGGTTTGTCTAGTTGGAAACTCTCAAGGGATCTCTCTTGTTCAATTTCCTTTGAAGCCCATCTAATTTTTTTTTTTTTTGAGTCCTCAGTATCTTTTGACAAGGAGTTCCTACCTGTTGTGTCAAGTTTTGTACATAGCTCTTACTAATGCATTGGTACTTTTCTATTAAAAAATCCACATTGAACAGTCAATGTCATCCAGGGAGAGGCACATCGTCTTTGGTATTACAGGACTGGGGTTGCATGTGATGTACAATATTTGTGTAAAACATTAATTCAGTGACACAAAGATGACTTAGGTTTGTTCTGTGATTTGCTCTTTTGAGTATTGCTGGGTTTGAGCTTATAGTTTAATGAAATATCTGCCATATTACTTAGATCCTGGGATTAATAGTCAGCTCACAACTCATTGTTCCATAAATTAATACCATGAGGTTATTATTCCTTCTCTGTCTCATTTCAAGTTTACCTATACTGAATTTTGTTTGCCTTTTTATTCCCCAGCCCTGTTTCATATGTACTGTCTGTATTTTTTCAGTTATTTTGTATTCACCTATCCCTGATAGCTTGCTGTTGTTTGGTAGCTTCTTTGCTGTGTCACCTATCCCATTTTCCAGGTCACATAAGCAGTGCAGGTCCCAGTGCAGAATCCTACAGAACTGGGCTGGTGACTCCCCTGGTGTCATCTTGGTTATATCTCTGTTCTTTTTCTTTGCTAACCTAAGTAAATGAGGCTTATATGGTAGCTCTTGAATCCTTTGAGTAATTCCATTAAGCTTTTATATAGGATTAGCAGCTTCAGATTTTCATTTGGATAAGTGTTATGAAAATAAGCTTGCAGATTTACAAGGAAAAAAAAAAGCAAACCTGCAGTGATGCCCACAGACTGGTTTCTGTCCCCTCTGCTGGTTCTCTGACTTGACTGAGTTACACTAGAACCATAGCATAAGCCCAGCCTCATTACAAATGAGATTGTATCATTCTTGCACTTCCCGATAATACTACTTAAAAAAGGAAATTCAATGTATATCTTAAAAGTTAATTCACAGAGCTGCTTTTATTCTTCTGACCACTTTTAGTGTTCCTTGCTTTGATTCCAGCCAGGCGTTTTCATCTGTGTTCCTCATGGCACAGCAATGCTTCTGAAGCTCTGTGGCAGAAATTGTCTGAACTGGGATGAAGGGAGAGGCTTGTTTATAGCATAGGTATTATAATTTTTCTTGATTTATGATAGTGTTTCAGTGCCTTGGTCATGAATCAAGCCCCTGCTCTGCTGTTTATTAGCCAAATTTCTTAGATTATTGAGGAATGTAATTTAAAAAATAACAAATTCTTTTATTTCTGAATTCACATGTCTTTTAAATGTCATGTGAATTTTATTAAGGACACAGATTCTATTGTTCACTGGATTTTAAATAGGCTTTGTTTCTGGGCTTTGACAGTGCCCTTCCCAGTGTGTGGCCATTTGGTTTGTATGTTAAGGATTTGTTTAGATTTTTCACTGAAAGAAACAAACGAAATGATGGTAAAATTGCTGATGCCTCCATAATGTATGAGAACAATTTTGGACTTCTGTTACCATCATATGATGTGACTGTGCTTTTCATTATCAGTCTTCTAGGGGGGCCTGAAATTTACTGAAGTGAATATGTGATTTTAGTATGTTGTTTGTTGACCAAACTTGATAAAATTTTTACTTTGATTCATACTAATTAGGATTTGCATATTTTTGCTACATATGGTTGTCATGGAGAGGAAGGATTGTTTGCTTTTACAACCATTCTGGGTAAAAATGCTACTTCTAAAAAACTTAGTCCTGGTTAAAAAATGTCGAGACTTATATCCACATTATATAAATAATAATAATTTAAAAAGGTAATAATTCTATAATTTTTTTTTCATACAGTGTCAAAGACCATACCGGGAGGGGAAAAAAATGCTGAAAATGACAGCTGTTAATTGTAAACTATGTAATATACTAGCATATTTCACAGAATAATAGAGGAAACTTTATATAAAACAGCAGTTACGGCTTAACTATTGTGTAAGAATGTGTTTGGTCTAATTGTTAACATGCAGCAGTAGGCAGAATGAAGCACTGGAAGCACAGATGTAATTCCTTTTGGGAGTAGAAGGAAGAAAAAAGGTAGAATCTGTATCTTTTATCTAAGACATCTCTGTAGTAGACATACCAAAATGTGTAAAGAGTAATTTTGAGGCTTGAGAAACTTTGTTTGCAGATTAGATAAATAAATAGGATATAAATGGTCAACTTCTTTCAGAATGTAGATCCTGTAATGTATTTTTTTCCACTGAGAGTGTAGACCCCAGTGTCTAGGTGATTTAAGCCTGCAGACAATTTGCTTCCTTTTTAAGTTACCTTTTTATGATCTTCAAGAAGTAGTCCGTGGACCTTTAGTTTACCTGAAGGAACAATAGTAAGGGGTATGGTTTTTGCTCTCCTATTCCAATATTTCTGTTACTTTAAGAGCTGATAGTAGGCATACCTTTAAAAAAGCTTGTTAAAACATTAGGTTTACGTATTTTTTTTAATTGGAAAAAAAAGTTTATTCAGAACTTCCGTGTGTAGATACATAATTTTCAGACACATCTTGGGGCTGATAAAATAAAGATAAGGTTACCTTTGATTCAGTGGGTTTTGTGGTTTGGCTTTGGTCACTGTTTTCTAAGAGTAGAAACAATTACAGAAAAAGGCCTTACCTTTAAGCTTCTTGAAATAATTTATTTTTTTATATGAAAGGGAATTACGGAGAAAAAAAGTTTTTGGAGATGTGGAAATATCTTGCCTGGCATGAGGATCTAGCCAATCTGCTTTTTGTTTTGATAGCCTGGTAAGAACAGATACTAGCACTTTCTTGGTGGGTTTGTATCCAGATTCGTTGAAGAGTGATTTATTTACACCTTTCTTTTACTGCACTCTGCTAATCTTAGTGTAATTTTATGCTATCGTGCTGCATTCGTGTAGGCACAAGTGTCACAAGAAGGTGTTTGTGTGGGCCTTTTTATTGTAGTACCAAGACAGTTTTTTAAAAAAATCTTTTTTTATTATTATTATTATTTTATGCATTTACTATTACAATACCCATATTCGATTTCACTTATGGGGAAGACTAGGATTATTTAGTCTTCAAAACCAAGGTTATTGCCATGCAAGAGCCAGGTTCTGTTGTGGGGAACAGACCTTAAGTGTTCCATTCATCGGTCCTTCTTCCTGTTTCTTGCTGTAGGTTATTTGAAGTTCTTTATTTTCCATAACTAGATTTTCAGGAGAGTAAAACTTGCTTATTGTTGTCTTCTCTCTTTTAAGTCAAAAGAATATTTAGTGACTATCACACCGAGTAGAATTTTGAAAAAGAGTGTCTGTTCTAAGATAGCCTAAGTTGTAGAATCTGAGTGTTTACACAGTATTGTATTCTCATTCCTTTACAAGACACTTCATAAATTGGCTCTTGTGCCTATAGTTGTTAAGATGTCGACAGCTTATCTAACAGTGACCTTGTTAAGGTCATTGATTATTATTACAAAAACTGGGTGTTAAAAGGAAAAATTTGACTAGGAAGTGGGCAAAGTAGAAATTCTTTTGAAAGAATTTCATCATATATTTTTGACTTCAGGAATTGTAAGTAATCAGTAGTTTTCTCCAACTATTGATAGAGATTTGTACATTTTTATTTGGTATTTTTCATTATAAGACTTGTTCCTTCATCATATTTTATAGCTGGAAATGGAGTATTCTTTCCAACTTGGTGATCAAAATAACTAGCCTTGCATTAATTACTAGGGCTGTATTATAGTCTCCCTGTTCAGATTAGCCATGGTCATTGTGAGGATGGAGAGGGTTATTTTTAACAAGACAGTGTGAAAAAGGTTAAAAAGAGGTGATTATTTGTCAGAAAATGTTATCTCTAAAATCACGCTTCACATCTATTAGCAGAAATGTTAATTCTTTGAGTGATGTGTATCAACTTTGATACGGAAAGCCTCTCTCTAGTATGGGATGGTAAAATACTCTGCATGAAATCTTTTTAATTCTAAAACGTAATGGAAATATGTTTAAGACTTACTGTAAAACGAAGTACTTGAGACATTTGTAAAATGAGAACTTCCAAATATTATTCCAGAATTTTGTTCAGATTTCCAGGTTTTATATCATGTATATATTTTGAAACTTAAAATAATGTTAAAATAGGTACTTGAATATGATATTAAAAAAAGCTTGACTGTAGTATTTGAACATCATAGAAATTTTGTTGTTGTCTCATTTCTTAATTCCTGTGATAACCTGTCTCTCCTCTTGCTGTCACTCCCCTCTCCTCCTCATATAAGATAAGCAAGACACGCTTTAACTGATCAGCCAAAGTAAATCAGATTTTGTCAGCCTAGATCTCAAGAACTGAATTTCTTGAATGCCTTATGAAAATGAGTGTTAAGATAGAAAAGAGAGGCCACATTATCACCTCATTCAGGGAAAAGCTGAACTATAAACTCAGTCCTTAGTAGGCGCTAAGGATCTAAACCATGTGTCTAAGTAAGTTTTGATTGAAGTGACTTGGTATCCAGAAGCCCTTTGCTTTGCGATATTATAGAACCATAGGATGGTTTGGGTTGGAAGGAACCTTTAAAGATCATCTAGTCCAATGCTGCCTATTGTAGACAGGTATGTCTTTCAGTATATCAAGTTGCTCAAAGCCCTGTCCAGCCTGACCTTGAACACTTCAAGTAGGTCATGCACAGCTTCTCCAGACAAGCTGTTCCAGTGTCTCACCACTCTCATCTGGATCTATGGGTAGATGGGAGACCTGCTGAATTAAAATAAATTTAATTTCTTCTTTGGTCATTTTCTCACTTTCCGCTTGGACATTGAGCCCTTCACTGTAATTCTTTGGACACCGCCATCCGGACAATTTTTTTTCCCCTCCTGATTTTCCTCTCCATCCGCTTTTTCATAATGCCCCTTTCCAATGGAACTTTCTGCAAACTCTGTCAAAAAGTTGGTGATTTCCTGAACATTCAGGCAGTTCTGCTCCATGTCTCAAAAAAGACAAATCAAGAGTGTCAGTTTTCCTGGATCTTTGAAACAGGGAGTTTGAGGGACTGACTGGAATTGTGGTATTGACTTAGGGAGAGTCTTCATCACATGCTGTGATGGTGGAGTACCAACAGGAGAAGGACGAAACAGATTTTTGAGTGGAATGGTTTTCTTCAGCAATTAAGAGAAAATGAACTCATGAAGAGTTTGGACTTGTGGCTCTTGGTTTGGAGTATCTTGGTCACAATATTAGACTTTTCTCATACTTTGTGTTCTCTAATTATGTGGTGAAACAGTGACCTCCAGGCCTTTTGCAGGATGTTTCCACCCACTGTTGTTATGAGATTCTGACTAATGCAAATATGTTATTGACAAAGATTGAATACCCTTGCATTACCTACTTTCTCAAAAGTAGGAGAAGTAAGGTGGCTTTAACATAGCGTAGTGTTTTGTCAGCTCTGTAGGAAGTGATTATAATGGGTTTCCTTTTGATGGTGTCACAATTGACTCAGTAAAGATCTGGAATGTGTAGTTGTACCTGGGTGGTGATTTAAAGCAAGCTTCTAAAAACTACAATCTTTTGTTGTGTGGACATAGGTGTCCACTGTAATATCATATTTCAATTTTGGTCACAAAACACATGCTGCCCACAGGAAATGCTACCAACAGTATGAAGTTTAGATAGTTATATTAGGTGATGTCTGTTTTGGGTGTGTTGGTCATCTTAACAGTGGGGTTGAAACAAAACAGTAGATTTTGCTTAGATCCTTTAGTCTTTGTTTCCTTTCAGATATTTCCTGGTAGGATTTGAGCTTTGTTTCTCTTCTTTTACTGAGAAGCTGGAGAGAAGAAAGGCAGTCTACACAAATGTCAGATTGGCATGGGGTTGATTGGCAGACCAATCCAAAAAAAACCATTTTTGTTTTTTTGTGAATTAGAGGGCAGAATGTCTACACGTGTGGTGCTTGCATCTTCTGCCCATTACTTACCAAGATTGATTTGGGATCGTGGGTGGTGTAAGTCTTAGGATGGTTTGTCTATTTTAGGATATGCTTTAGAGTGTGAGCTCTCAGGTAAGACTGGTATATGATTTCTGTAAAGAGGGTTAAATGCTAATTCTGGCACTGATAAATTATGTTCTACCTAATTTTTTAAGTTTTCATGAGGACAGATTTTGGGTGATAAAATGTTTTGCTATACTGAGGCAAGGCAAGTATTGGAACTAAAAAGCCTCCAAAAAACCCAAGCCTGAAGATAGCAACTATTCAGTGGAAGGATTTATGAAACTCCTGGCCAGATTAATTTCATAAATTTGGTGTTTTATAAACAAGATGCATTTTTCTATTCCAGAAATGGAAATCACTGCAAAATAGTATGTTTATATTGTCTTCTAATGATAGAAAATATACAGCTGGTCTTTATGCAAATTGGAGGTTTTTTTCAGCTGGTAGTGAAAGTAATAAAATTTCAACTTTCTCATAGAGCTAGGTCAAACATATATTTCAATCAATGGATTAGTTGTGAAGTCTTTGATGAAAGGGTCTCTCTTCCTGCGTTAAAAAGTACCTTTCTTAAAAGTCACCTTTAAACTTGGAATAATTCCTGTTACTCTTCAAAATGACACTGAATAGGTGTACTATATATATGCCTTAAGCAGTATATAAATGGCTGCTTTCTACATTGGGTGTTTTTTTCACTGTTTAATATTACTCATGTATGGATACACATTATCACAACTTATCATTTTTTCCTCTTTATAGGTCCTGCTGGGGACTTGCATCTGGCCTCAATGTGAAATTAAGGTAGAAAAACACATCTACATATGTGTTTGCTATTAGGATTTAGTTTATTCACTGGTCATGCCTGAAGAGTGATGTTCGTCTCTAGACGGCTAACTGCCAGGAAATATAAATGATTGTCCTAGAAGTCAAGCCTCTCTCCTATTTACTGGAGTGAAAATCACCTCCAGATATCGACGGAATATCAACTACAGAAAATGCTTCACGTTATAAGGATGCCAACCACCTAGATTCATGCGCCCTATCTGTACAGTTGTTGTGGATGGTTTGCCATCTGAAAGCTCCTCAAGCTCTTATCCAGGCCCTGTATCTGTTTCTGAAATGTCTCTGCTACATGCTTTGGGTCCAGTGCAGACCTGGCTGGGACAAGAGCTAGAGAAGTGTGGCATTGATGCCATGATTTATACTCGGTATGTCCTCAGTCTTCTGCTGCATGATAGCTATGACTACGACCTGCAGGAACAGGTATTTACATATTTTAGATGTTGTCCAGTGAAAGTGAGTTTTTGTATCAGTTATGTTTTGTGTATTTTACATGGGTATGGCTCAGATGGGGAGGTGGTTGTCTTTCAGTGTGTGGGTGGAAGGGGGGTAAAACCACACGGGAATCAAATTTGATGGGTGAAGTGAGATTAATGTAGTTAGTGTGCTGTATGAGCAATTACATTAAGCAAAATTTTCACATTGCTACGATTGATACCAGAATTAGCAACACTGGAATGTTCTGTATCGTAAATGCAGACATTCAGTACTTGTTATTATAAGGTTAATTTAATATTGGAACATTAGTAAACTAATGTAATTATTGTAAACTGTGTGTCCAATTGCCCTGCTTCATAGTAGTTTTTAGACCCCCCATCACTTCCCCTCATAGATTTCATCTTGTGCTATTTTCAGTAAAGAATAAAAAACCCCACCATACTTTCTTTTTAGCATTCAAATATTTAAAATGTATTATTGCACATACATTATTCATCTCTTCTAAAAGAATGTT
Organism: Limnodromus scolopaceus; assembly: GCA_028565335.1. Lineage (NCBI taxonomy): Eukaryota > Metazoa > Chordata > Aves > Charadriiformes > Scolopacidae > Limnodromus > Limnodromus scolopaceus. The sequence continues at coordinate 53,054,197 of JAOXNO010000033.1, read as the reverse complement.
AATGATGAATCCTGATAAAAGGCATGCAAAAGAGTTGTGGAACAGTGAGTCGCTCTACATGGCTGTTACACAGATTCACTTGTCTTCCCCTGTCTTTTTTGAGTATCAGAGAGGCACAATTGTATTACTTTTTCCATCTGCCTTTATTGCTATGGATTTTATGTGTCCTTAGAATATACTTTTCAGTTCTGATTTCACCTCTTTTTCTTTTTTCTTTTTTTCTTTTTAATTTCTCTGCATCATCAACCTATATCAAAATACTTTCCATAGTGGAGTTGTCTGGATATAGGACTTGGGGAAGTTCTGGTGTTTTCAACAAGGGATGAGGATGCTGTTGATCGTAGACTTCATCTTATAAAGTGGCTGTGGTTACAGTGGGGAGGAAGGAAAGCAAATACCTCTTATTTGGTGGCTTAATTATTAATTCTTTTTTGTTGCTGTTGTTTTAGTTATACTTAGTACATTGTTATCTAACTGCTCCAGAACTTTCATTGTTTTCTAGTTTACCTTTTTAAAAATCTAGCAAGAGCAGAGCAGGGCTTTTTGGAATAGATGTAAATGTAGCTGAAGCAGGAAAAAAAATTGTCAGATGCTGCCAGTTTCTGAACTCGTAGCAACCATTACTGTGCATAAAAGCCTTCGTGCTTCCATTGTGCGAAACAGAAAACTTTACGTGCAAAAATAATTTTTGTTCAAAATTTTATCTGGCAGCCGTGGAAGTCACTAGGAACAACCTCATGGTTAAGGATAATAATAATTCAAAAAACCCACACTGTAAGCAATTTTTAGAATGTACCTGAACAGTGAACTTCTTTAGGTCTTGGTCAGATGTAAATAACTGTATTTTAGAAGGGGACAGAAAGTTCCAAAACCCGTTTTGAAAGGTGGTTATGGGGTGAGGACAGAAAAAAGAAACTAAGTGAAACCACACCAGAATTTGAGGAGCTTTATAGATAGCCCTGTCGCCTTGGGGAAAAAAGACTTCTTTCTTTTCAGTCCATCTTAGAGCATAGTCAAAACTGTGAAGTCAGTACTGTGATAATTTGAAATGACTTAAGTGCCAAAATTAGTTTTCTTTTTGTCAGGATTTGCAAGAAGCAGGGTAACTGTATTATGAAAACCTCATTCAGTTTATTTCTTGTTTCAATACCTTAACTGGGCACTTTGTGGGTTGATAGCAGAGCTTTAAGGAATGTGCCTGCTCTTTTTCCAAGTTGATGATCTGAACCTAATGAGCCAAAGAGGGAAGGATACTACATACAGACAGGGTAGCCAAAGCCTGTGCTGCTGAGCAGGTGCTGTAGTACAAATGTACAGGGTGTCTTCTGAATGACAGCAAGATGTGAAGAAGCTGGAAGTTTCTTTTCCACGTCCTCCAATTTGATCCTGCTTATAATGTACTTTTATTACATTTGTTCCCTGTACTTCAAATAACCATTTTGAGACCTAATACCAAGTTAGTTTTGGGATGATATTCTGTAATAATGACTAAGTGCATATGTTGTGAAACATACTCTTATCTAATTCCTTTCTCAAACAGCTTAATCTTTAAAGACTGCAAGTACAAATTTCTTACATGGAATACTAAGGAAATCTTAAAATACATCTGCTTGTACTTCTGTTTATTATTTTACTTATTGCCTACTTGTTGTATGACCTCGCATTTTAAAATTAATTTTTGTTTAGTTAAATCATTCAGAAACAGGAAAATCTGTACTCTAAAGCATATATTTGCATATAAGTAGTGTCAGCCATGTTTTGGTGATGGGTACAACACTAAGACAAAGGGGAAAAACAAATACTAGTGTTGTTTATAAATAGAAATCAGGGAAGAGTGCAGCAATTAAACATCTAAATGAGAAACACAGTTGCTGAGTTCATATAATTCAGATTAATTCCCATGGAAGAGTTGATTCTTGACGCCTCAGGAATTTTTTCTCCCATACGATTCCTTTGATTCTTGAGAAAGATGACAGAATTTCCAGGGAAAGAACTGTTCTCATAGTGGGTTTATTGCAATGATTTCTCCCCAGTTTAGAGGACAGCTACAAAGAGGATGAAGGCTCTCTCTTCATAAGGAGCCACATGAAGAAGAGAAGGGACAATGGGTACAAGTTGTTCGGCGTGAAGTTTTATCTGAATATGAGAGAGAATTTTTTATTATTATTATTTTTCTTTTATTGCTGGAACAATTGTTCACTGGAGCAACCTCCTCGGGAACATGAGAGTCCCCATTGCTGGAGGTTTTCAAGATGGAGTAGGACAGGGTGATAGATAATCTTATCTAGGCTCCCTTTCCCTCAAATGAGCGGACCAGATGATCTTTTGAGGTCCTTTCCAACCTGGACTGTTCTATGATTCTACGATTCTTTGTTTCTAGAACTCTGTTTCTGTGGGGAGTGATTAGCCATCACTACTTCCCCAAAATACAGCAATGACTTGTTTTGAACAGGTTAAAAGGAATGTGTGGTCTCTGAACACCCAGAATGGGATTACACATATGAACAATCCATTGGAATTTGGTTTTTGTAGGGGTGGTGACGAGGACAACTTTTGGAAGTCTTAATCTTGTGGATACTTTATAAATCATCTTCATTAGAAATGTTGCATACTAAAGTTAAGATGGTCATTAAGAACCTTTCCACCTCAGAATGTTGATGACATCATTAGCACTGTTTTAGTTGCTTCAGGGACCCTCCTTCCATGCTTTTTTTTATAGTGTCATCAACTGTAGCAGGGAAGTCAAGGAACTCTGAAGTCCTTGACTGAGGTTCTGTCACATAAGTACAGAAAGATTTAAAATAAAAAATGAATGAAAACCCATCCCCAACCTTACAAGGCATATCCAGCTATTTAAGATACCAGTGTTATTGTGTTATCAGTCACTTCTGTTCACATATAAAATAAGTATTTGAAAAGAATATGGGAGTCTTGATTTACTAGATCTCCAGTGTTATTTTTGAGAATAAGCAGGATGTTCCCTTCTGGTTTGTTGCTAGTATCTAGTATTACTTTAGTGACGTATTTTTATTCCGACTCATGGGTTTGAACAGAAATATCTATTAAAATAGTGGGAAAATTGATTAGCAGGTATGTTTTGCCCCAGCTGTGTTTAAAATTACTAGAGAACTTTCAAGAAAGGAATCTTGTTTATGGTAAATTGCACTGTGGTATCAAAATCTTCCAGAGCTGCTATGGTTATATAGATGTTATACATACTTATCGAGAATTACTGTAACACCTCCTAAATATGCACACTTTAAATATTGTTTATAAAATACTCAAATTAACTTATCATTGGCATTTATAACAAAATTCTTATTCAAGCCATACTTGCCACTTTTGAAAGTGAATCTAAAAGCATAAGATGTATAAGTTCTTAAGTCCTCCTTCATTCTTAGTGTGTGCACTTTTTATTTTATTTTCCTCTCCTCCCCCCTGCCCCCCCTTTTTTTTTCTTCAGCAATGATATTGCTGGTGGGAGGGTTTAAGAGAGCAGAAGGGAGGAGGCTCTTTGGGATTTTTCTCCAGCGTTGACTGATAGAGGGGAGAATACAAAGACAATATGAATTGGATGAATTGTTTTCCTTGATTATTGTGACACAGCAGCATGCTCATAGAAGTAGTTTGGGCTAGTTAAGTTCGGGTCTGTCCTACCAGGAGATAAGTAAGGACATCAGTAGTGATTTGCCTTACTGTATTTTTCTAGAAACAAAGGTGTTTCTTGCTTACAAACTTTCTAGAGAACATGATTCTCAAATTGATTTACACATAAATTAGATGTCTACATGGTCAAAATTACTAAAGGAATCTGTTGAACCATGGTATATAACATACTATATTCATTACTTGGGTCCATTAAGGGTTGGTTTGTTTGTTTTGTTTTTTAAGGTTTGAGGCCTGTCATTGGTCTTTGTTCAAAATGTTTGGAAACCACTGGTATTTTGTTCTGAGGTAGATGACCTTTTCGATGCTTTTTCTCTGTTAAAGAAAACCTCATAAAATTGGTATGGATTTAAAGACTGTGTAAGGGTAACTAAAATGCAGAGTGTTTCTGTTAAGTATGTATGCTTTCATCATTTGCATTTTATTACTGATTTTTATTTTGGAAGAAAGGATAAATTAAGGAGAAAACATCATGAAATTACTGACAAATCTTTAACTTTTGGAGACCCACAGAATTGCTGTTGAGGGAGATCTGAACATTGTGAGACAGTCTTTTGACTTCAGACTAGATTGATTTATTTTATTTACTTATTTTTTTAATCAGAATGCCTTGCTACTAGTTTCCTAATGCTAAAACAACTGGGTGCTTTTAAGGTTTCTGATTGTTATTTAAATGTTAATTGGAAGTATATTTGTAGATATACGTGTTCTCAAACCAGTTTGTGATACAGTAAATATTGCATTAAGATAGTATACTTTGTGTGAAGTGGAAGGTATTGTCTTAAAATATATTTTGTGTGAAGCATTATTTCATTGGTCTTTATTTGTACAGTATTAACATCAGTGTTCTGTGTTGTGTCTTTTGTATAGTATTTGTAAGCATAGCTGTTCCTGAATATAACAAGTTTGGGGGTTTGTTTGGGTTTTTTTGTTGTTTTTGCCTGCAGACTGTTCTTCTCTTTGAAGGGATGGAGCCTTTATTAAAAAAAATAAAACAAAACCCAACAGCTAGACGCTCTGTGAGATAAAGGCTTCGTTTGTAAGCCTTTGGTCATGCAGTATGAAGGTCTAAATGCATTTGTTATGCATACTTTCCATGTCAAGTGTCTTCTGCTGCTTTTGATCTATTTCTCTCAACTCATTTTTGGAAGTTGATACTATTTTTCTGACCCTCAAAAGTAAAAATCCTTAAAGTTATAAAAAGAAATACAATATTTTCCTAACTCTGAGAACTAAGTAGCTGTTATACTGCAAACTCCGTTCTTCTGTGACCAGCATGAGATTTTTCCTTTTCATTTTTTCAAGAGGGAGGGTTTAATTCTGGAAGATTAATTGTTTGTAGACTGATTTGAAATATTTCCATTCCGGTAATCTTTTACGTGGTGCGATAGAAGACGTCTTCAGAACAGTAGCTACACTTCTGCTGACTCTCTGATCGTAGTTTTTATTGTTGCTTTTTCATCGTTAGCACGTACATATCTAAATGCCAAAATGTAGGGTTTGGTTTTTTTTTTTATATTAGAAGAGAACAGCAGAGTGGTGGAAAAGAGACCTCAGCCCACATACGATAAATTTTAGGTCTTTACTCTGTGGTTTTATCATTGTAAATGCTTTTGGCCTATCATGTCGAGCTAGGACAGGGGTATCGTGGCCAACTCTTGTGCATTTGGCTAGTGTGTGCGGGTGACACGGGACACCTTTTGCTGTCAGCACTTGTGATGCACCTGCTGGGTTGCAAGATCCAGTGGAACGAGGGGCGTTTGTTCTGCCTGCCATCCCGTGTGAACCCAGTAGAGGGACCTGATGTCTGGATTTATATTCTAGTAATGGATATTTAGTGTTTCGCGTGTATACGTTAGGGGGAAGAGGATGTGTTTTGTTTTGAAGTGAAAAACTTACCGTAACCTAAAGATAGGAGGAGAAATGAGGATTTGGTCCTCTGTACTACACTGAACCTGTATTAAATGTTAATGTGGCTGGTATGGCTATTTAACAAAAGTGTAATTGCAACTGCTCTTCTGTCATCCCTAAGAATTAACTGTGGGTCACTCTAAACCAATTTTTTTTAATGCATTAAAAGATGCAGACTATAGCTCCATTATAGTAGGATAATGCATGCTATGAGGCTGCTGCACGTGTGTCGTTAAGTTCCAAAGTTCACCAGCAACAGAAGTAACTTTCTTGAATGCAAAAACATTTTCAGTTCATATTTGTGTTACTGCTTATTAAGCTGTGCAATATTCCTGCAGGAACAATTTAAAAAACTTTCTGACCTCAAGTTTGTTAATCATTACCCAAACTAAGTATGTAAAATTCAAGTTGTGAAAACTTGCATATGAAGAAGAGAATAGTCAGGTAGGCAAGGGAACTGTGAGACCGAGACTTTTGCCTGTACTTTTTTAATATGATTAACTTGAAGTCGTTGGAGTATTCAAATGCGTGCATGTTTGCAGGGTTGTGAATAAAATGTAAACTGAAGAAATACCAGATTTATCATATTTAAGAAACAGTACTATATCCTCAAAGTTAACGTGCCCATAAAGCTTATTTATTAATAGAAAAAGTTTAAATTTTTTAAAAGCTCAGACAGCTAAGTTAAAAAGCTCATAGAGGGAAACTTAGCTCTGCTCCCTTCCTCCCACCCTTTTAGCAGTGACCAGCTGAGGATTGTGTAAATCACATTGTCATATTTAAACTTTGGAAAAGAAATCTTTTTTGTATGCAATGTATGCAAGCATTGTATGCAATATTAACTTGGTGACCAAAATTGCAGCAATGTGGACTCCTCTTCAATTAAGCAGTAGAAGGCGACTGAAATGGCTTTACTGTAAAGACATGTGCCTCGGCAAATTCCCAGATCTCCTCTCTGATCTCTCTGCCTGTGCAGATTTTGGTCTCAGAGCAGAGTTTCCTTCTAGTGCAATGGGCTTTGTCCTGTGAAAGCACCTGTAGTTGGGTGTGTGAGGAAAAGCTGCACCTAGAGTTGTTTTGCAGGTGCTAAAGTCGTTTCAGTTGGATTCCTCAAGTGCTGTTGTTAAAGGAGCTTCCAGCCAAAGGTCATGTCACAGTTCTGACCAGTGCAACTCAGGTTCCTACTGGTGCAGTGTCTCTGTGGGATTTTTTTTAAATTTTTTAAAATTTTTTTTACTTTTATTTTGGTTTTTTATTTTGGTTTTTTATTTTGGTTTTTTATTTTGGTTTTTTATTTTGGTTTTTTATTTTGGTTTTTTATTTTGGT
>JAOXNO010000033.1:53027197-53047193 GCA_028565335.1 Limnodromus scolopaceus | reverse complement strand
TTTTAAAATTTTTTTAGTTTTTATTATTTATTTTATTTTATTTTTAGTTGGCGTTCGACTTGTTAATTATAAATGCTCTGTTCTGTATTTCTGTCTTGGGGACTGTTAGATGTGGGGTAGATTTGGAGTATCATGGACTATGCATTTGTATTCTTTATTCCCTTCTAGGGAACAGGAATTGCGGTGGCAGGGATTGGAGTTCAGCAGTAAGCTCTTGGGGTCATTGCAATTGTGCAAATTGTACAGGTTTCAGGGTAGTCAGCTTCAGCTGATATGTTAGCGCAAAAGAAAAACATTTGTTCTTGCAGGCTATGGTTCTCTGAGAATTTTTTCTTTCAAACTGTCTTCATTTGTACCAGCACAAGTGATCATGTTGAAATGCTGATGCCTTTGCAAACCTGACTGTACCAATGTGTGAAACGTCTGTTTCAGGACATCAGACTTAAGGTGGGATCTGTGGTGCCTCTCTTATGTACTATCCTATTGAAGTAGGCACATCTGTGTAATATAGTTACAATGTTATAATTAGCTTCTGCTCTGAGTAATCAAAACCATCTTCTAGTTATGGTGTATCTCTCACAGTCATGCAAAAAGAGTAACAGAATTGTTTTTTTTTATTGTTAAGTTCTGACTACTAATGTATTCTCTCAAAGGCTTACATAATGCAAAGCAGAGATTAAAGCTGAAGAGCCAGGCTGGTTAGAACTCTCAAGAGTCAGGATTTATTTGCAGCCATCTCTGTGCTGATATAATTGTACTATTTTGGATTCTGGGGCCAGCTGAGATACCTTTTTAGTGTGCTTTGTACAGTAGAGCATGGCATGACAGTGAACGTGCCACGTCTCCAAGCATAGGTGTGCACTGCCTGTATTCTCTGAAATCAGATGATTACATTTGTCTGTGATGCTTGCCACACAACTTTATACCTAAAGTCCAGGAGAGCAACCATAAATGCTGTGAAATAACTTCTTCAGTCGTAATGTGTCCCTTTCAGATATCTGGACTCTGTAGTGGCAGTTTCTGTTGAGTTCTTGACTTTGTTTTCTGCCATGTAGGTAAGATGTGCAAGTAAAATGATGTCTTTGTAGCTGTAGCTATAGCCTTACTAAATTTTCTTCTTTTCTGCTCTTACTTTAATGGGAAAACTCTCCAGGCAGCCTGTTCAACAAACATAGGATTTCAACAGATGCAGAATTTGCATGTTCTCTCACTCTTGGGAGTGGGTGTGATCACTACTTCTGCTTGGTTTCAGCCTCGAGTAACTTCTAATTAGTGAACAACACATAGACTGCCCTTTCAAGTTGGTAGGATTATAAGCAAGAGTTTATAATTGACAGAATTTTGGTTTACAGGATTTTGTACTCAGATTGATTGGTTTCAATAGGTAAAGTTCTCCCTACCTGCAAACAGTGGAATCATCAGTCCTGAATGATTTTGAGGACCTTGAAGTCACATCAGTGTGTGCTGTGGTCTGGTGTATTATCAGCTGTTCTGTTACAGTCCAACTCCATAGGATTGTAATGTTCCAGTTACAGCAACTGGGAAAGAAGGGGACTGCAGTGGCTAGATGGTTCTCTGGCTTTTCACAAAAGGTCTAAAATGAGTTCTTTCCCTGCTAATACCTGGATTTGGAGTAATTATCTAATATTAAAGAATGTTTTCCAGTCCCCTCCATTCTGTGTTAGCGTGGCTTTTGACATGGAGAAAACTTGTGCCGCTCTCTGAAAGAGAGCTTCCCTGCTGGTTGTCTGCTGAACGTCTTGTGGTGTGTCTTTTGGAGAAGATAAGCTAGGCTTGTGCCACTGTTCTCGTGTTTTCTTCTGAATTGTCTTGTATATGTATCATCTCATTATCTTTGTCTCAGTTTGAGGCAGCCAGTGAGGAATGTTGGAGCTGATCCTGGCCCATTAGACCTTTCTCATTAATTATAAGGATGCAATGTCTATCAAAATTTTTGCAAAAGCCATTATGAAAAGGTATTTATCCCTGTGGCTCTAAGCAATCCATAAGGGTTCTTTCTGAATCTCAGTTTAGGGAAAGTATTTTTTCAGGGAAGATCACAGAAAGTATTTACACAGTCTGCTTCTTGAATGGCTGTGTAATTTGTGGCCATTTCCCCCAACTTCTCCCTTATGAGATGCTACTAGAGTTAGTGAGCACATGTGCCATTTTGCATATGATTTATGGCTATTTTCCTCCATTCCCTGCCTATCCAAACATCTCAAGAGTTGATTTTTGGAGTTCCTTGAATAAGTTTTTGGACTTTGCAGTGCATGATGGTTTGTACCTGTTTATGCAAATGTTGGATTTAATTAATTGTAAATACTGTAAAAACTGTTGCTGCTAGAAGGGACCTGGACTGCTGGACTACCTGGATTTTCATTATGTCAGATTATATAGTCTTTTTTATATTTATTCACTACAAACCTTGATAGCAGTCACTGACTTAAGGTACACTGATGATAGAGACTTTAGCAGGGAAATTTTGTGGACTGCGTGTTGATATTCAGGAATTATTTTGGGTACATTTGGGGAGAGAGAATGTGTGTGCCCTTGCTGAATGCTGCTGGCTTGAGCTGAGACTATTCTGTCTCGTAGGCAGAACAAAAATCTGCAAATTCTGTAGTTCTATCACAGCATTTTGGGGTTTGTGTACAATCCATGACCTCTGTATAGCAGATGTTTTAAGTGATCTGTCTTTTCTTGGTTTTGAGGTTCTTACTAAGGAATGATGGCACATGCCATTCACCGTTCACTCTGTCCTTATGAGCATTCATTCTGTTTTTCTCTTTGGCCAGTCCAGTAATTGGATGATCTACTTTAACAGCATTTGAGCATCTTTAAAGAAGTTTTGGAAGAAAGGTTTCTCCTACAGCTTGCAGACTGGTGTCCCTCTTTGGAACAAGCAGATAGAACAATCTTTATGTACTGTAGTGGGCAGGAACTGGTCAGTCATTCAGTAGACATACAACTCCAAACTATTCCTGGCAAAAATACCAATCAGCTGTTCTACTGAGTCTTTGGAAAACGCTTGCTCCTTTTAAAAAAAAACTGTAGGTAATTTTATTGTCTTTCCTTGGAGGTATAATTCTCAGTTAATAGATTTAGAGATAAGAAGGAAAAATTGTTCACGTATATTATTCAATCTTGCAGGACTCTGCTTGCATACCTTTACAACTTTGGGAATCCTTTTTCAAATTAGATGAACTTATCTGGAAACTTGGGCTACTTATTTTGATGGTATTCTTTGAGTTGGAATCGTAAAGGGAGAGACTCTGTGTGATTTATTTTGTATTGGACATCGACTGCTTCTTATTTTTGTATGAACTTGTTACTAGAACCTGCCTGTTGAAGCAGCACCTTTGGCTAACCAGCTATAATTGTTATGAGAGCAAGAAATGCTAGGCTGATAATATGCTTGAATAGCAACTGATTTTTGCTGAAACAAAAATGCTCAGAAAAGAGTTCTTCAAAATTCTCTGATTCAGAATTTTTTTTTAACTCAGTATTTTCTTCTCTCCTCTAAGGGAATGAAAATTCTTGCCCTAAAGTCTCTCATATGTAATTCGAAATAGAAATGTCAGCCACATAGATAATTATGGCTGTTCAATACATTACCTGAAAACTTGATATAGATTATATTTGTTTGTCTTCGTGTGTATCTAATTCAATCTGTAGCGTATTTACACAGGGAGAATCTTACAGAATCAGTTTCCCTGAATTTGCTTTAAGAAAAAAAAAATCTGATTTTTAAAAACATGTTTTTCTGATGATTTGATTTCCTCATTTGGGGAGTTTGTTGATCAAGTTATTAAATCTGATTCCTTTCCTGTGTGTTTTGCTGATAAGGCAAAATTTAAGTCTGTTTACTTACTTGAATAGAAACTGGGACCTTGACACATCTAATGTTTCTGCATTGGTGAACTTGATTCCAGCTTTTATGAAGTATGGGTAGTTCCTGCAAGATTCTTGAAGTATGTTTTAACACTGATTTTTCCGTTTATGTAGACTAGGAGCTTCAAAACAATTTTCTTTCAGTTTTATCACAAGGCGTCACGTTTGTTCTCTTACTGAGAAGAGGTATTTCTTCATTATAACAAATGAAAGTTAGAAGAATCACTATCAAACTTGCTTTTCGTTTGCTTCTCCGGTTTCTTGGTAATGTGGAGGGAAGCAGTGGAATTGCTGGTTTTGCATAGTAGAGCAGGAGTAACAATTTAGAAATCTCTTACTAAAATTTGTGCCTGTATATTAATTCAGGATTGAATTAAGCACCCCAAACGCCATCCAATACTGCATTGCTTCAAGCAGCATTAACATAAAGAATACAGATACTTTACCAACATTTCTTTAGCCACATTTACGGTTCTGAAGTTATTCTTGTCACGAAACATTGTACTTTCAGTGTCTGTACAATTAAAAATCTCGAATATGAAATTACCTAGTTACGTAGTAGGTAGGTACAGGAGGACTCTGAATAATATATGTGTAAATAGCAGTTTAGATATTCAAACTTGAATTTTTCCAATATCCAGATGGCCTTGGCTTCCTGTTCGTGTTTGTTTAATATTAGGTGGTTATCCCTTAAAAATCTAATTAATGATAGTCTGGTTTAAATATTAGAATTTTGTAAGCCAAATTTCAGTTTTTCTTCTGTGTGTATGCAGACTGTTTAAATCTCTAAGTTTGAGGTGGCATTGCTTTTATGAAATGTTCAGTCATCGCTGAACAGAATTGTGAAAATTCTAAGATATGGTAGAGTTCTTGCATTAAAATGAGCATTATCATATGATCTCTAGTTTTGTTAGGAAACAAAGGTAAATGAAGGCATCTAGTAGCTGAAGAGAACAGAAGTCCTTAGTGATTCTTTCCATGTGCAATAAGTATCTTAGTTGCCTTCGTGGATACAAAATGTTTGGTTGAAGTGCTTTCTTTCCTGTTTGTCATGGCCTTAATATTTTCCAGTCTAAGAGGTAAACCTACGAGCAGGCTCCTGACCACTGGAGGTGAGGCAGGGGTGGTGGAATTAATTTAAACCATTGGAAATGACTGGATTGTCTTTTTTTAAAAAAATGATTTAGTCATCATAAAAGCAGAATTCCACTTGGTTTGTGTGTCTCACTTCAACTTCTGCAAACTCACTCTGTAGGAAATACATTTTCTTGTTTCTTAGCTGTTCTGGTGTAATTCTTTTTTTCTTCTTTTTTTTTTTTTTTGTAATTGATTCAGAGTGGCTCTATTAGATTATAAAACAAGAATTGCATGAGGACTTTTTTTCTTCACTGTTCTGTAGTGTTTTATGGGTGTGGTGTTTCATTTGCGTGCAGAAAGTGCAAGGTCCTCAATAAATTTAGGATATATCTAATACATGTATAGTACTGATAAACATTGTAGTTTACATCAGGATTTTAAACTTCAGAATAATTAATAATTAATGTGGAATAGTTGTAATCCATGGTGTTTTTTAATCTTGCAAAACCTGAGGCTAAAAAATTAGCAAGTTTGTGCAGGATAAAAAAAATTCAAAACCTGAAGTTTTCAACATTTTTTTTTTCCTTTACAACTTAAAATGGCAGCCCTTGCAGCCAGGTGTGACTAGAAACCATATGTTCAGAAACAAATATTTTGTGTGTTGTCTAAAGGGATAGAAAGGAGGAGAAGATTCTGCTGAAGCTCTGTCCTCAATCACTGCACTCTACAAGACGAGCCGAGGTGTTCCCAGCACGAGGGAACAACGTGCTCGCTCTGGGAGGAGGCACGAGACTGTGATACACACAGCTCTGTGGTGGGACTCCATTTAGTATCCCTTCCCCCATTTAAAACACCAGGTACTTGTCTCAAGGATTAAATTTTTAAAAACTGAAGTGTCAAAGTTTGTAGACAAGGTTAACTTTATTTCAAATTACGTGTGTGGAGAACTGCGTGAAATGCTTTACAAATTTTTGTAAGCATGAAGGTTCTTCCTGCTAGCATATATGGCCAGTAAAGCTATTCTTGCAGAGGTTAGCTTTAATGTACCAGTACAAAGCTAAACTTTGTTGGCATAGATAAAACATTTCATTTTCAATACGTAGCATTTTGATAATGTTTTCCTAGTGTAGATATTTCCTCAATCAACTTTCCACCTAAAAGCAAAATAAATGAAGTCAACCCAGTGCACATTTTCTGCTGTGCCTGGAATTTCATTGTGGGTAATGTACTGCAGGTGGATATGTGTGTTTTCATTTGTAACTGTGCCCACGTGGATGAGGAGGACAGGCTTTGGAAACTGGTGGGGAGTAGGTGGATCTCAACAGTTTTGTATACTTTCATGTGAGTGTTGGGTGAGTTAGAGAGTTCTACAGCCTCATTGTGTATGAAGAAATATATGAACTACACTTTTGGAAAATACTTTGGAATTTGTTTTTTTAAAAATGAAGTGTAGATGTGCACAGTCTATTGAGCCTATTTTCTGAGAATTTTGGTTTTCTTATATTTTTTCTATTCTTTCTTTCTGTTAGTCCTCCTAATAACAGAACAGTAGCCTGATTGAATTTCTTGTTTTAAATGAGTGCCTAGCATCTTGCACAAGTGTAAGGAAAAACAGAGTGACTGGTAGCTTTATTCTTTCAGAACTAAATCCATTTCTCCAGTTTTGGTGATCAAATAAGACTTTAAGAAAGAAATCCAACAAATTGCTCTACTCTTTGCTGAAGGACTTGGTCGTGGATAATCATGAACAGGTGATTAATCTGAAGGTGATTAGTCCCTCTCCACCCACTTTTCTCTCCCCATCTTATTTGGTTGCACAGACACAACTAGTTCCACTGACAACTTCTTTTTACTTCATTTTGAAGCCATGGGGAATTGAGAGTTATTTTAAATGAGGGTAGACCTTAGTGTGGATTTCATTGGAAGTGGTAACAGATACGTTGAAAAGATTGAAACAGGTATGTTGAAAAGCATCAGGTGTTTGTGGATTTCTCTGAAGAAGATGATTTAGACCAGCATACATTAAAAGATGTTAAAGATTATCCTCCTGGTAGCCAAAAAATTTCTTTAATGAGATGAACATGGGAAATCACATGTATATATGTAAATGGACAGCGAAGAACAAGCAAGTCTGATAATAAACTTGGTAAATTCTGAAAAGCAGTACAAAACAGATGCTATGTATCTTCAGATGATTACATGAAATGTGATAGCATTCTTCTTTGATTTTATTGTTCTTAATTAAATGTTCTTGCATGTATGGGAATCCATTCGCCCCCTCACAGCACCCACCCACCTGGCAGTATCTAATTTACTTCTGAAACTAGTTGAGGTTCATTTTAAGATAGACGCTGCTATCTCTAGTTGTAATGATGTTCATTGGGAGACTGAGTTTCAGGCTTTGGGATGTAGTGTTGCATTTCCTTCTTTTGGCTTGTTTAGCTTTCTCTTAAGTTTGATCCTAACTCTGATCTACTTGCTCTTCATCCTTATTATTTCAGAGATCAGTGAAACTCTCTAACATATTTTGTGTAAATTGCAGTAATACCTTCAACCATAGGTTGGTCATAAAATTATCTTTATGGATACACTTTGCAATTGGAAAATATTACAGTGAAGTGTGAGTAGCCTCCATGTCCCGTGAAAAACATACGTGCTTTTCTGAATAGTAAGTGCAAGTTTTCTGTAATCAAACTAATCTTTAATGTGCTTTTATTTTGAACAGTATGTTATTTGTAGTCCTGTTCTGCTATAGTACTGAGATATTAATGTATTTCAAGTAATGTAATTTCTTTATTTCAATTTTAGGAGAATGACATCTTCCTGGGCTGGGAAAAGGGAGCTTACAAGAAATGGGGAAAGAGTAAGAAAAAGTGCTCTGATCTAACACTAGAGGAAATGAAAAAACAGGCTGCTGTCCAGTGTCTTCGCTCTGCTTCTGATGAAGTAAGTTTGGACTACTTAATAGATTCTTAAGACTTTATGCCTTTCTTTGTGTTAGATAATATTTAGCTTGTGATGCTTATCTTTTAATTCTTAAAGTGCAAATTCCCCAAGAGTTCTCTGAGAGTTCTTTATTTTTCTTTAGGAAGTTATGAAATCTGTGTGTGGCTGCAGGATTTCCCAAAAGATTCTGTACTACGTAGTGTCATGCTTTCCTTTCTGTAAAGCCTCATCTGTTCTTGTCAGGGACGGTTGCAATGCACCGGTTTGTGTTGAAATTACCACAAAGCTTTGCATAAAGATATTTCTTAAAATTCTAAATTTACTTTGTGTGGTGTGCGAGCAACAAGGAATGGAATATTTGGGCAGAAAGCCATCTTGCTTTGAGTGAGCATGCTGTATGTGTAATCCAGAATTGCTAAGTCAAATGCAATGTATAGTTGCAAGTGTTCAGTTTCCAGATTACATCATTGAGTGGAGTGACTGGAGAAGGTGAGGAGAGGTGAAGGCAACAGGTTGAAGTAAGATACATACCAGAGGCAGCAGATACCATGTAGCCCGGTGGAAAAGTGCAGAAAGGGAGAGATGGCCAAAGGAAACGTTTAAGAGAAAATAATCTATAGACACGTCAAGGAAAACTCTCCAGGGAGATTTTTCAGACAGCAGAAATGAGAGAGTCTATCTTTTAGTTTACAGAACTACAAATACTCTGATCTGTCACTAATGTAAGAAACTACCCCACCTATGCAGCCTGGTTGCGTTATTGCTCCATACAGCTGCCTAGTCACAGCCGGGGCTTGCACAAGCATTTGTGTGCTTGTGGGTAGAACTGGATTGGGAAAGTGAATCAGTTTCCTGAGATTAACCTGGTTGGGGTGGAGGAAGTTTTAACCCAGAGAGGTTTCCTGGTCAGATTTGTAGCACAGACACTGGTGCCATCAAGAGTGGGGAAGGTATGTTGCAAAGAATAGTGAAGGAAGTGTGGTTGATTGGTGTGGTTATTCCCACCACCACCACCTTCAGCAGCATTGCCATCGTATACTGCCTTACTGTTTGTGAAGCTACTTGAGCATTTGTTCATTTATTAAAATGCTAGTTGATTAATTGAGAGTTTTCTGAACTCCCATTTTCCTATTGCTTAGTATCCTAACAAAATGATCCAAAATATAATTTTGTTGGTAATTAGTTCTGTCTTGTAGTTACAGAATATTGAAGTCAGCACTGTCTACTGTAAAAGTCAATTTAAATATGAAGCAAATATGAAGAAATAATTGCAAGAAGTAATGTCTTTCTTCAGGATGCGACTATATTTGTATACTCCTTTTATGAACAACAATAAGTAATAGTCTCATATGCAGACCACAGATAATACTGATTATCAGTTTTTAGTTTTAGAAATTACTCTCTTGATGCGTCTTCATGCAGCTGAAAATCAAGGAGCATCACTTAAAACTAAATTTATAGGATATAGGGAAATTCATTTTAAAAGAAGGTAAATTTATTAATAATCCCTGGTCTGCATCCACTTGAAAGTTTGTGTAGTCTAAAACAAGAAGGGAAGAAACCCTTCATCTAGAGTTCTGAAAGAATAAAAAGATGGGGGATCTGAAAGATTGAACAAGGAACTTCCTCCTTTGACTCCTGCCACCTTGTCAGATTATAGGTTAATGTTGAACAATAAAAATCTGCGACCTATAGACCTGCATTATTTCAGGGCTATTTTGACTTCTCTTGCCTGTCTTGCTGCAGCTTGCACATTTGTGATCTTTAACCAAATTGTAGGTTGTAATTTTCTTAATGTATTTTCAAACACGGGGTGGAACCTTTAAACTGTTTTTTAAAGGAGTTGTTACTTAAAACTGTTCTGTAGGTAGTTTAACACTTGTATTGCATAAGACAGAAATACGGATTTATTTTATTTTTTTCCCATGGGGCTGGGGGGAAGGGTGATCCTGCTTTGATGCTAGTGATGCTTCAAAGTAACTTGTGAGGTATCTTTTCTTTCTGCTTTTGAAATATACTTCCCATGTTGGCTGATTTCAGTACTTATATTTGTGTGCTAATCTGATGGGAATAATCAGGAGTTTTTGGACTGTGAAACATAATGTTACAATACTGTTTCTGCTGAGGCATTGAAGCTGCCCCATGCAGTGTTCATGATTTCATCTCTACAAAAAGATAAAAATACTCTGTTAATTGTAGCCAAAATCGATGATTAGTGGTGTGTGTGAGGAGCATTTATAAAAACTATTGAGATAGAAATAAATATTTTTTTTTCCAGTGCCACTTGATTTTTTTAAAAAAATTGTTTTTGGAATCATCTGAAAATATTTACCTGTAGAGATTTTTATATTTTTTGTGTCAAATAGGTAGAAGTTGGATGTGCTCACGGGGATCTGCATAAATGTGTCAATTAGCAGCTTTGTTTTCACAGGTTTTTCTTCTTGCAAGGGGTCTGGCAATAGTACCTGTGGGCAGTATAAGCTTGCTTCTACTTTTGCTATTCTTCTGTGATACTTTTTTCAAAGTAGGTGGATACGGAAATACCAATATCCTCATGTGGATATGGAACACTTGCTCTTCCAGTCTTACCTCTTCTGGAGCAAAGCAGGCAAGGTTGAGGTAGCTCCATTATTGGGAGTAATTGACAGAAGTCTTAGTGTATTTAAACTTAAGTATATTTAAAACAAATTGTATTTCAGTGAAATGGTTAGAATGTTTACCCTGTGTGTCTGTAGACAGAGTATGTAAACCTGTGCACGCACACACAGATTAAAAAAAAAAAAGGGGGAGACAATTTAATGAAGATTCTAGTATTCTGCAACCTGATCTATTTATAGGAGGGCAATGTGCAGAGGATGAAAGGGTATTTAGGGTTGATAGCTTTTTTAACTCCCATAGGGGATGACAGAGATGCAAGTACCATAATTTTAATATTTGTATTTAATTACTTAAACAAGTAACGTGTTGAGAAATTGAAGGCAGTCTGCCTCCTCCCCCCCCCCACTAGTAATCAAAGGCCCTAAAATTAGGTGATTACTTCAAAAAGATGCTTGACGGGGAGAGGAAGTCTATAGATTAGATTAAAATTGACTTGATAACAGTAAACAGTATTTTGTCAGTCTTTCATTTGATGGTTGAAATAAATATTTTGAAATCTTATCTCTTGTCGATTTTCCTTTAAATAGAATTCATTCTTAGGGAGTACTTTATTTGGTAGTTTAGTTTTGTTTGAATTCAGTTTTTTGTCTGTTTTTTTAGAGTCACGCTCTATGGCTGAGACAATAGGCTGAGACAGAAATCCAAGATTCTAGTTATAATTTTATGGTGCAGAAAACAAACATTTGACTTTAGAAAGCTTATGGTTTCGTGTTTATTTCTAAAACATTTCCTAATACAGAGTATGACAAGTCAGGGAAGCTGCAGCCTTTTGACCGCTGTACATCACTGTGTCTTAGAGTGACAAAGCACGTTGTGTACTAAGTCCTTTTGTGGCCTGATTTTGACAGATACTATCTTGTATATGTAAGAATGCAAATTGTTAATGTAGGTGTGTTCTGAAGACAGTAGTTTGTGTGTGACAAGCATTTTGATGTCTCAAGTAGTCATTATTTGTATGAAACTTTGGCTGCGGATGAAAATGTAAGTACATTGCAACTCGCCAGAAAATGAATACAGAATGATGGTGAGAAGAGCTCTTAAGATAAGTACCTTAATGTAGTAATCAATTACTATTCTTACTGCAGTTCTAAAGTTTCTTTTTTCCAAAACACTTGGAGTATAAGTAGCTGTTCAAAGATGTGCTGAAGAATTGTTCAATTTTTTTAAAAGCTTGTTAATATTGACCTTGAATAGAGACTTTATCTTAATTCTTATCTTGCTGAATTGTAGAAGAAATGTTAAAATATTGCTTTGCAATTAACTAGCAAAGTAGAAGTATCCATTCTAATGACAAGTTGGGTAAAAAACCCCAACCGTTTAGGACTGGGGAGTATTTATGAAAAACTCCTTTGAGGAAAATAAGAAATTTTATCCTGAAATTATTGCATCAAATTTTAAGTAAAAACAGCTGTTTCTGTCAGCATTAAATTCCTGTTTTTGGCTAGTGGTTTTTTGTTGTTGTTGTTTGGGGTTTTTTTGTTTTGTTTTTTTTAATTCCTGTCTGATACACCTAAAACAAAGAAGGTTAATTTGTTCATGTATCATTTCTGAGATGCCTTTACTTTTTTTTTTTATTTTTTAAGCCTGCGAATTCTGAAAGTCTGCATATTATTTTGGATTTGAATAATGACACTTGTCAGTAACAAGACAGTATCTTTGAGACTCAGAATATTAGGAAAAAAATGTAAGAGTTTAGAAACTCACCTGTATTGTATTTTTGCAAGGTGGATGCTGTCAGAGGAAGATTAGAGGTACAGTTTACTTGTTGGGACTGATACACGTAAGACTTTTTAGTAGGTATATTTCGTACTAATAATATGGAAGTTACTCATGTTGCCTGTCCATTAGTCATTAATCTGAGCTTAATTACCTTTTAACTGACTAGTTTTCTGCTAAAGGTTGCATTGCTCAATAGAGCAAGCAGGTTTTCAGCTATTAATGCAGTTCCTATATAATAGATATAGGTCATTCATGGAACACTTGTAGTATTACATATGAAATTCCACACCAAGATGGTGCTAGAGTTTCAGTTAAAGCAATCAGTGTATCTTTATTCTGCTTAACTGTATGAAGACATCTTAAGACCAAGCAAAGAAGACTGCTGCTTATGTTATTTGTGCTGGTGAAACCAGATCTACCAGCCCCTTTCCTTCTCTGCCTATAGATGGCCACTTCACCTAAGCTATTCCACAGCACATATTGAGACACTGCTAGTGTCTAATGCGGCTCATCTCTCAAGGCATGTCCTAATGGGGTTCAGGCAGCGTGGTCCACTTCTGAACTAACCAGGTGCTCAGCATCTGCAAACTGCCACATGAAACAGTGTACATCATGTTAAAGTAAGAATTAGTATCGGTTGATAGATTCTGTGATTAATTTTGAAAGAGCACTGCTCTAATGTATTTGACAAAAGCAAACGGTGCCTTCCATCCCACTGTTCGGAATGGTACCTGCTTTCAGCACAAATTTGAGGTGTGTCTAAAATGAGGTTCTACTGAAAATTCCTTAGCGTTTGTCATCTTTCTTCCTCTACGTGCAGAACCATCAAACTTTCCACACAGTTACTACAGATCTGCACGTAAACTGTACTTGAAAAAATAAGCTCCTAATGAGGCCAAATTAATCAGTTGGTTATGATTCCATGTCTGAGCATGTTTTTATTGATGGGTTACTCCAGCCAACTGTTGTAGCCTCCAAGGATTGCGGTGTCTGTGTGCCGGTGAGACCAAGGCACTAACGCGTAGACTGTCTTGCACTTGGCAATAGCCTTGTGCGAGAGCTGAGGCAGAAGGACTTGAGGAGCCTGCAGCGCAGGGACTGTGTTTCTTTTCTCCTTATGTAGGATGCCAGATTAACTAGATCATTACAAATTCATTTTAATCACTGGTTTATTTCTCCAGCTCTCTGCTTCTCTGATGTAAGCCAATATCAGTTAGGTAATACACTGTGACTACTACGCTGGGGTACCAGGGAATCAGCTAGTAAATATTAGATGGTTTGCTAAGTGATTTAACTTGCGCGTCTTCACATAACTAGAAGTGATGTGAACAAGAGATGTGTAAAGGAAGTGTCCAATATTATTTTGACCTTTTTAAAAATATGTGAAAAATGTTAGCCAAAAAGCTGTATAAGGAGATTAACCAAGTGCTGGGATGAAAACTGTTAATGTAGAGATAAAGAAAATCATAAAACGAAGCAAGTTGTGTAAAAGCCTTCTTAACAAATCAGAAAGATGAAATGCTGAAGTTGCTGTTGAAAAGTCCGTGTTTATTAAAGCAAAAAACTTGAGTTAAGGTTCTGAAACAACCGTAATGCTTCTTGAAGCATAGATCCTGACCAACTTAAGTGGTAAGTGTTTCTGTGTGTCCGAGGATGATTGTTCAGATTTTTTTTTTCCAGGAAATCCCAAAACACTTCACAAAATTAGTGAATATTACCTTCTTTCTGGGTTGTATGCAGCTGGCCTTCTGGAAAGGGATATACTCTCTCTCTAGAACACGCAACATTGGTTAGTAAAGGATTTTAAAATTAATCAGAAGCTAAGAAGAATTTTAGACACAACATATGTTTTGAAAAATACAATGGAGCTAGGACTGATGTCTATCAGCTTCTGTCAGAAGGTGCCACAGGGTTTTATTATTTCCAACCAGTCATTGTTTTTCTGCAATAATTTAATTTGTATTGGTTTAAGAGAATTTGTATTGGCTCTCTATTATCATATCCACCAGCTTCAAAAGTTTCCTTCTTTCTCCATTCATATACTAAGCAAGCTATATGGCATTGAGTTTGGCAAACTATATTACCCTGTGTTTTATAATTTAAGATACCATAATGAAAATGGAAATTAATTTGTCTTGTCAAGGTAACCATCAGAGAGTAAAATAATTACAGTAAATTGATTCCTTTTTCCTTATGACTTTGGCATTTAAGTAGATGCCTATAGTACCACACATCTGATTTGTCAGGTTACTGAAGCTGCTACCCTGATTACAATAGTAACTGTGATGGAAGTTGACAAAATTTTTAATTATTCCAATTTTTGTATGAGTTTTCTTGATACAGAAAACATTTACACTAAACTGGAGAAGTTCTTTGTGGGACTTTAGTCTACACAGAAGTTGCTTTACAACTGGGGGAGAGGGGGGGCATTTGTTTCTCAGTTTACATCAAATGAGCAAAAGTAAATGAGTGCTTGACAGTGAATATAGCAGAGCGTCTACTCAGGAAATTTTAAGTGACCCTTTTGCATAATTGGTGGGAACACACTTTTAAAAGTTTCTCTCACGTTGCTTGATATTGCATTTCTGTGATACTAAGTCGGTTTGTCTGCTTGGAAATTGATATTCTAAGGTCACATATCTATTGAAGTTTACTTGGATCAAGTATTAGTGAGCCCCCAAAGTAGTTAATAAAAATAATGTTTTTCTGACTGGTCCAGTGTCTTTGTTGTAAATCATTATGTATTCAAATGAAAAGATAAAGATTTAATTATGTTCTCACTACTGAAGGCTCTAAAAGGTGGTGTGCACACACATACTCTAAATGTTTCTTAGTTTCAGCCACCTTATACTGGAGGAAAATCCCATAATGCAAATAGGAACCATGTTTCATTCCTTTGAACTCTACTTGGATTTGAATACCCCAGGGAGGCTGCTGTTTTGATGGATTTATTTATTTCTTTATCCATGCATTTATTTATTTATTTAATGATGATCTTGTGGTTAGTTGTTTGGGTTTTTTTAGTTCTTTTTTTTTGATCTTTCTATCTCTTGAGCGCCTCTTTTGAGCGTACATGTAACTGGATGAATTATACTGTAACCAGAATGTTAGAAAATGAAAACCTAGACTTTTATCTAGCTCTCATCATGCTACAAAATATAGAAATAGATGTGTGGTTGCAATGCATCACATTTTGTGCCTTACTCAGTTCACGTGGTGTAACAGCTGATGCATACAGAACAGCTACCTCATCTTCCTCCTGGTGACAGGCTACAAGCCAAGAAAACAGTCCTGGTGTACACTACAGTCAGAGTTCCATCTGTTTCTGGAGAGTCCTATGACCTGTTAAAAGAATTATTTGAAACTGTGTACGTAATGATTTACTTAAATTTCTAGATTGTTTGAACTTGTATTCTGTGAAAGGACTGCCTGTATTCTGCTCTAGCTGATCCTGCTTCAGCAGGGGTTTGCACCCCAGACCTCCAGAGGTTCTTTCCAACCTAAAAAATTCTGTGTGTCTAGGAAAGAGAGAAATGAAGATTTGTTTTAGAAGTGTAAGCTAGTAAGCCCTCAAAAACCTAAAAGCAAATGAGTGATTATTACAATTGTAAAAGCAAAATGAAGTGTAATGCTTCTGTCTTTTTAAAGTGCTTAAAGAGGATCAAGGTAATTTCCTTATACTTTACAGGCCTGAAGTAACAAATATTTAGTAAATATTTAGAGTACATAGTTCAAACCTTCTGGAGGAAACCTATTATCGTACCTTAGGCTAGACAAAAAAAAACAAAACAAAAACACAAAAAACCAACCCCCCAAACACCCTAAAACCAACCATTCCCTTTGAGTTGTATAATCTGATGGAATATTTCAGTTTCTGTGTGTATACTTATGGTAGGTCAGATGCGGAAATCTCATTCTAAATACTGGGTATCACAGCTTTGTTTTCCTTTTTTTGTCAAAGAATTTTTGGCTATTGCATATGTGCAGATCTACAGAACAACCTGTACATTCACATGGCAATTTTTGGATGGAAGTACGTAAGAGCCATAACTAGATATCGTTATTGGGTGATGGGAAGGGGTGAAAGATCAGTGAAAACAATTTGCAGACCAGTCCTATCCTCAGTTCCATGGAATCACTACGTGAAACAAGAGAGGGGCATGAACATTTGTGATCAAATCCAGGAAAAACTTCTTAAATCTCCTGGATGGCGACTGCGCCATGCTTGTTTGCAACATTCAGAAGTAACCTGCTAACAGAGATGAATGTCAACAAGAATGAAAGTGATTCGCCAAGCATCTGAGAAGATCTGTTTCACAGCTTCTTACTTTATAAAGCCAGTGCCTACTGTTAACACAGGCAACAGTTTTAGTGGATTTGAATTTGGTGTACTTCAATGTTGTTTTGTTTCTGTAGTTCGGAATTGATTAAACTGATTATTTAAAATTTATAAAAATACTTCAGGAGCAACTAAATGTATAGATTTAGTATCTTCTGGGAACATCTGCAGCTATACAGGGGTGTGAATGTACGTGCAAAAGCAATTGGATTGCTTTAAGCTAAGGAGTTACCATTTGTCATCTCTGACTTAAAAAGATCTTTGATTTAAGATTTGACATCACACATCTATAAAAATATGTGTGAGCTTTGCTGTTTCTTAAATTGCTCTCATTCCTCGTTACACAGAATTACTTTAATTTGGCTCTGAATAGAGTCGTGTTGGTCAGTAAGCAGGACACTGGCCATTAGAGCGGTGTAACTCCAGCGGTCAGGTTGGCTGTTCCTGTTCATGCTGGGTGAGTTCAGAAGCTTAATTTATCTGTTAGCACGGTCGCTGCTCTGCCAGTAACATAACACCTATCCTTTACGTAATCCTTCCCTTGCTTCGGCCAGCTGATGGAAAGCCAAAAAGGACAACTTCTGATGGAACTGGATGTAAGTTAAATCGGGGGAAGGAAATAGAAATACGTTGGAAACGGTAAAACAGAATAAAATGTGTTTTCGTTGTGGAGGAAGTTTTGTTGCGCGAAATGAAAAATATGAATTAAAAAAATGACGTGCTGCCCTTTGTAGTTTGAGTGAGAAAAAGGTTAGTAGAAATCCGGGTCAGTAGTTTAAATAATCTTACAGATAATAATGAGATTTAAGCCTTTCGTGTTGGAATTACAAAAGCAATTATAATTAGGCACTTAGGTGTTGAAAAATGTTTTTAAGGTACTCCAGTATTTGGTCTATTTGGGGATTGTTTTTAAATATGAATATAAGCAAAGCAGTTCAGGCAGATCACCTAATTGTGTTAACTGATTGTGTCCTATTGAACCAAGCTGGTGCCTGGAATATCTCACTTTCTGGCATTGGGGTTGCTGCAAGTACAGTGCGTTAACTTAAACAATGAAAAAATGCGGTAATTAAATCTGATCTTCAGAGAACAACACTGTCATATACGAAATAATTGCTGAGGCATTTGTTACATTTGGTCTGCAGCTAGGTTTTACATACCGCAGTACGAGGTTGAGCAAGTGGTCTCTAGAGCCTTGGCATTCTGCACAGTAGCTTCTCCCCCCCCTTTTTTATTTTATTTTAATGCTAGCGCTGGCTCCCTGCGCGCGCTGTGCAGGACGGCAGCAGCCTGTCAGCTGACTCAAGTATTAGTTTCATGGTACAGGAGGAAATGAAGCGTTTGATTCCAAAAGTTTTCACTTCTTCGGTATAATGGTGAGCATATTATTGCCGGGTTGGGGGATTTTTTTTATTATTTTTTTTTTTTGTCATGATGTTATAATTAAGGAAGTGAATCTATATATCTGTATTCCTTATATTTTGAGTATTTGCTACAGGTGTCCTTTTGACGAGGCAGTTGGGAGAGCTTAGCAAAAACAAAGTCGGCTCCTCCTCTGTTGCCCTTTTGGGGGGAATAGGGGGGAGTCAGGAGGTGTATAGGCATAAAGTGACTTATTCCAACTACATAGGTTTGTCCATGTTACTGTCTACTTGGTTCTTTCTGACCAATTAAATTTATGTTGGTAAATTTACTGATAGAGAAAATGCCTTCTGAAGTTTAATATTGCTAAGTCATCCTCAGTTAAGTATGTGGCATAAAGGTTTATATTTAGCACTTCAGTGCAGCAATGCAGTTAGGGATAGAAAATTGCTTTCTCACTTGACTGCAAATAATTAAAATTTAGAAGTTAGAGTATAAGTCATTGCTTCAGTATATGATTTTTCAAGCGTGTGTTTCTGACAGAATTAAACAAACTAGTTTCACTGTATAAATTAGTATTCCCTTTTCCATAATATTTTCCTGTACTTTAGCAACATATTCTCAGCAATTTCTGGCCAGTAATCAGGAGAGAGAAGAAACTGTTAGATCTTGGAAAAATGAAATCTTTATACCAGCAAGGTGACACAGCAAATCAAACTCTTTTTTTTTTTTTAATGCGTTTCTGTAACTTGATATTTGATCTGCGTTACCGTTGGAGAGAATGCGTGTTCCGCGACTATACGCGCACAAGATCATGTCAAGCTGTAGGAGGTTTGTATGTCTCCGTCTCCAAGTACGATGGGGATGAGATATTGGAGTTGATATCGAGGGTACGAGAAGCTGCACAGCTCTCCCCGGTTACCCTTCCCAGCTGTACGCTGTGTGCAGGGGACTTCTTGCATCCTCCTCACTTGGTTCAGGTTGCTGCCTTTTGCTGTGATTCCAGCCTTCTCTTTGCAGTTACAGAAAGTGTTTCATCTCCAAACGTGATCCCAGACCATCGAAATAGTAAGACCGTTAATACCCACACAGCGCGCACCTCAGCTAGTTTTTCTTCCAAAAGGAAAGGCTGTAGGTTGGTGTTGCCCTCACTGGCATGTGACTTTTATTCCATTAGAATAGCACAGGGTTTTCTCCCGCGGGACAGTTGGTAGTATATTGTGTCACTTTGTGTGTGTGTGTGTTTATCTTTTAGTATTTTGCTGTTCTGGTGCTGCTGCTTTAGATCTGCTCGCAAGTCTAGGCAGGTAGTAAAAGCAGAAGAAAACTCATATGAGAATAACGTTGAAATTGGATTTAAAAGGAAGCTTGAGTGTATGGAAGGTTTATGTGGGGGAATAAAGGAGAAAAATAGAGGCTTATATGGAATAAGCAGTTTATTTTTCCCTCTGCTCTCCTGAGCAAACAACACAATGTTTAAAAGGAGGAAAAACCGGGCATTGTAAACTCACAAAACTACGGGGTAAGTTTCGCGTGAAGATACTGTGTTAGGTTTTCCTCTCATCTCCGCTACCTGTACATGTGTCTTCATGATGCTCTTTCCACCTTTGCTCCTGATTCTCTGTATCTTTTTAACAGTCTCTTTCTCACAGGTATAAATTGTGCAACCAAAAGGGTCAGGCTTAGGTTTTTAAAATGCATCGTAGTGAGCAGTTGATTCTTGAACATTTATCCTGAGACTCTTCGCTAAATCCTAAGTGATATAGTACAGGAAACGCGACGCTGCATAGTTTGAAAAATCTTGGATATACAATAATGCTTGTGACTTAAAGTCTGAAATCTCTGTGTAAATGTATCTACCTGTTTCATGGAATAATATTGACCTCCAATTAATGTATTTATAATGGATTTATATCTAGTAATAATTTTTGTTAGGAAATCATACTGCCTGAAAAAATAACCATTTCTTCATGGCTCTTTGCCACATGCAGGCAAAATCTG
>JAOXNO010000033.1:53001215-53024893 GCA_028565335.1 Limnodromus scolopaceus | reverse complement strand
TCTCTTGGAGATGTGACTGCTTCTTTGTCTCCTAGTCATAGCCATTGCTAGCAACAGTCTACTGTAAGTGTTGCTAAATGGATCATACTTCATCAAGGAACTGATTGTGCTAATGTGCACTTAACTGACTTCTGAAGACTTTTAAAATTGGTTTTCCTTGAAATATATGCAATTTAATGTAGATCTCTTTGCTGTCAAACACATGTTACTTTAACGATTGCAGAAAGCCGTATTTTAGTCTTGACCCTCTTGGACAAAGCTGTTAGCGTCTTAAAACCACTGTAGAACTACACATTTTTGCAATAACTTGTTAGAAGCTGGGGCTTATTGACCATCTTTGCAAACCATGTTAACCACGTTGATATGCTTGATTTCTGCAATTGCTATAGCTTTTTCTTAATAGCTGGGCAAACAGACTATGTAGAACTTAACAGATTGTATCTCATTTCACAAAGGAGAACTAAAATATCCTGAAATTCAGGACTTCCTCATTTATACTCTAAATCATACGTGTTTAAGAAGACTAGTGAATTGCTACATGATTTGATGAATCTGGAGTCAGGCCATCACAGTTTTAACCACCTAGAATTCCTGTCTACAGTGAAGTTTATTGCTTCCTAAAAATGCAGTTGTTTTACTTGGCAGTATATTTTGAAACATATATTAATATAAGCACTTTTAAAGCTTATTTTAATCTCCCCTTTGTTATCATTCAAATAAACAGTACGATGAGTGGCATGTGCATATGTAGAACAAACTAGATTTTGCGGCAATTAGAATGCTACTGTTTTGATTTGTTTTTAGTAATACTTACTAATCTTAGTGCCTGTCTGAAGTTCTACGATCTGAATGTCACATTTTTTGTTTTGCTTTCAGGTACTATGAAGCATTTCCTCCTCTTTCTGAAAAGCCAGTTTGCCTGCAGGAAATTATGACTGTATGGAATAAATCCAAAGTATGTTCTTACTCTAGCTCCTCATCTTCATCCACCGCTCCACCAACTAGCACGGACACATCTTCTCCCAAGGACTGCAATAGCGAAGGTGAAGTAAATAAAGACAGAAGTAATAAAGTATCTGCCACTGTACAGGAAAGAACCCAGCAGAAGAAAAGTAAAAATGAGAAAGAAAACAAGTTTAGTAACAACGCTGTTGAAGAGAAGCCTGTTTTGTACAAAAAGCAAGTCCGACATAAGTCTGAAGGAAAGATGCGTCCTCGCTCCTGGTCATCTGGATCCAGTGAGGCTGGCTCAAGTTCTAGTGGTAATCAAGGTGAATACAAGGCATCAATGAAATGTATTAAAGTAAGACACAAAACAAGAGAGGTTCGAAATAAAAAAGGGCGTAACGGGCAAAGCAGGCTTTCAGTGAAATCTGGTGAAAAGGCTGATAGAAAAGTCCTCAGTGGAAGCAGTAGCAGCAGCAGCAGCGGGTCCATCAAACAGCTGTGCAAGAGAGGTAAAAGGCCATTAAAAGAAATTGGAAGAAAAGAAGCTGGCGGTAGCGATGGAAAAGATTTGTATTTAGACAGCAGAAATGAAAAGGAATATAAAGAAGAACCCTTGTGGTATACTGAGCCGATTACAGAGTACTTTGTTCCTCTTAGCAGAAAAAGCAAGCTGGAGACAACGTACCGCAACAGGGAAGATATATGTGGCGTAACATCAGAGGCTGTAGAAGAGTTGTCTGAATCAGTGCATGGTCTTTGTATTAGCAACAATAATATTCATAAAACATACCTCGCAGCAGGTACTTTCATCGATGGTCACTTTGTAGAAATGCCTGCAGTTCTAAATGAGGATATTGACCTCGCTGGGACCTCAATATGTTCTCAACCAGAGGACGACAAATATTTAGATGATGTTCATCTGTCAGAACTAACACACTTCTATGAAGTGGATATTGATCAATCCATGTTGGATCCTGGTGCCTCAGATACGATGCAAGGGGAGAGTCGGATTTTAAATATGATTCGACAAAAGAGTAAAGAAAAAACTGATTTTGAGGCAGAATGTTGCATAGTGTTAGATGGAATGGAGTTGCAAGGGGAAAGTGCAATATGGACAGATTCGACCAGCTCTGTTGGTGCTGAAGGGTGGTTCTTGCAAGACCTTAGTAATTTAGCTCAATTTTGGGAGTGCTGTTCATCTTCTAGCTCTGGTGATGCAGATGGGGAAAGTTTTGGAGGAGATTCTCCGATCAGATTCTCCCCCATCTTAGACAGCACAATGCTTAATTCACACATGCTTGCTGGCAATCAAGAGCTCTTTTCAGATATTAATGAAGGGTCTGGTATAAACTCTTGTTTTTCAGTGTTTGAAGTGCAATGCAGTAACTCTGTTTTACCATTTTCTTTTGAAACACTCAACTTGGGAAATGAAAATGCAGATTCTAGTAGCACTGCTAATATTCTTGGGAAAACACAGTCTAGATTGCTAATATGGACCAAAAATAGTGCCTTTGATGAAAATGAACACTGTTCCAATCTTTCAACAAGAACCTGTAGTCCATGGTCACACTCGGAAGAAACACGTTCAGACAATGAGACTTTAAATATTCCATATGAAGAATCCACGCAATTTAATGCAGAAGATATTAATTATGTAGTTCCTAGAGTGTCTTCGAGTTATGTAGATGAAGAAATTCTAGATTTTTTGCCCGAAGAAACCTGCCAGCAACAAGCTAGAACTTTAGGAGAAATGCCCACTTTGATTTTCAAAAAAAAATCTAAGCTAGAATCTGTCTGTGGTATTCAGCTAGAACAAAAAGCAGAAAGTAAAGACTATGAAACTACACAAGGGTGTAGTGAAAGCAGTCCACGTGGAGATGGCTACAGCTCAGGGGTTATTAAAGATATTTGGACAAATATGACAGACAGAAATTCGGCAGCAATGGTAGAAATAGAAGGAATAGAAGACGAATTGTTTTCAGCTGATGTAAATAACTATTGCTGCTGTTTGGATACAGAAGCAAAAGTTGAAACCCTCCAGGAGCCCAATAAAGCAGTGCAGAGATCAGAGTATCATCTTTGGGAAGGTCAAAAGGAGAATTTAGAGAAGAGAGCCTTTGTCTCAAATGATTTATCAAAAGTAGATGGTGGTGACTATACCACACCATCAAAACCTTGGGATGTTAATCAGGATAAAGAAAACTCGTTTATACTTGGCGGTGTGTATGGCGAGCTCAAAACATTTAACAGTGATGGAGAATGGGCAGTGGTGCCACCTGGTCACTCCAAAGGGAGCTTATTACAATGTGCAGCTTCTGATGTAGTGACAATAGCTGGTACAGATGTTTTTATGACGCCAGGTAACAGCTTTGCCCCTGGTCATAGGCAATTATGGAGGCCATTTGTATCATTTGAACAGAATGAGCAATCAAAGAGTGGAGATAATGGATTAAATAAGGGGTTTTCTTTTATCTTCCATGAAGACTTATTAGGAGCTTGTGGTAACTTTCAAGTTGAAGAACCAGGGCTTGAATACTCATTCTCTTCCTTTGACCTGAACAATCCATTTTCACAAGTTCTTCATGTAGAGTGTTCGTTTGAGCCAGAAGGAATTGCATCTTTCAGCCCTAGTTTTAAGCCTAAATCAATTCTGTGCTCCGATTCAGACAGTGAGGTTTTACACCCCAGGATATGTGGTGTTGATCGAACGCAGTACAGGGCTATACGGATTTCTCCAAGGACTCACTTTCGCCCAATTTCTGCATCTGAACTTTCTCCAGGTGGTGGAAGCGAGTCAGAATTTGAGTCAGAAAAAGATGAGGGAGGTATTGCTGTCCCTTCTCAAGTAGATGTATTTGAGGATCCACAAGCAGATCTCAAACCTCTGGAAGAAGATGCAGAAAAAGAAGGGCATTATTATGGAAAATCAGAGCTTGAATCTGGAAAATTCCTTCCCAGATTAAAAAAGTCTGGAATGGAGAAGAGTGCGCAAACATCCTTGGATTCCCAAGAAGAGTCGGCTGGGATGTTGCCAGTAGGAAACCAAGATCCCTGTTTAGAATGCAGTATGAAAGAATCTCTAGATGGGAGGGCGATGGAGAGCTCTAAAGTAAACTGCAGAATAGTGGAGCCGCGTGAGGAGACTGGCAGGTTTTGCAGTTGTAAAGCAGGGTGCCATTTCCCCACGTACGAGGATAATCCTGTTTCTTCAGGAGAGCTTGAAGAGGTATGTGGATATATAAAATTACGGAATTTGCAGCTAGCAGCTGATAACCAGCAATTTGTCCTGTGACAGTTCAATTTAAATCTTTGTAATTATATAGTTCTTTAGAAAAAAGGCAGTTTTGTAGAAACACTGGAGGATCCATCTGAACATAAGGAAAAGATTTTTTTACAAGAAGGCTGTAGAGTCTCCATCCTTGGAGATACTCAAAAGACATCTAGACATGGTCCCGGGCAACCTGCTGTAGGTGGCCCAGCTTGAGCTGGGGCGTTGGACATGATGACCTCCAGAGTTCCTTTTGAACCTCAGTCATTCTGTGAAAAATTAACCATCTTCAGGCATTATGGTGTCATATTGCATAGCTTTAGTAGAAATACATGCATGTGTACACTCATGTGACTTTAAAATCTGTTTACCTTAGGTTTCTAGCTTATCTGATTTACATATAGTATGTTAAAATGTGCATAAAGTTTGAGTAATGAGATATTACTGATTTTGATTCAAACCTATTTTAAAATTTTGAAGAGGATGATGTGGACTCAGTCTTTGCAATGTGAATTATAGTTACTTCCAAGTAGAAGAATTGGGAGTTGAATTATTGGCTGTAAACTTCTAAAGAGAAAGCTTTGTAGAAAGGCTTGATTATCTGGAGATTAAAATGTTCTCTTGCCAACATAGAAACAAAAATAAATAAAAAAACATGGATGCAAATTATCCATTACTACCACAGTACTGTAAGGAGGCCTGACTATAACTACAGGTTAAGCTGAGAGCTTTCTTTCAAGTCTTTGTAGCCATAAGTTAAGTAACCATCAAGAGCAAAAATCCCTTCCAGCCAAAAATAGCCAATTGCTGTGAGCTCCCTCTGCTCTTGAGAAGACATATTTGACCAGCAAAATGAAGGTCCTTGAATGTGTCCAGAGAAGGGCAACAAAGCTGATGACAAGGCTGGAAGGCATGTCCTATGAGGAGCATCTGAGGACTTTGGGCTTGTCTAGTTTAGAGCAAAAGTCTAGAGAGGGGTGACCTCATTGCTCTCTCCAGCTTCCTGAGGAGGGAAAGTGGGGAGGAAGGTGCTGACCTCTTCTCCTGGGATCCAGGGAGGTGTGGGAATGGTTCAAAGTTGCTCCAGGGGAGGTTTAGACTGGACTTTAGGAAGCATTTCTTTACTGAGAGCGTGGTCAAACCCTGGAACAGGCTTCCTAGAGAGGTGGTTGATGTCCCAAGCCTGTCAGTGTTTAGGAGGCATTTGGCCAGTGCTCTTAATAATGTGCTTTTGGTCGGCCTGAAGTGAAGCCTTTGGTCAGCAGCTTTCGGTCAGCCCTGAAGTGGTCACGCAGTTGGACTAGGCGGTCGCCGTAGCTCTCTTCCAACTGAAACAGTCTAGTCTAAAGTAGTTTAGTGGCCTGCCCAGAGATGTTGCCTGGATAGTTATAAGTTGCATCTTACATTTTCTTTTCCTTTTCATCCTTCTCTTCCACATACTCAGCAGTTGTTGTATCTACATTAGGAGGGAATTTTTTTATTTTTGACTGAAGGGTTGCACCCAGCTTGTGTTGAGCGATTGTAGATTCCTCAATTGTAAGTTTGAAACACTAATCCATGTATGGGCAAGCTAACCTTTTTCTCACTGAAACTAAAGCTAACCTTTTTGTTGAACAAAATCCAAGTTCCTTATTTTCCTTCTTCCCCATTTGTTTCTCCTCTCATCCCCCTTTAAATTAATTGCTATTGCAGCTTCTTTTCCCAGTGTCAATTAGATGATGTTTGCTGTTTGCACATGAGAATCAAATTTGTGACTTTTCCAGGCTTAACTGTTAACTTAACAGCGATGAAGTGGCTCCAAAATCTTTTCAGGGGTCTGGGAAGTTTCTGGGTGTGTTCCAGGCCTTGCAAAAAGGCCTTCCAAAAAATTAATAAACTTCGACTGTAAGTCAGAACAGATTCCGGAATTACCTTTTACCAGGAGTAAGCAGAATCCGACTTCATCATGCAGTAGGACATAATGAATGAACAAATGGTATAATACAGCTATTTGTGACAGCAAGAGTCTGAAGTTCCTTCCAGCCCTTCCCAGATCTCCTTTCTGGATGCTTAATGTTCCATCAGGATTCTTACACTCATCTTTGCTTCAACCATTTACCCATTCAAGAAGGTAGTAAGTGTCTGGTCACAGATAAGGTTCCATAGTTTATGGTAGCTATGAGGCTTGAAAAAAACTTTGGTACTGAATAGGGCTCAAAAAGCTCTGGTATTTTATTTTCTTTAAGTTTCTCAGTGGAAGAGGGAAAACTAACTGCTTCTCTTGCTCAGGTCACGTGATTTTGTAGGCATTTTCATAGCTTCAAAATCACAAACCACTGAGAAGTATGAACGGCCAACAACAATCTCAGCAGGCTGGACTCCAATTTGGTTTGCAGTTAAGCTCATCCTGGGCGGCTTGAGAAGCCTGATTGCAACCTAAACTCAGACGGGGTTAACTAGTCCTCCTGTATCTAGCAGGTCTCAAGGGGATATGTGCAGATGGGCTTTTCTGAGACCAGTTAGCATGTATCT
The DNA here is from genome assembly GCA_028565335.1 of Limnodromus scolopaceus. Lineage (NCBI taxonomy): Eukaryota > Metazoa > Chordata > Aves > Charadriiformes > Scolopacidae > Limnodromus > Limnodromus scolopaceus. Next base: position 53,018,166 of record JAOXNO010000033.1, on the reverse strand, counting down.
GAAAATAATAGTTGGGTTTTTTTGCTTGAGAATGTTTATCTAAATGTATTATTATAGTTAATCTATCTGAAAAAGAAGAGGATTTTTAACCATTAAAACAACTTGAATATGTTGGTTTTGAAATAAACCTTAATCAGTAAAGATGATGACTCTATAATGTGTGGGAAGGGGTGCAAAAGTCATGCAAGTATGTCTTCTGTGTACAAACTTTTTTCTTTTTAAGAGTGGTATTGTTTATTTTCATGATCATTAAAAAAAATCAATGTAAAATACCTAGAGTGAGGATGGTTTCAGAGAAGCGTTCTTCCTGGACACCCCACACATACACTGATGGGGAAAAAGAGTTTTAACTTGAGCAGAGGCAATGGAATAGATTGATTAGTATAGATCAAGATTTGTAAAGGATTTTTTTAAAAATGAAACTTCTGTGCTGCTTTTTATTGACTTATGATAAAAATTAAATTTATTGTTTAAATTGCTGTTATTTAGCATAAAGCTTGAGTTGTGTTTTGAGGTACTTCCAATATTTTTGCACAATTAATGGATGTGAAAATACTGTAACAGAAAACATTCTGGTTTGCATCATGTAAACTTGAATTATGTACGTCCTGTGTGAACACACATCTTTGAACACCTTCTATTTATAAGACTGTAGGAGAATCTGGTCTGGTTTCCTTGTGCTTAACCTTCTGCATTAGAGCACTTCTTTTAGAATTACAGCGTATTTTGCAGCAGGAATTTGCTGATAGCTCCTGCAGAAGTTCTTCAAAAGTGAATAATAATTATACACCTAGCTTTAAGATGAAACAAAAAAATAATAAAAACCAGCACAAAATACCACCCCCAAACAAAAAAATCCTCCACTCTCCCAAAGAACAAAAAAACCCCTGAAATACAGTCCTTTTTCCTCCAAGTAAATGCTCTTACGATTTAGCCGTGGAGTCAGGGGTAAGTACATGATCTGGTCCAGTTAATGGGCTCTGAATATAAAAATGCTGAATCTCTTCCAACAAATTTGATATGGGCTCTGATCTAGTAGGTGTGCCCTAAGAATGATCATACTGTTGAGTCCTTGACAGAGATGAAAAGACTTGTGGGGTTTGTTTGAGGTCTGAACATGCCTGGGACAATGCATTTTGGGATGAGGAAATTGTACTGGCAAAAACCTTAAGTGTTTATGGATCTCATGACTTAATTGGCCTGTTAGATTTGGTGAGGTTCTTTGCTTGACTGGAGCAATGCCATGTTAAGTGTATAACTTCTTTAGGAAGGGCTGGAAGGAGAGGAAGGGGAGTGCCTCACATATATTGGTTCTGAGGTCAATAGTGTAGAAAATAACCTGCCATAAACCTAGGTAGTGGTAAGAGGGAGACAAAATTTAGAGGAGTCTGCTTTCTGCCTTAAAATCAGGGAAAAACATTCAAGAGCACGTAGGGTCATCCACATACAAAGCAAATGACTTCATTGTAAAAGAGAGAGTAATTTGGGGTCTGTCTGAGAAAGAATTGGTCCAGATAGTTCTTGATGTGTGCTGATCATGGCAGATGATGAAAACACCTACAAAGACTCTGTGCTCTAACTTTCTAATTAATAAGACGTTAATTTGCTGAGATTTTGGAGGGTGAAAGTATCTTGTATGAGAGGGACTTTAAAAAGATAAGAGTACACAGGGACATTATAAAAATAATGAAAAAAAGCCCCAAGGTTTTAAAGTAAGCCAATACAATAAAGACTTGTTACACCCAAAAGTCCTAGAGGTAAATCAGAAATAGAAGAATGACTGAAGGATATTTCTGAGACACAGAACTAACAAGCTTGGAAAGCTATGAAAAGATAATGGCAAAAAGGTATTGTTTATTGTGGCTTTTATCATTGTTTGAATTGTTGGTGAAAAGACAATTAAGCAAATGAGTAGTACAGATAAATTACACTGTCTCAGCTAGTCATAGGAATATTCAGCTGAAAAAAAGCCTAGTGGAATACTTGTTTGAGAACACACAGAAGATGGAAAATATATAAAAGGCAAATGCATATCCATCTTTTTAAAGATGAAAGTGGAACTTGGGGTATTACCAATGACTCTTAAATTCCCTGAAGAAATGTTTTAAACTGTAAGTGGCATGGAAGCGTGAGAAACTGAGGAAGTTTCTAAGTATTGGTTTGGCAGAAAGATTGCACTCTCAAAACAACAGTCAGTGGCTTACTGGAGGACAAGGGAGATAATTAATTTTTCTGGTCTGGGGCATAAAATACATGTTTATGAAAATCCCTGACCATATCAAACTGGAAAAGTCTGTAGTTACACTGGAAGACAGGACTAGAATCAGAAGGTTGTTGAATTGGAGAAATGATCTGAAAAATAAAATGCAACCCAGCAGGGGCAAATACAAACTTCTAAATAAAATAATAATCCTCTTCACAAACACAGTGTGAGGAGTGACCAGAGAGGAAATGATGTGAAACAGAAAAACATCTTCAAGTAGATCATAAGCTGAGCATAAATCAGCAACGACACACTGCAAAGACAGCGACATTGTGATATGTTAATAGGAAAGCCCTTCTGTAAGAGGGGAAGTAACTGCTCCTCTGGAGCTGGAAAGCCTTCTGCTGGAGTACCAGGCTCGGCTCCCATTCATTACCTTGTATCAAGAAAGATGTCCTTAGGAGAGCAACGCGATGATCAATACTTTTGAAAATAGAGTGAAGGAGCTGGGGTTGCTTTATCTCAAAAGAAAAAAGAAACTTGAAGAAGACTCCAGCAGTTTTGCAGAAGCCATGTTCATGGTTACAGAAGATAAAGAGAAAGCTGTGCTTGTCCTGTAGGCTCTGGTAAACACAAAGGAAGTGGATGTGATGACCTTAAATCACAGCAAGAGAAATTAAAGAAAAAGAATTCTAAGCAGAAAATTAGCTTAGTGAGGCTCAGTATTATAATTATAATTGAGCAAGACTCAATTATTTTTAGGAAGCAGTGGAAATTCTGTCTTGAAGAGATGGAGAGTGTAGCAATAGTGCGTATCGGTTCCGGCTTTGTACAAGAGTAGAGACCAGATGATCTCACAGAGTCCCTTACACGTATATTTTCAGTGAAATTTGAGAATTGGATGACTGCCAAATAGGTTTTAAGAATATAAATCATAGAATGGTTTGGGTCATATAATCCGAACTCCCCTGCAATGAGCAGGGACATCTTCAACTCAGTCAGGTTGCTCAGAGCCCCGTCCAGCCTGACCTTGAATATTTCCAGGGATGGGGCATCTGCCACCTCTCTGGGCAACCTGGGCCAGTGTCTCACCACCCTCACTGTAAAAAATTTCTTCCTTATATCTTGTCTGAACCTACTCTCTTTTAGTTTGAAACCATTATCCCTTGTCCTGTTGCAACAAGGCCTGCTAAAAAGTTTGCCCCTGTCTTTCCTATAGGCCTCCTTTAAGGACTGAAAGGCTGCAGTAAGGGTTCCCCAGACCCTTCTGTTCTCCAGGCTGAACAACCCCAGCTCTCTCAGCCTGTACTCACAGTAGAGGTGCTCCAGCCCTCTGATAATTTTTGTGGCCCTCCTCTGGACCTGCTCCAACAGGTCTATGTCCTTCCTGTGTTGGGGGCTCTGTAGCTGGACACAGTACTCCAGGTGGGGTCTCACCAGAGCAGAGGGGCAGAATCACCTCCTCAACCTCCTGGCTGTGCTTTATTTGATGCAGTCCAGGATGTGATTGGCTTCCTGGGCTGCTAGTGCACGTCATCAGCTCATGTCCAGTTTTTCTGTTCCATTATCTTCCCAGGCACAGAGGTGTGGTAGTTCCCAGGGTCCTCCTTTCTACCCTTTTTAAAAATGAGTGCAATGTTTCCCTTTTTCCAGTCACTGAGGCCTTCACCTGACTGCCATGATTTTTCAAATATCACGGATAGTGGCTTGGCAACCACATCAGCCAATTCCCTTGGGACTCTAGAGATGCATCTCATCAAGTCCCATAGACTTCTTTACGTTCAGGTTCCTCAGGTAGTCATGAACCTGGTCTTCTCTTACAGTGGGAGGGACTTTCCCCCAGTCCCTGGCTTGCAGTCTATCCGCTTGAGAGGTGTAGGGAGCCAGTGAAGACTGTGGCAAAAAATTGTTGAGTACCTCAGCCTTCTCCTTGTCCATTGTTACCGGTTTGCCCATCTTGCTCATTGAGGGGCAGGGAGTGCCTGCTTTCTTTGACCTTCCTTCTCTGGCTGATATACCTGTAGAAGCCCTTCTTATTATTCTTTGCCTCGTTTGCCAAGTTCAGCTTCAGCTGCGCCTTGGCCGCCTTAGCCCCATCCCTACACAACCGGGCAGCATCCCTATACTCTTCCCAGAACACCTGTCCCTGCTTCCACTCCTGTTCCCCTGTTCAATTCCTACTTGCCCTGTAATTTGACCAGCAGGGCTCGACTTAGCCATGCCAATCTCTTGCTCTCTTTTCCTGATCTCTTACACTGTGACTCAGCTCCCTTTGTTCATTTGTGACCAGCTTCTTGAGCCAGATGTAGCTTCCCTGGGCAGCTGATGAACTAAAATTAGGATCTGATCTTGGACAGGACTCAATGGGTTCATTGCTGCTTTAACTTCTAATTTATTCGTGTGTTTCTTGTATGCTTTCTGATGCAGACTAAAGGAAATCTGCATTACGGATTATTATGACTTTTAATTTTTCTGTGGTTGGTTATGAAGCTGTCAGTCGTAACACTTCAGCTAAAACTCAGATCATAATGAGGCTTTAGTGCTTATTCTGTTCAGATTCTGCAAAGCTCTCGTCACTGCCTCGATCCTTGTCAGCACGCATTCTGAAAGAGTAGAAATATTCAATGCTGGTGCTTTCAAATTAGTATCTAAAGCTCAAATAGTCTGTCCTGAAAGGCATATCAATTTAGATGAAGAATAATATTTATTTGGATGGGTAGCTGGAAAATTTAATAAAACTTTTCATAATATACTGGAAGTGCCCTTTTTTCAAGACAGATGGCCCTTAAAACTGTAGGCCCCGGCTTTAAGAAAATGCTTCGCATAAATTTTTCTTGAAGAATAAAGTTCTGACCAATGTAACTTTTTGAACTAGAAAATGACTAATCAGCCACATGAACTTGCTGTAGACTCTTGTCTGTAACTGTTGAGGAAAAACTTGTGATGGAACCAAGGAAATTAACAAAAATTATTGCTACCTCCTACAAAATTGTTAGTTAAGGAATAGCAAAAAAAATTGTACTCGTATTTCCCCTGTACAGATTGTTGATAAAATAAGATTGAAGTTATTAAGCACATCCTCTACTAGTTCCTGTTGGAGAAAAAAACCTGTTGCTTATTCATAAATGTCTCCCACAAATGTAGTTGAGATTGCAAAATGAGACTGTTATTTTCTGCCAAGAAGAAAGAATAAAGTAAGTTCCTAATTAACTACTTGTGTGAGCAATCAAGCTCTTAGCTGAGGAGAAATATATATATCTATATATAAAATAACAAAATATAAATAAATATTTGGAGGTTTGTGGGGTTTTTTAATTTATCGACATGAACTTCCCTTTTAATACATCTATATACATAAGGAGAGGGGGAAGGAACCTTGCCCCCCTGGCCTACGTTTTGTTCCTTGGCTTTTCCATCTGTGCATTTATTATTTGGGTAATAACCCTCATATTGCAGATGTGACATTTATATATTTTATCATATGATTCGGTTTTGTTTTGTTTTGTTTTGTTTTTTTTTTAAATTCTGCTTTCATGCTTCTAAACCTGATCTTTCCCAAATTTGGTGGTCATTGTTTCCTCACCTGCCTAAATGCCCCTGTCAGAGATATTCCTAAAAGTCACCTTAGTATCCTGTCATACAGAAACTACAGTTAAATTTTATCTTATGCCAGCAAACCAACAGTACGACTCCACTGTGCTGTTTATCAGGCTGCCTCCTGGTCACAGTTGAAAACCACGGTGTTGGATATGACCCCTGCTGTAGTGAGCGTGGAAGGGCTCACACAAGCAAAACGAGCAAATGAGTAAAATGCTCCTCCCGGGCGTTCATCCTGGTGGACCCAGCTCCACACTCTGAAGCATGTCCACCAAAGCAGCTTGTCCTGTCCCCCAGATCAATATAATATGATGTTCTGCTGCATGCTCGCAACGCAGCTTCATCACCTGATGAATTACGTGTTGCTGTCCATCGCAGTCTGGCAAAGAAAGCGACAATACAACAACCTTCCATGGCTGCTTTATTTCAAATACGTGTGTGAGTGAAAGACGTGAGGAAAAATCTCATCGGCTGTAGGAAATGGCATTCAAGGTGCAGGAAACAATCTTCCATTTCTCTGCTTGTTTTCCTTTTTATTAAATTGTATACTTAAAACGCTGAATTGCTTTTCCGTCATGATGCTGGAGATGAAATGCACAGTTTAAAATGGCCATTATCCACTTAAGCTCACAGAACCTCTCCTTCGTGTTAGCTGCTTTACTCCGGGTAGGTTACGGAGTCGTTTCACTGCCATTTGATCTTTGAAGCAGTGCTAGATTTTTTTAAGTTGGAAAAAAAACCCTTTACTACTTGTTTTTCTTTCTTTAGAAAGTATTTGTACTGATGTTTGCAAAGGATGGTTCTTTTGTATACCAGAGGTTTCATTGCAAATTTTGGATGAAAAACCTAAGTGGACAGTAGGCAGCCCTGCTGTTGTGTGAAGTTCTTGGGAAGGTTCATTTGAGAAAACAGGCATAAAATGATGTTGGAAGGAACAAAGGTGAGCTAGATGCCAATGAAAGACATAAGCGCTATTTAAAGTTTTCAAACTATTTTACTCTTTCAGGCTCTTATACAAAAAATAGCAAACATTAAAATAATTATTTTCTTCTGTTGACTTAGCTGTCAGTATGGGAGAGGTAACAAGGGGACAGAAGCAGAATTGGAGTTTTAGTTGCTCCATGTAACTGCACAATTCTCACCCAGATCCACTGAAAATTCATAGACAGCGGTGGCTGAGATGAGGCAGGACTGGGGCAGGAGACTCTTGCAGAGCTATAACGATATAGTAGTGTTTGTGTTTGTGAATGCTGACGTCCTCCAGTGCTTTTACATCGCCTCAACCAGAGGCTCTGAGAGAAGGCTCAGTTACCGTATGTCCTGCTGTAGAACAAGAAAGGAGACCCCCATCAGTCTTCTCTCAGACCTGCAGCAAGACTGGGAGCAAAACAGCATTGCGGTGGGTTTGCCTTGTTGTCTTTGAGCTCTGCTTAAGAATAAAGTAAAATAAATTTCCAGAGAGGAAGGACTTCCACTTGCAATTTCTAATCCCAGTTCCATTGAGAATAATAGCTATTTAGATGGGTAGCTGGAAAATTTTATAAAACTTCTTATAGAATGCTGCAAGTTTTTGTGTGTGTATGTGAGAGAGAAGGAGGTGGCATAAATTGAAAATGCTTTTTTAAAAGGGAAAGAACGCCAAGAAGGAAGGCAAAGTCATGGTACTATTCTGGAGTTGGTATTTTGTATTTTCTAGTCGGGTGTATTTCTTTCATTCACAGACATTTTCATAGTGACAGACTATGCAATGATAGTAAACATCTAAGCAACTGCAGGAAAAAATGGGTTTTGTCAGTGAATGAATAAAATGGACATAAGTTCTTGGCCCCCATAACCTCCCACACAGAACCCCCAGATGGATTGAGTATGGACAGCGGGTCTTTCTACATCTGTCCTTTTGCTTTTATACATCTGACCTTAATGTTGGTTGAGAAATGAACATTCGACGGGGATCAGGGTTGGGGCAAGAGGGCCAGGTGTGAGCTCAGACCGAAGTCTTGCTGGGCTGCTGCATTCAGCCAGGAGATGTGTCTCTGCCTTTCTCCAGCTCTTCTGGTATTGAGGCAGGGATGGAAGGGCACAGGAGCTGAGGTGGCCTGTGGCCAGCATCAGTTTGGTCACCGAGAGAAACCACCAGTGGTTCAGTTACCATCCTGAAGCAGGTGACTGAGCCCAGGAAGCTTGTTACACCCTGCTACCACTCACGCTGGCTTTGCCTGTGACCCGCTGTCACAAGCCTGTCACGTGTGCAAATCCAAGTGCAGGTGTGACACCAGCGACGTGAGAAACTTTGCAGCTAATAAAGTGTTGTCCCTGTGGAGTTTAGATGCCTCTCTCGATGGTCAGCAGTAGAGTGAGGCTTCCATGGTTGGATATGTATTTTTTACTAAGTCCTGCTTCAAATACCCTTGAGCTTGCTTTCTGTCTTTCTGTCTGTCTTTTCTTTCTGTCTTTCTGTCTTCCTGTCTTTCTGTCTATCTTTCTTACTATGGTTTGAGCTTTTGTAGGGTGGTTCCAAAAGGACTGTTCCTCGGTGTTCTGAGAGGAAACCAGCACAGATAATTTAAATATTTATTATAGCAGAATTTCACAGGGAAAAAGTTTAATCTGGCACATGCTTCTGAATAGAGCACTCTTGAGTTGGTCATTTGTTTTAAGAGGGACTTCTGTTTATAAAGTAATAAGCATTTGTAAGTATGAGTCCTATAGGTTTGTAGTTCTCCAGTAGCTTAAGGAAGAACAGAAGGAGGTTTGTTAATTTTCCGTGCTTAAATGTTCTCAGGTTTACAGAGGAGGAAGCTGGATAGAACCTCAGTGTTGAAGCTCATTTGTTACTGGTTTTTAGTAGCCAGTTACACTATAGTTTATTTTTGAATCATTCTGTCTAATATCTGTAAGGGCTTCACAAGCTGGCATCATCTTTTGAAGGTTAATTGGGTTATCCCAGACGCAGTTATAAAACTAGGGACACGTCTGTTGTGACAAGCCTCTGGTATTTTAGCCACGTCCATTAATTTAATAAGGGAAGGGCTCTGGTCAACTTAAATTAGCATTAAAATATGATGGTGGGGGTAGTATTTAGACATTTTTAGTGAGTAGATGGAGATTATTTTTAGCATAAAGACAAATTTTAAATCCTCATAACCAGTTTTTCCTCACGTTGGCACATTAATTCTCTGGTTTAATTGTATGTTATCCCATTGAAGGTAATGGTACTACTTTACATTTTGCCACTTCTTGTTCGCTTTCTTTTCTGTTTTGTTTTACACTGAACTATTTGTCATGTTGACTAATGTTGTTTCATTGTATTTTCATCTCTTGGGTAGTTATCTGTTCTCTCTTGTTTGGTGCTTAGATTAGACAGTGCAGGGCTGGAATTAATCTTTTTGTTCTGGATTTGTACAACTCTGTATTGACAGAGTATGAGGCCCTGCGTGGAGTTCGCATTGATTGAGTTCAGGTAATGAGTGCTCAGACAATGGATGTTCTATTGTAGCTTGACAGTCCTTTCCCATTAGAATTAGAAATTGAACCGTGTGACTTATAAAAAATGGGTTGTAACACCAGAGTTTCCTCCTTTACATGTAAGTATATTATTTATGGCATAATGAAGTGTGATTATTGTCTAAACACTCTCCTATATTGAATACTAATCTACAGAGAATGAGTGGCAGCCAGGAAAAGCAGTGCTGGTGGGAAAAGGCGCTCTATTCTCCCCTTTTTCCTGCATCACAGTGTGAAGGTAAGAAGCGATGCCTGTTGGAACTAACTTGCTCTTGCACCTGTGTTAGAATAAAGGGATCTTTCTTTTGAATTGGAACTATTATCTGTATTTAAAAAAAAACACGCACACACAGAGTAAACTTCCATAACAAATTCTCTAATCTGAGAGAGAACTGGGATGCTTCAGTTGGATTTGTAGTAAATCTCTAGCATGCTTCTAAATAGTTTTAAGATGAAAGTACTTTTGAAATAGCCTTAATATTTATGCAAATTTGCTTAATTCCAGAGCCTGGAATTAAGTAAATAGAATATTAATTTCTGACTCTGAAAATATTTTATTACATTTTTGAATATGTTTCAACCTGAACAATACTTACTAGGCAGCTAATTTTATAAGAATGTGAAAACATGATAATTACCTTTTTTGGGTTCGCATAAATAACACGCCAGTTATTCAGTGAATGTGTGGAATTTCTCTCAAGCTGGGAAGGAGAGTGATTTGCCTCTCGGCCACTCCTTTCTCAGTGACAAGCTGGGAATGTTTCTGTCCCACACAGGGAGTAGGTCCGTTCTGGGGCGGAAGCAGGTGTGCTTCCAGCACTCTCTGTCGCCTCCCAAGAATTCCTAGCATGTGACAGCTGGCCCCAGCCCAGCTTTTCAGTGGGCAGGCAGGAATCCAGACGGCTTTTTTTTTTTTTTTGCCTGCAGACAATTTACCTTTTCCGGGGAGCAGGCAAGAAGCTAAATAAGAACATTCTGTGTACCGAGTTGACAGGCTGTCTGATGCTTTCTGCTGGCAGATGCTCAGTGCAATAAACTTCTAATCAGAGACCTGGTTCCTTAATAATCTGGAAGTAGATTAGCTAGTAATTATTACTGAACTATTTTTGGAGTGCACCTTGAAGTGCAACCAACTAAACTGTGTTCTCTGTGCCTAAATGCCCTTACTTTGGTGTTTAGGACAGTTTGGGTTACTTTCAAGAACAATTTACTTCACTCCCAACTATAGAAATGTAGTTTGCGCAGTGAGAGAGAATAGATTGATGCCTACAGGACTTTGATTTGCCTCCTGGACTGGTCACAGAACCTCCCGTATTAGAAAAATACTCGGTATTTATAAAGTAAAGGTATTTAGTGACCTTTTGTAAAGTTGTGGGTTTTTTTCTCGCTGACAGCTGCAGAGTTATTCTTGGTCTAATGGCAAATGCAGTGACTCGCAGCCCTGAGTAGTCTTTTACAGAGAGTGATCCTTGAATTCCTGTGAGTGTGTTGTGTCATCTTTTTGCTGACATCTGCTGGTGAAGCTGCGTAACTGTGCGAGAGTTTCACCACCGGATTTCGCAGAGGAAGAGAGAATATACAGTGTAAAATACTGTGAAGTCCAGACCCTGCTTGATACAGTGGCAGAATTTCTGTGAAGTAGAATAGTTCCAGTACTTCCTCTTTTAGACTACGTTTAACAAAAACAGAGTTTTATCCTCAGAGCTAATGTTATTCTTTCACAAATCTTTAGCTGTATCCACTTTTCTTTATGGGTATTTTTTCTACGTGGATATTGATGCATGTGATCTATATATATCTCTATGATATATGTTGATATTAGATAATGAAATTTAGTCTGGTAAGTAGAAACCACAGCCATTCATGTCAGCTTCTTTTTTTTGAGCTTCAGTCAGGATGAGGCTGCTGTTGCTGTGTATTTTGTGTGGGTATAGAAATAGGAATGATCTGGAACACCACGCAGTGTCAGAATTGAAAAATGTACCGAACCATTTATAATGAAAGAGCAATTCTTGCTCTTTGTACCTGACTATTTTAGATTTTTTCATTAACTAAGTAGCTTCTTTATTATTATTATTGGTTATCCGGGTAAGATTTGATGAAGCTTCCATAAGGTATTACGCTTATCTCTTCAAGGATGACACTATAAAACCCCCACAGAAGCACAGAGTTTACATGGCTTAGAGTGTGAATTTTAAGAATACTTGTCTAGATGTTTTCATTTTGGCTAAATGTAAATAACAAGTGTTCCTCAATTCTGTTTTTTCTTCCTTTTGCCACAAACACAATGTAAGAGTGTTACACAAATGCCAAGGGAGAGAATGGTGTAGGAGAATTTGCAGATGTAAAGGAAATATCCAATGATGATGAACATCTTTTAGATTTTAATATGGTAAGTTTGTCACTGGTTTGGGGGAGGAGTTTATTTATTTTATAAGGGTGTGCTACCACATCTTTCTTTTCATCACAGTTTTCAGTCTGGCCTCAAATGAAATTCCTACAAAAACCTTCACAAGCTTTCCTTTCCTCACTTTGTTTTTTAATCCCCTCTGTGTCTTGAGCGTTCTTCTGAAACCTCCTCAGTGGTGTACTTTGGGGAGTACAACCCTTTGTACAAACAGTTGTACTTCTAGTAGTTAAGCAAACTCAGTTTCCTTTGGGAACACTTGTCTTGTGTGTTAAACATGAGTCTTTTTTGCCTCACCTCCTAATTTCAGCAAGCGTAGAGTGGGCTGATGTGCACTGCGAAGGCAGAAAGGACCAGTAAAGGCGTAAACATAATGTATGCTGAATTCTGTCCTGCTTACAAACAAAAATGTGTTTCTTTGCTGTAGGGAAAATCTTTGTGTACGTGTGCACTTACTGATAGACTTCTAAACTTTATAGTGACGATAGCACTTAAATGTACAGTGTGACATGCTTGCTATAGCTTTACTGATCTAAAAGATATACTGGTTTTGCTTAAAGTTTAGTCAGATCCGTGCTGTGTTTTCTTGCTATTTAATACTTAGTACCAAACCTGTGATAATGATGCGTTCTAACCGAGTTTGCTTTTGATTCTCTTGCTGTTTTGTGCAAATCCTAAAATTAAGGAATAGGAAAAAATAATAAAAGCCTCACCTTTTTTTCCTGCTGTTCTGCAGTCCTGTCTACATAGTGGCCTAAGTCAGGAAAGAGGAGGACTTGCCCTGTAATCGTGACATCTCTCTTGAACAACTGCAGAACTATATAACCTCCCAGCTCAGAGAAAAGCAAGCATGTTCTTTCTTGTTCCCCATCAACACTGTCAGTTTAAATCCTTAGGTTTCTTCTGTTTATGAAGCAAGATGTGCAGATGATATAAATGCTGAGGCAAAACCAAATGGCTTCAGGAAGAAGATCTACTCCAGTGATAGCTCCAGCTCTGAAGACACAGCTTCAGAAGGTGCAAGTGAATGGGCTGATCCGTGTGAGGAGGAGCTTTTTTCTCGAACTCAACTATAAAAACTGCAGAGTAGAACAGATGATTTAAAAGTAACATGAGATGGAAAACTATCCTTCTTGAGGGTCTGTAGCTCTAAAACAACAACTTGAGTTTCCTCTTCAGTTAATGGATTCAGATGTGTATTTATCTTTCTCTTCTTGCTTATTTTATAGATGAGGACACAGCTGTCCTGTTGAAGATTTTTTTTTCCCCCCCAAAAAACTGTTAAATTCTTGGCTATTTGAACTAGACTAGATTGTGTTGTCAAATCAAGAATGGATGTGCATGTGCTTGTCTTAGTAGTACCACTGCTTTTTTGCATCTTAATTGCAGTTATTTTCATTCGTAACTGTAGCCCTACCACTATTACTATCTTCTTAGCATCGCAGTGTCTACAACTACTTCTGCTATTCAGAGACTTCAGCTTTCTGCACATTAGGCTTTGTTCTTTAAGAACTGGGAGATAAATACTTAACACTGTAATCTATCAGTGCCTTTCTGAATGCAGGAGAAAAGCATGAATGACTTGTCCAGTCTTCATTAAGTAAATCTCATAACTTTGAAGTAGGAACAACAGGGTTGTGCTTTAGAGACTTACAGAAACTGTGTTTTCTATCCTATGATCCCCCCCCTCCCGCAAACCAACACTGAGGATACCATGGTTTGTATTTTTGCTAACTGGAGAAGCCAAGGATTTTTTGTAGGTATGGAGGCAATGTGGGGTTGGTTGGTGGGTTTTGTTTTTTTTTTCCTTTTTTTCTTTTTTTTTTTTGTCCTTTTTAGCAACTTGCCAACGTGGGGCAGAAGTTTAAAAAAGTAACACCAAAAATAATAAACCACTGGGGTGATGATGTGTGGATTGTTGTGAATTTTGTAAGGAGTAACGAGAACGTTGTCTTGTTGCAGATGATGGCATTCATGTAAGCTGCAAAAGCATCCTGTACTGAACTTGAGCCTGAATGACTGAAACGATCTAAAATGCTCAGAGTGTTCAATGTTTTAAATGCAAAGGGTCAGTGCTTCACTTGAAAGAAATCCTGTGGCTGCTGCAGTTGGCTGCTGTTGTGGCTGTAACTTAGTAAATCTTGTAGTTCATTTTGTGTTTGGGAGAGAATGCGTGGGGCAAGTTACGTGTGTGGTGGGTGGGGGTCGGGGCCGCGGTGACTTACAACATACATGTGTGATTGCAGTAGTGATTGTTGCTTTATGTGACTCGCTTTTCGATTTTATTTTGTTAACTTAGTCAATACATTGTCAAGTTGCATCTGTACAAGACTATCAACTCCTTGTGCTTTTAACACATTATGCAAAATGTAGAAGCCAGGAGGAGCAATATTTGCAAAATTAAACATTCTAAGTTTTTACCAACTCATAGTTTGTAAAACAACAACAACAACTAACTAGTCTTTACAATAGCAGCATGTCTAGAACATCAGGAAGTGCAGAAAGTCCATAACTGACTTGAAAAGCTTAACCATTAATTTTGACAGGCAATAAACCTCATGAGAACTTGTAGGTGTTTGAAATGCGAGCTGAACTGCCTTTGAAATATGTTCTGTGCTGGAAAGGTTTTCCGAGTAACCGGGTTTTGCTGCCTTTATTCGATTGATGGTGTAAAGAACTGAAACACGTGGTTGGGAAACCATGCCAGTCTGGGTGCAACGCTTTTGTTGAGATCCTTACTTCAAATTGGCTTGGTTTGTCCTTACCCAGGGACTTCCTTTTGGTCCTCCTCTTAGACTACGTTTTAGGGTTTGTATTCAATACAACAAATCTTTTGACACTTTACAGTTTCTTTTCTTAATTTATTTGCAGACTTTGGATAGATTTTTATATATTTTACTTTCTTCTGGAGCTTCCTTGAGAGGTTGTTTAGCACCTGCACTGAGAACTAGTTAACTGTAACATGAAAGTAAAAAAGAACTTTACACACAAATTCTTCAGATCACTACAGTGAAGAATGGAATAGAACTTCATTCGAGAACAAGAAATGACCAAATGGACATATTTCAAACACAAACTTCAGCTCAGTTAATTTTGGCTAGAGCTGCTTCTTTGGTAAGAAAGGGCTCAAAACCAACAAAGGTGTTGCTTGAAGTTACATTGTGGCATGTAATAATTCCAGCACCTTTGGGGAAAATAAAATCGTATCTTGAGCTTGGGCAATAACAAATTGTCTTTACTTGTTTTCATAGTTTAATGGCTAAAGCTCTAAAGCTTTCAGTGAGAGTTGAAGTGTGGTTTTTAGTTTTTCTGTATGGATAGAAACACACACAACAACAACAACAACCAAACAAAAGCATTAAAGGTTGGCATACGCTGAACCGCACAGTGGTATGAAGCGCATTGCATATCCATAGCACTGAAGTATCAGTTTTCCATTCCTGGGCTGAAATTTGTTTCTACTTTTTGCTTCAAGTGGTTGTATTGTTCTGATTTCACGTACACCAGAGTAACTGATTTTGTTTTCTTGTGGAGTTACTTAACACCGAATAAAAATATAAAAGGACAATTGGATGGTGTGTGCGTGTGTTCATTTTCTCTGGCTAACGTGGATAACTCAGATACAACATGGTAATTAAGCATTAAACATTCTGTGCAGAGAGCATGAGGTATCTAATTTGGGAGTCCTTCTCATTGCTATAATTTTTTAATCTATTTTTTATTCTTTTTCAATACAATGCAGGAAAATTAAATACACTGCATATCTTCTTTTCTTAAAAAAAGGACAACCAAACAAAATAAAATGTCATAATCTCATTCCAAAAATTAATTTGTAATGACAATTTCACATTTAGAGAACATGAGACCTCATTCAAAAAAAAAAAAAATTAAAACTCAAGCAAATCGAGACCCTCTGTCACATAAAGTCGAACTTTTATGTAGTATGGGATCTAAAACAGGAGACATTATTTGTGGTTTCAACTTGTGCTCGGCCACCAAGTGGTCAGTCTCTCACTTCTACTTTTAGAAAAACTGCATCTGTGACAAGAAAATGCGTTTGCCTAACTCTGGCCAGACCTCTTTTTATAGAAAGCAAAAAGAAAGACAGACCCAGTTTTGAAGAGTGCACATTTTGCTTGGTGGAGACGCGCGTTATGTTGGAAGTTTATAGCCATAATGACTTGCGTTGCTGTGTAGAACAACTGCAACTCCCCTGAATTTGGTGTGCAATGAAAGCAACACATAAATACACACATGGGAAATAACGGAAAATAATTGCTCTGTAAGGTCCTTTGGTGTGTACTTCTGTTTATTAGTATCTAGCATGCTAAACTTAGTAGTAAAAACTTTCAAAGGCATACATTATTTTTAATTATTTCTTGAATATGGCAGGAGGAGTGTATTTTCATTGTGTTTATAGAAGATGCTTGATAAAAAATAAAATTTAATCACCTGGGCCTTTCAGTTATTGTATCTGAGTTACTGTTAACTCTACGTGGCCTAAAGAATCAGTTTCCAGTGCAAACAATGCTTCTGTCATGAAGGATTCCTGTATAGTCCTTGGCAGCAATTGCACCTGCCGGTGGTGGAGCAGGCTTCAAACGCACATCAGAAGATGACTTGATGGGAGTGAAGGTGCTGCCCCACAGTGAAAATACATGGAAAGGTACTGCAGTTCCTGGAGAGCCAGAGTTCCCAGGATTCCTGGACTGTAACTCATTCCTTGCCTGCCAGGACAGTGTACTTCAGCATTACACCCAATGAATTTGTCACCTACCTCTCACATACAGCATCTCAGGTAATTTTCTTTTATGACCAGTGAAACTATTAGCAACAAGGCTCCAGAGGTTTGGGACAAATGAGACTTCGCTGATACTATTTAGCTTTCTACAGTAAGATCCCTTTTCCATTATTCAAGTTGCTCTTAAAATATATTATAATATGCAAGTGCTTATAAATTTTATGAGCTATCTCTCTGCTCCAGTGTGATGCTAATGGGATTAAAAAGAAAAAACTGAGCTGGCAGTGGGTCAGCACGCTGCTAAGAAAAAGTGACCGAGTGGCAAAACCCTGCCCTACTCCATTACTTCATTACATTCATACGGCATCCTGGCTTGTATTAGAAATAGTGTGACCAGCAGAAGTAGGGAGGTGATTGTGCCCCTGTGCTCAGCACTGGTGAGGCCACACCTCGAGTATTGTGTCCAGTTCTGGGCACCTCAATACAAGAGAGATATCGA
>JAOXNO010000033.1:52971481-53001115 GCA_028565335.1 Limnodromus scolopaceus | reverse complement strand
TTGTAGAGTAGGGTAGATGGTTGGACTCGATGATCCCAAGGGTCTCTTCCAACCTAGACGATTCTATGATTCTATTCTGTTACTGTGTACAGCTTCCACTGTAAAAAACACACTGAGGAGGGAGACCGGGATGAGGGATGTCCACGTGTGCAACCTTCTCCTACCTACCTACAGCCTTCCTCTAGGGCAAGGGCTTCTGGAAGAACTGTGCCTCTTACTGTGATGTATTTGCAATGTAGAACCCAGTTAATCCAAGAACATGAGGAAGTACAAAGCAGTGGTAAGTCTCCCCTCTCCCTACAAGGCATGGTCACTCTTAGGAGCAGCAGTAACGGCTGTATAGTACTGCTACAGCTGCCCTTCACATAAAGGCTTTAGAAATTGTTAATGAAGAAGGTTTAACTGCCCATCGTTTGTGCATAGACCTTATTGTACTCACTACAAGGAAACAGAGACATGGATCAGCAACTCTCCTTAGATCACAGAATTGAGCAGTCTCGAATTCTTGATTTTCTTCTAAAAATCAATCTAAACAAGCAAGCCTATTAAAAAGTATAGACGAGTACATTTTCATATTGATTATAGTGCTTTCCTCGTTTGTAGCCATGGAAATGCCCGAGCAAATGGCACTAGAGTACAGTGGCAGTACTGAAAGCAAAGGCATAAGCCCTAGAACAGACTGCCTAAAAAAGGGATGCCACTTCCACCCTTACAGACGTTTAGGAACAGATGAGACAAATTTTAACAGAAATTATGTTGGTGTGTGTACATACGTCCTGCCTCGGGGGAAAACGAGGAACTAAGTGATCTCAAAATTTCTCTGAATCCTGTTTTCCATATGGGAATAGCTTATATCCAGAAGGGCTGCTAAATTGATTCATAGTTTACAGAGAAAAAAGAAGCATTAGATTGCCTGTGGGACAGTAAAACTTGTGCAGTTTCTCCTTTGCTGACCTCAGACTTGTGTTAGAAGAAAGTCCAGCTTGCGTGCGGCTTACACCCATTGTCCAAAGAGCAGTTTGCCTCATGAATCCCTACCTGCTATGGTTGGCCACCCCAACCCCTTCCAGACACAGGACAGAAATTATAATTAAATTTTTCTTTTTTGCACAGTTACTTTATTCATACAATAAATCAATATTAAGGACTTTTTTTTTTTAACATTTCATAACTTCTAATTTTTGTATTGATGCTTGGCTTTTAATTGTCTTCACTTTGAGATGGGGTTTTAACCCATAGTCTTTTGACTCTGGAACCCTGGAACCCTTATCTAATCGACAACAAAGTTTTCTTCAAGAAGTCTCAGTTGTCATTCATGCTTTTTGAATATTTTCCCTCCATTTTTCCTATAATTTTATTCAATACAAAAATAGTGAATTCTTTGAAGCACTGCAGATACATGGAGACATAATAATTGAATCTGTTATCTGCCCAAATTGAAGGTTACTTGGCTTCCTCCATCAGTACTAGTCCTTGACAACAAATAATTTTTAGTCCAGTATTACTTTTTCTTTCCTAGCGAGTTCCAACAGAAAGTTACCACATGTTGGGTGCAATGCTTTTTGTGTTACAGAATTAATCTAGTTGCTTTTGGAAATGTAATTTAAATTGTGCTTGCTTAAGAGAATAAATCTGCTATAGCATCCCAACTTTTCACTATGCAGCTGTGCATGATAAAACCCTTCTTCCCTTCTCTGGTATGATTTAGTGATGAGTTAAGATCCATAACAGAAGTACCACGAAGGCTTTGACAGCAATTATTTATGGGCACTTAAGATTCTGCAATTCTGAGATGTAATACAAGTAGCAATATTTTTAGTTTGTATAGTTTTGCTCCTTCACACCTTATTACTCATTTTGTTTTTCCTGAACAGCTTGTAGACAGCGATAGAAACATTCCAGTCACACGCATCATGTTCCAGTAATATCAATTCAAACGTGCTGGGAAGTCTCACGCTATCTTCCCCTACCTTTCCTGCTCTTCATTTTCTTGCTGTCTCATGGAGGGGAACTTTAAAGCACTACGTTCTCACCCAGTGGTAACAGAAGGGTTAACAGTAATGGTAGTTATAGACCTGGCTTTATTTTCCTTATCCTTTATCAGGTTTCAGTTGCTATAGGAGGAGGCAGCCTTTTGGGAGAATGAAATGGCACATTCTCCAGCTGTTCCCGATTCATTCATCCCAAACCAGTTAAAATGGTTTGGTGCACAGACGTTCCACCGCCAGTCGGACTGCCCCTGCAGATGGGGGCTGTGCTGGAAACAGACTGCTATCAAACACAGATGTACAAAAGACAAGTATTAGTTTTGTGAGAACAAAATTAATTTGTGATGAATTTGAAGTAGAAGAGCGTAATACTCTCCATTTGTCAAAAACATCACCATTTGCTTGTGAGGTATCGGTATTTTTGATCAGATCATCATCCTGCTCATTGCTACGTGTCAGCAGAAACCAGAATTTATTCATTGTTCCCCTTTCCTGTGCCATAAAAGACGCATTAGTTACTTCACCATATATACAAGTAATTCTGTAAAGCGAGGAGGAAAAAGATCGATGTCTCATCTCTGTTCTAACACTTACCTTCCAGAGCGAACTCTTGTGTCTCTTAGCGTGATGGACTGTAACAGAGATGATCCATCACTCCCTACGCTTAGTACACTTGAACTCTTGCTGTCATGAGCTAAAACTACCTTCAATGATAGCGATGGGAAACGGAGGCAGGAGCTCTTGATCAGCGAGTATTCAATGACCAGCAACTGTTTTATCTTCAAAATATACAAATCTTCGGTTAACTAGAAAAACAAATATTATATCAAAATGTCTTCTAGTTCATGACAGAGAATTACTGACCTCAAGGTGGACCAGGGAGCCGCACAGCTGATTGAAATGAAGCTCAGCTTGGCCGTCTCTGAAAGTGCTTGCATCATACTTGGCTTCCGATGAATGAAAATTCAATCTAGATGTTCCCATCTAGTTCTTAAGAGAAATTAAAGTAAAAGTCCTATAAATCGCAAAATTGCTGAAGCTTCAAAACAGCACTGAAAGCCTAAGCAGTGAATGATTTCCCACATCTACAGGCATCAGAAGCAAAAAGGAAGTTTGTGTTTCTGTTCCTTAACTCTACCTTGTTCTGAAGGAACAGAGAAAGGACTACTACTTCACATTACTTTTTTCATATGTAGTATATTTTGGAGAAATCAGCACAACAGCTTTTTTGCACAGTAACCATGAAACTGGCATAGCGGATTCTGCTGGCGTGAATGTGAGTTTGTATGACAATGTTTTCAAAAATTCGAATTCTCTAGCACTGAAGTACTACCAGACCGGCCAGGTGTTTTTGGCCCAGT
Source organism: Limnodromus scolopaceus (assembly GCA_028565335.1). Taxonomy (NCBI): domain Eukaryota; kingdom Metazoa; phylum Chordata; class Aves; order Charadriiformes; family Scolopacidae; genus Limnodromus; species Limnodromus scolopaceus. Next base: position 52,997,766 of record JAOXNO010000033.1, on the reverse strand, counting down.
AGGGGAACATCACTTGCCAATTTGAGGCTGCTCCATGGGATGCTTCATTTCCACACAACAGCCACAGGCAAGACACTCTTAAACAAAACATCAGGATTTTGTCCTAAGAATTTTTACAAAATTAGGTATTTTACAGGCTTACCCAACTCTGAATCAATGGCAAAGCACTGATGATAACCACAGTGAGGAAGTGCCACCACTAACTTCTTACCGTGCTTTCGATTTCTTGGTGTGCCCTTCTGGGTGAACTTTAAATTTTGCACAGCTGAAAAACAAAGGTGCTAAAGGTCCCCTTTGCACTTGGTTATGCATTTGTACTTCCTGTACCTGGTAGTACCTGTTCTGTTTCCTTTTAATAATTAGGACATGCCACGCTTCCATGAGAGCTAATGGTGTGATGCTGCTTTTAATCACATAATGTCAGCCCTTCACCTTTTACCAATACAGAGGAATAACAGACAATCCTTGCAGACAGAAACTACCTTACCGAGCATGGAGGTGGCTGTAACAGAACTGATGCTAATGCAAAAAGTCAACTTTTACTAATAGCTCACAAGAAGCAGAAATGCTATTTACACTTCTCCGCGAGTTACACAGTCATTCACATGCAATAAAGTGTATTTTTATATATTGACTGGGCTGTGATTTTTTGTAAACATTTGGAGGCTGATCCTGGTATTTCCACTCTGCCTGCACGTTGGGACCCTGGTGGTTCTGTGCTTCTTCAGGGCAAAGAACAGGAAGAATTTTGTCGTGATCGGGTATCAAAAAATCAACCAGCTGAATAGGAAGAGTCACCTGTGGGTTGGAAACGGAAAATATCCACTAAACTAAATCACTTAGATCTTAGATGGGATCTGCAAGTTATTACAATTTTCAGGGAAAATTCTATCCTTAAATAAGCGCTGACTCAAAAAGAAAAGTGTCTTAAGCGCTTAACTCCTTACCTGATTTGAAACTTTTAGCTGTGCTCTATGCCCTGCTACTTCTGAAAGATTTCCTGTGGCAGATCTTTCTAATAGTTTCTTTAGCCTAAATAATATTACGAAGATGAGAATATCATTATTTCCTTTGGAGACACTCTGCAGACTTACAGAACTCATGACTCCGTATTTCCATTTTTTATCTACCCTAAGAACTTTGATGACAGCACGCTCCTCCGGTTGCTCCAACAGAACTGATTTCCACTCTCAAAATCAGAAAGAAAATGTTAATACCGAAAAAGGAATTAGTGACAGCATATGCTCCAAAATACTACGTCTCTTGCACATAAACAAGTTTATAGTGCTTCAGAGCTGTTTTGCTTTTATTTACCTTCTTTTTAATAGTAATATGCAAGCTGTCCTGCAGAGGTAGCAGTGATGTGGAAAGATGTGGAAAAGGTAGTGGCAGTCTTAATTATATTGATACCCATCTTAGAAATCCAGCAGAGTAAGTACTGGAATCTAGCAAGTTTCTGACCCAGGCACAGGAAGTATCTGCAGAGGTGTAATTTTTGGTTGACAGTAGGTTTTCAGTGCCTACTTCTCATCTTGATAATGACCTAATTCTCATCTTGACAGCATGGAACTGGTGTCAATGGGGTCACGGTGGCAAGTTCTTCTATAGAAGTTTACCTCAGCCTCTCCCAATTTATTCAGGAGAAACTCGCCCACACCAAAGCTTGAACAATATCACAGCTTTGCTCTTTTTGATATTGAAATAATTACATTAATGCAAGTTCAGATATTTCTGCATTTGCTACACTCACAGTTCCAACTTCAGAGTAGATGCTAAGAGGTGTGAGGTGATGAGAAGCTGGTACTTACACCCTCTGGATGGGGGACAACTTTATCTTACAGCTTTAATTCTAGAGACACACTCACTGGGTCTAGGTGAAAAACGCACAGCCTTTGCAGAAAAAGGTAAGAATGTGTTTCAAAGATGAGGGCTCTGCTCCTGTAAAGTACTGACTGCTCATAACTTCGTTGATTCCAGTGTGGAGGAAGGGCTGGCTATGCAAAGGCCAAAAGGGAGCACTTTGAGATGGAAGGTAAATGGAAAGATAAACCAAACACACTAGAACAGCAATCACCATCCTAGAACCTCCACCTCTGGCATTACAGCTCAATTCCACAGAGCTGTGGAGACACCTTCGCTTGATGGCTCAGACTCAGACCTTCCACAGTCCAAACTTGCAAAGGCCACCAAGTTTTCCTTTCCTATTAAGCGCAGCCAGGACCACAAGCAGAGCCCCACCACAAACCCGCTCCCCCCGGGGGCCGCCAGCCCGCAGCTCCGGCCGCCCCACTCCCCCGCAGAGCCGCTGCCGGCAGCGTAGGACGGGCTCCGGTTCCCCTCCGGCGCAGAGCTCCTTTGAACCACCGTCCTCCCTTAAATCCCACCGCTCTTCAACCTGCTCGCCTCCCTAGGGCCTTCCCATCGCCTCCCCCGCGGCTGAGCCGGCCGCGCACAACCCGCCCTCGCCGCTCTCCCTCCCACTGGCCGCGCTGAGGTGATTCAAAATGGCGGCCGACGCTCAGCAGCCACTTCCCCCCTACCCCCCTCCCGCCCCGCGCAGGCGTTTCTTCCCCCGGGGGGCGGTGCTTCTCGCCGCCGCGCTGGGGAGGGGGAGCGGCGGCGGGACGGGAGGAGGGAGGCCGAGCGGTGGGGAGCGGAGCGTCCCGTCAGGAGCCCGGCACCTGTCCCGCCGGCAGAGCCCGCCGCTGCGCTCGCAGCCAGGTGCGCGCCGAGCCCGCCGCGGGGGCGGGCGCCATGGGAGGCCCGGCGCTGCGCCGAGAGGGCGCCCGGCCGGTGGGGGCTGCGCCTCCTCACCCCCGCTGAACCCGCCGCTCTTCCGTGGGGGCCGGAGAGCGACATGGACCGGCCGCCGCAGCCGCCAGCCGCCTGCTAGTCCCGCAGCAGCAGCAGCAGCTGTGGGGCGGGTCGGGCATGGCCCAGCATGAGGAGAGCGACGGAGGGCAGCGCTACCCCGGTGAGGCGTCAAACTTTCTGCCTGGCGCTTCCTCCTCGGGCGGCGGCTTGCGGCCAGCCCTGAGGGGGCTCGGGCCGCCCTTGGGGCCGGGGGGTGGCTCGGTGGCACCTGCTGGGGCGAGGGGCAGAGCTCGGTGCGGGGGGGGGAGTGGAGTGTCGGCGGCCGGTGCGGGTCGGGCCGGCGGGAGCAGCCCCCCGGCGGTGAGGGGCTCGGCTGGGGCCGGGAGGGAGCGGCAGCTGCTCGCCGTGGTCGCCCGTGGCCACCTTAAAAAAGTTGAGAGGAGCAGCGCGGCGCCGCCGGAGCCTTGGCCGAGCGGTTGAGAGACCGCGGAGGGCAGCCAGCGTCGCTTCCTCAAGGCTTTGGGGAGAGGCATTGGCGGGGCGTTTTGGGGGCTTCTTGGGAGTTTTCTTGGTTTTTTTTCAGTTTTCTTTAACGAAGGCTACCGGCTCGGAGGAAACCTTCTCCGTGTCGGGTCAGCCTGAAAGCCGGTGGAAAGGCAGCAACTTCCATCCCTGTCAGAGCCTCTCTTTCTAATGGAAGTCTCCTTTGGGCGATCCCCAAACAACGCTCCGGCCCCCGCAGTAGCCCAACTTCTGCTGAGGCGGCGGCTCATCTGTTGGGGCGTCAGGTTTTTTCAGTAATATCGGTGGGGGAAGGAGGGGGGGGGAAAGCCCTGTAAACTGCTTCTGGAGCAGAGGCTGTACAGAGCACTGTGACTCATTTATATTGCCTGCCTGACGTAGCAAAGAAAAAAAAAAGTGGAAAAGCGGTGAATGGTTTACTTATGATGGCTCTCCAGGCATTCCGCTCAGAAGTCAGGTTTGTAAAGCTCACACTCTGTGAAGGACGCCGGCTGGGAGTTAGATAAAAGACTTCTTAATGAAAAAAAAAAAAATCCCATTTCTTTTTGCTATTAAAGTTTTGGCAGTACTCGGGTATGTAGCCTCAATAGCTGTATCTCCTTCTCATGCTTGGTTGAAAGCTGGGCTGTTCTGTGGGCTCAGGCATTCTCCGCTGTTGGCAGTGTTGTGGCTGTTAGAATGTGAACATAAACAATCTGAACCAAGAAATGTTTAATAAACAAAGCTGGGTTTGATGCTGTTGTGCAGTGAGGTCACCTGTAGTTGCACTTGATAGCAGCAATGTGTTTCTTAGTACATTCGATAAAAATATTGTCAAATGCATGGAGAGTTTAAGCCCTTCACTTTTTTTTTTGGTATGTTTTTCCTTTAAGAAGAAAAAAACCCCACGTTTACAACTTCGCAATTGAGACAATTTCTTCTTCTTAAAATCTTTTTTTTAAAAAAGCGCTGGCAGAGGTAGGTGTTGGAAAGACAAGGTGATAAAAATTGAGATGTTAACTCTTTGAGAACTGAACATTCTTCTCATTCCTGTGAGGCAAGAACATAGAAAGCCTGTTTTGTACGTAGCTGTCTTGCCCTTCCTTCTGAGGAAGTTCACTGCAAGTCACAGCAAACTTGGAAGAACATGGCTTGAGCCGGCATCTTTCTGATCTTTGTTTTACTCTTAACAGTTTGGCATTGCTGTTAACTTTCTTTAAAATTTACATTTTAATGAGTTAAAAAAACATTTTATTCTACATCTTAGAAATTATAAACAAATATGACCTGTTCCCTCAGGGTGGTTGGGTGATATGTAAAGTCAAAATCAGTTTTTAAGCCTCTGGGTATTGTCAGAGCTTTCTTGCATGCCGTGATCAGAATCTGGGGAATGTAAGGCCATATGGACAGCCGTACTGGGATGGATCAAAACTCCACCTGCCAGACAGATGAATTTACCTGGGAGAGGGCCTAAAAGTAGGGCTAGTGCTATTTCCCTGAAGTTCTGGTACTTGCAGTTCAGGGACTTCCTGAGTTTCTTTTTGTTTAGAAATCCTCAGTGATTTTTTTCTCCTCTGATCTTACATGTGAACTTCTAGCATCCACAGTGTATCGTGGCAAGGAGTTATGCAGTTCAACTGCTTTTTGCATGAATAGCTATGTCCTGATGTTAATTTTAAACCTGGCTACAAAACTGTCTTTATTTGGTGCCCCTTAGTGTTTATGTTGGAAGAGTTAATGAGTAAGTAATATCTGCCTACCCTGTCATTGCCTCTTATGACCTGTGCTGTAATTTCCTATCTGCTTTTCCCATGCTATCTCTCTTCTATGATATTCATACTTATTAGGTCATGGTTCCTATAAAACATAGCATACTTGCAAATATCAATTTTACTTAAATATATTATAATCTAAATAAACCATGGGTATAATGAATGTTGTGCAGACAGAATTCCTTATGCTTTCTCAATAGTTTATTATACTGCTAATACTTTAATAATGTTATGGTATTAAATGATTTATGGCAAGAAGTTAGTATTGGAGCACATGACACTTAGAATGTTTGATATCAATTGGCAGATTTTGCACTTACCAGTGAGGCAGTGAAAATAAGGAGTAGAAATATCACTTTGCTACATCCTTAAAAACAATGCTACAACAACCTAATGCAAAATGAATCAAGGAGTTCTCCTGTGTATTTTTGACAGCTGATTACATCTCAAGATTTTGTCTAAAGCCCTTGATGGGTGTACTTCAAAGCTTCCCACAGTTTCGCTGAACTGTATAAAACCTTTGTAGCTTGTTATTGCATCATTTGCTCCAGCAAGCTAAAGCTGTTATATACTTCTGCATTTGCTGCTTGCCCGTTTAAAGGATCTCTTCCTGTTAAATCTCTTGCTTAAAAAAAAACCCGAAACAGTCCAAGTTACAGTAGCTTCAGTACCCCACATGGAAATTTATTTTCACTTCTCTTTGAACTCTCTTGTTTACAGAATTGGTTGGCCTCTTGAGCTGCTGTATTTACTGGCTCTTCCAAGGCCGCCTGAATGCTTGCTGTTTGTAAGCTTAGTCGAGAAGAGTCATACAATTAAACTAAGGACTGGCTGCTTCTTGAGAAAATCATTGAGCAGAAGTGAAGGCAGTCACTGGAGGAATTTGTTATGGGAACATGCTTGTGCTGTTTACCCACACGTCAAAGTTTTTCTTGGCTCATTGCGTTTCTGTACTTTTGTTTTCTGGACTGTGTTTTCTGGGGGCTTTAATAAGCATGAATTTTGATAAAGCAAACACCTGCACCTCTGCTTATACAGTTCCATTGTGTGCATACTTACACTTTAGAGAAACATCGGGGCAGACTGGGCTGTTGATTTGAAGAGCCATATAATGTGTGTGAAGGGGTGGGTGAGCAAGGGGAAGAGAAAACAGTCAGACTTACATAAGAACAATAAGTGAATCCAGGCAATGATGTCTTAGGGAAGGAGATCCAAGTATATGCAATAGTAATTATAACTAATGCTCCATGTTACGTCATATTTGTACACTTCAACTATCACAGTTGCCTTCATAAAATAGAATAGTTTGTTGCTTGCGTTCAAGGATCATTGTTTAGGGGGGTTTGTTTATTGTTTCGTTTTTTTCTGGACCTTGCAATTTTAATGTAATGAACAGAAAGGTTCATAATGTATGCAGTCGGTATGCTAGCTATCTCAAGACATCACTTCTTTAAATTGCAGGGGATGTAAACTTTTCAAACCATGGTAATGCAAAAAAAAGAAAAGTTGCTATAGCAACTCAAAAGTGTACATCTTCAGAACCTTTTTAGTCAATAAAATTGAAGCCTTGCATATCCAGAGGATTAGGCACTTGATGCATTGATTGATTTGAATGGGTAGTACATGGTTGGCTGTTAAAAAGTTCTGAAAAGGTCTAAAAGATGAAATATCAAAGGTCATTTCTACTTGACTTCTCCCTGCAGGAGAAGTCCTCCTAAGGGAGTGGATTGAACTGGAGCATCAGATCAGCTATTGAATAGCATTTGTGTCGTAAGCTAAAGAGTTGGTGTGGCATATGAAGTAGGTTTGGATTCATGAACTTTTCATGTGACGGAAAGCTTGTGGAAAAAATTGTTACAGTTTGAACCAGTAGAATATGTTTGAAATGTGTTTTCCGGCACTGCCTGCCTGTCGGTATCACAAAGCCAAAGTGTATCCACGGGCTCAGATCAAAGAATGGATGGTGTGTCAAACCCTGGTGCTTGGCAGGTCTTAGGTGCCATTAGCCAGTGGTTTGGAACTGCTGAGAGGAACCAGTTTTCCCAAATGAGATGTTTGGGTTTTGGTTTAGGTTTTTTTTCTGTTGCCTTTTTTTTGGGGAGGGGAGGCCTTTGTTTGTTTGTTTTTTAAAAGTAGAAGGTGGGGAGGACCTCCTAGAGGACAACTGGTACCTTTAATTAAGTGCTGCTCTTGAGAGAGAATGGGAGACCAGGGAGAACAAGCGTCAGGGGCTGGAGAAAAATCCGTCTAGAAGGCAAGCTGTTTGCAAGATGGGAGGAGTATTTTTCAGTCCTTCACACTTAGTGCAGAGTGTTTCAGAGTGGTGAAACTGAAGCAATACGGGCATATTTGTTCTGCCAACTGCTGCAGAGTAATTGCATTGCAAACTTCACCAGAGCTGTAGATAATTTAACTATTCATATAGAAAGACAAGATGTATGTAGTGTCACAATAATAATAACCATGTCGTGGCTTAAAGGGTCAGTAGCAGTTGTGGGAGCCAGGGCAGGAGTCCTGAAGGTGCTCCAGGTTTACAAAAGGCTGCAGTTGCCCACGAGGAGAGTGCATCGAACCCACAGCCATTCTTGACTGCCCTCTCTGTGAGGGTCACTCGGATTTTGACTGGAAGTGGGGCACTGGCTGGATTAACACCCTGCTGGCAGCCCCTCGGGAGACAGTGTGAATATACATTGCAGATATGAAGGATAGCAGTCCCTGAGTGCAGTAGATAAATATATTTGCAAGTGTCAGTTTTAGTGTATGTGCACTGATGAGGTGCATCATGTGCATTGTCAGAACGTTGACTACATGGATAGCTTTATAGCTATTCAGATTTTGCATCTCTTGCTTAAAGCAAAGCTAATATATTATGCATTTTGTTTCAAATTTATTACATTTTTTTTGGTTTTATGGTCTTATGGTTTCCAGAAGAATGCTAAAAAAATTCTGTTTAAATGAACACTTCAGAATTTTGGTCCAAGTTTTGGAGTCCCTCAACATCAGTAAATATGCAGTTATGACTGTATAAAAATAAATTTCAAATATTTGTATTAATATTGTCATGGAACATTAAAGTACTGCAGTTTTTATAGTATGTAATTTCACTCTCAGGAAATGTACACGAAGCAAACACTAGCACACAAACTGCTTATGGAAAGGTTTTCATGCTTGACGTTTTCTAGAAGCCTAATTTAAGTTGCCATTGTCCTGCTTGTTCAAGCAGGGGGAAGGAATAGTAATCATGTGCAAGAGATGATGAATAACTTTTAATTAAAAGCCTAAATTATGACAGGACTGAGTGTATTTAAAAAAACCCCAAAAAACAAAAACAAACAAACAAAAAACAAAAAACCCATTGGGGTTCAGAACTTTGGGGTTCGGAAGCTAAGAACAAACTGCAACCTTAATGCAAACTCATAATCTTTTGCTTGCTTTCTTTTTAACCAGTTACCAGTTGGGCCAAGACAACTGATGTAAATTTATCCAATTCCTTAAATGGTTTGAGCTTCATGGGAATTCTGGACTCAAGAGTGGGCAGCAGTATCCAGGGCCTTCAAGACTTGAACTCTGGGACCCCGAGATCTCTCTCATTGCCTGAGTATGAGCCTGGCCAGCTGTCCAATGCTTTAGAAGATTGTCATAGCCTTAAATCAGTGGATTCTGGTATTCCAACTCTAGAAATAGGAAATCCAGAGCCTGTTCACTGCAGCGTGTTAAATGTGAAGAGAAAGCAGTCGGAACCTGAAATCGTGCCTGACAGGGCTTTTCAGAGCGCGTGCACGCTGCCAGCTTACGTGCCTCCACATTCTCTGACTTCTGAACATGACCATGCTGTGCGAAAATCCTCTACTTTCCCAAGAACTGGGTATGACACTGTCAAACTTTATAGTCCAACTTCAAAAACTCTAAATCGAAGTGATGATATCTCTGTCTGCAGCGTTTCTAGTCTTAGCACGGAACTGTCAACAACTTTATCAGTTAGCAATGAAGACATTTTGGACTTTGTGGTCACAAGCAGTTCAAGTGCAATTGTGAATCTTGAGACTGATGAGGCGCACTTCTCAGATGTTACTCTGAATTCCACTAAAGAGACCAATGACCAGAGCCAGCAGGAGTGTTGTCAAGAGACAGACGTGGACAGTAAACGAAAAATATTGGGACCTTTTACAAACTTCTTTGCCAGGTAATGTTTCCATAAAATACATTCGTATTTTAACACTGAGATAAGGTAAGAACATAGGAGAAAAGTCATGTGATGTTTTGCTTTGAAAGAGGTACTAGCTTGCTATTTTAATTTAAATGGGTATTAACAACATATTTTTTCTGTTCTGATCAAGTCAGCAAATATTGCTATGGGCTAAGGCTGTGAATCCTACTCTGTATTATCTTTATGACATATGGAAGCATCTTAAATCTTCTTAAAAGATTCTGTCTATGCTACAGTAGGAGTTCTGAACAAGGTTTCTTTTCCTCTGAACAAGGGTTTTCTTCCTGGCTTCTCCAGTGATGCCTTTTGTGATTTTGGTCAAGGTCCCTTGTCTCATGTCCCATAAATAGGTAAATATAGGTAGGATTTGTACCTGTACTGAAGAGCTTTGACATCTAAGGATTCATAAGTGGTCTAGTAGTGATGGAGTCTTTTATTGATCAGTGTAAGTCTGTGAAGCTTAAAATACAAATAGCTGCCAAACACTTGCATGACTGCTATGATTTTTCCAAATCTCAGTTATAGTTTTGTTAATATCTTTTTTCCTTCATTTTTGTGTGGAATGAGAACGTCTGACATTTTGTCACTCAGTTGTTGAAATGATAGCATTGGCCACTCAAAGTAATTACGTGACCTTTTCTAAATGTGGCTCTTGTATGAACGATAAGGTGTTTGAAATGCAGATACCCAATGAAAGCGATGAATGTGGAAAAGGACTAGTGAACTTTTTAGGATTTGGATTGTTTGTTGGTGGTTTTTGGTTTTCATTTATTTAAGTCCTTCATAATGTCTCTTATTTTTAGGATATAATGTCTGAAGTATGATATATTTTGAAGAAAGGCTTCTAGAAATAAACTTCAGACATCAAGCAGAGTTGGCTGTATCTAACCTGTTTTGAACATGTGATTGCTTCAGCTAATCTCTTTCCTTGTGTAATTTTTGTTTGCACAGGATGAATAGGCTGATATGAATAGACTGATAAAATAATTGGCAAACATCATTCTTTGAAAGGCTGCCCTATTTGCAAAGCTTAAGAGAAGCAGTTTCTTTAGATCCACTAAACTGGCTGAAGCCTGCATTGATTTTTATGCTTAGGTGAAAGTTGGAGTACTGTGCAGCAGAACTCCAGTAATCAGTCATGTTTGAGGTGCTGAAGCTTTTGTGGACCTCTCTCTGTTTGTTGCCATGGAACCAGACTTAATTCTGAAGCAGGAGGCTTCTCAGCACTTCAAAGCATGAACTTTTGTTACCCATTCTGGTAGCACAACTGCTAACTCAAACAAATGCTGTCCTTCAGCCTAGAGGGAGCACGGTAGAACAGGCACATTTAGACCCTGCTCAAAGAAGGATGTTTAACCACTTCTCAGCTTTTCTCATCCAAGAAAATACAGCCATCTGTCCAAATTCTATTCTAGTGTAGCCTCTAGTGGCTTTGCTAGTGTTACAGAAATGGTGGTACTCACTAGACTGAGATTTTTAACCTGAACCTTTTCAGGCACATTCAATTCCAGGTAACAAAGGCTGTCTTTGCTGCCTTTTAAATGGGCAACAGGTGATCTTGGTCACCACATGATGTCCTCACGAGGATATGAGGATTAAGGTCAAACAAGGTGATCGGCTTTGAAGTTCCAGGTGCTCTGTCTGTAACCTGGCCATTAATATCCTTCCCTTTAACATACGCTTTCTGCTCTGTTTTCAAAACAAGAGTTGCTTGCTTTTTGTCTGTACTTGCACACCACAGACCCATGTTTTACACATCTGCTCTCTTATGTCATGTGACCTGCTGGTGAATTTTACAGGTGTTGAACAAGCAGGGAGCTTCTGAGGGAATTCTGGGGGAATACTATCTATATTTATGCTGTCAGTGTTGTTAAGGACTGTGATGGGTTGATCCGGACTGGAAGCCAGGAGAGAAAATACAACGAAAGGCTCATGAGTGGAGGTAAGGACAGGGAGATCATTCAGCAATTACCGTCACAGGCAAAACAGACTTGACTCAGCGAAAATTAATTTAGTTTATTACCAAACAAATCAGAGGAGGATAATGAGAAATAAAACCTAAATCTTAAAACACCTTCCCCCTATTCCTCCCTTCTTTCTGGGCTCAGCTATACTCATGATGTCTCTAACTCCTCTCCTGAGTGGCACAGGGGGATGGGGAATGGGGGTTGTGGTCGGTTCATCACACCTTGTTTCTGCTGCTCCTTCCTCCTCAGGGGGAAGACTTCTCACACTTCCCTCCCATGGGAGACAGTCCTCCATGAACTTCTCCAGCCTGAGTCCTTCCCACAGGCTACAGTTCTTCATGAACTGCTCCAGCCTGGGTCCCCCACAGAGTCACGAGTCCTGCCAGCAAACCTGCTCCAGTGTGGGCTCCTCTCTCCAGAGGGCCACAGATCCTGTCAGGAGCCTGCTCCAGTGCAGGCTTCCCACAGGGCCACAAACTCCTTCAGGCATATACCTGCTCTGGTGTGGGGTTCTCCACAGGCTGCAGGTGGATATCTGCTCCACCATGGACCTCCACGGCCTGCAGGGCGACAGCCTGCTTCACCATGGTCTTCATCACAGGCTGCAGGGGAATCTCTGCTCCTGTGCCAAGAGCACGTCCTTCCCCTCCTTCTTCACTGACCTTGGTGCCTGCAGAGTTGTTGCTCTCACATACTCTCACTCTTCTCTTCTGGCTGCTGTCGTACAGTTTTTGTTCTGCTTCTTAAATATGTTATCACAGGGGTGTTACCACCATAGCTGATGGGCTGGCCTTGGCCAGTGGCAGGTCCGTCTTGGAGCTGGTTGGTATTGACTCTAATGATGCTTCCTTCCCCTGTGCTTCCTCTAATGATCCCATAGAGCCCCTGTTCCTGGGGTTCCATTTAAGCCTTGGATTCCCAGGGCTTAAATGAGTAATTCAATAAATGAACTTGGACTTGCAGTGTTTTGTTTGAAAGTAACTCAACTTCTAGGGGTCTTCCTACCTAGCTCACCCTGCGTCGTGTGCCAAGGTTTGTGTACAGTGTTAGATGAGGAGGAGGCATTTGGAATAGTATCTTTGAAGACCAGCTTGCTGAGAAGGGAGCTTCCTAAAGTAGTTTCTAAAAAGTGCTGTGGTGGTAGGTATAAACAAAGTCCCAGGGAGGAGCATGTTCTTAGTACTTGACTCTTTGCTGGAAGAAGTTTCACTTGAGATTCTCAATCTTGCAGCTTAAGTGTGTAAACCTTCCCTTTTGAAAAACCAAGGATAAACTATAGCAGGAGAAAGCCAAATTGCTTTGGCTTTGATCAGTGGCTGGCACACGTGTGTACAGCATGGAAGAACAAGCGCCCGAGTAGTTTCTACACAGCCTTTCTACCTTCCAGCAGCCTGATGGTCATGGGGTAAGGCTGCAGTGCAGGGGCACTCAGCCTTCATCTGCAGGTTTAGCTCTTTTAGGGCTCCTCTGGGTGATGGGACAGGGGCTTGAACCACCAAGTGCAAAGATGAACCACCTTAGTTTTTGCTCAAGTTGCTGACATTTGGTAAAAGGAGAAACCTTGCTTCTTGAAATGGCAGCTGTGCTTGTGTTGAACCTTGTCTGTTGTCTGAGAACGTGTTAGTTTCTCTGAACTTGTCAAGACTGAGTTTCCTCTGGATATGTCAGTTAAGTTTTGCGGCTGCCTGTAGACGTAATACTGGCAAAAATTAGATGCCTCCAGTGCTTGGTCACATGCATTTCAGCTGCTTACTTATCAACTTAGGGTACGTCTTCCATAGTATCAAGAAGATGCTTGGAAGAGCACCTGCTTTGGAATGTAGAATCATTTCTTAGCACACTGTAGGTTTATTTTTCCTTGCGAGACCCTGTGCATGTGCACTGTGCATGAGGTTGTGTTCAGTGTCAGTTGTGGCAATATCTATGGTGTGTTACTAAGTGCCGGTGTTGGCCTGGGGCTATGGTTGAAAAATGAGTTAGAGGGGAGATGAGAGAAAGGAAAACCCTGTTGGCTCATCGCTGGTCATTCCCAGCACCTCCAAGGGCATTTGGGAACAGAGTGCTCCTGCCCTGCCTTCTTGAACACTATGGTGAAGAAAGGTTCCTGGACTGCTCCTCTGGCTCAGTTGGTGTCTCTTCAGCAGTTTCATACTCTGAAAGGTCTGGTTTTTCCCTCAGGCTCTTACCTGCCTCTTTGGGTGTGGCAGGAAGATCCAAAGTGAGAAAAAGAGACCTCTTTTCTGCTTGTTTGCACATAGCTTTTCCCTTGAAAGACCTTAAGGCATCACAGGTACAGTGCTAGGTGGAGTACTAGTGCTATCATTAGGCTCGTTAGCACATGAAAATAGATTGGTGCTTCTGAAAGCAGCTGTAATGCTGACTGCTGACAAAGAAACCTGACATGTTGGTGGTTTTCAAGTGTCACATGTACTTGTCTCACCTCTGAAGGCCGGAGGTCTTTCACATAAGGCATGAGCTTGAATTAATTTCCTTCATTTGAATATATGCAGGAACTTGGTTTGAGAAATAGGGTGAGCAAATAATTGGCTGGGAGACTAAAGAGTCAGTGGCTTGTCTGTCTCTTTGCTTCGGTGACCCAGAGTAGCGTAGGTTAATGAGTTTTACCTTTGGACTTGGCTTCTGTACAGTACTGCTGAAACACAGACTTTTTAAATGCTTGGGTTTTTGAACAGCTTTGCTGAATCAGGACCATTGTGATCTTATGGTAGAAGTTATACTTTTCATTTATCGTTTTGGGGAGTGAGGGTGAGGCTTTTTATGGTTACGCGCAGAGTGACCATAAAAAGGACTAGGACTATGTTCAGTTAAATAATAAGCCATCCAGTTCCTTTCCTTTTGAATGGACTACAAGAATCCTAAGTCTTTGTTTAGTCCACTGCTATTTTTTCAGGAATCTGCATCATCTTTCTTTTCAGGCTGCTCCTAGAAGCTTTTGATCCGAATGTTCTAAGTAGCAGGATCTCGGGAAACCTGTGCAGAGAATAGGGACTACACATTAAATAAAGGGTTTTAAGAAGACTATTACGTTTTACTGTTTACAAAGAATATCTGCGTTTCTGAGAAAAAGCTTCTGAAGCAGGGTTGGCATCCTATACCATACAGAAAAGCACAAACCTAGTCCAGACTGTGGCATTACTTGTAATCTGAGAAGGAAAAGGGCTTAAGTTTCACAATAATAGCTGCTGGTTTCAGTGTTAAGTCTGAAATCATGTAACTCATACATTTTATATCACATACATATGCACGCACGTTTTGAGATGACTGGCCACAATTGGGAGTTCTGAATTTAAGGAATTAGGTCCATTGATACCGTAGGTAACTCACCTGTCCTAATGAATAGGACCCTTTCATAATGCCGTTTTTTGCTTCTAGGACTTCTCTAATTTTGGTGTTAAATGGAAAGTAGAATAACAAGAAGCATTATACTGTTCATTTCCCACTTTAATTTCTCCAAAAAGGGAATTCACTGGCCATAGAAGGGAAGAGAAACGATGAAAATAATTATGATTGAGTAATTTGAGAGATTAAATTTTATATATGATGTTGTCTCTTCTTCTGTGCATGTTTTACGTTAAATGAAGCCTATTAGATAAGAGTGAATAGGCTGTTCATAGGAGACAGGCTGAGAACAGGACTGAAGCGTGTAGGAGGAAGGACAGAAAGAGCTGGATGTGCTGTGGGGGAGGATATGAGTGCACTGCTTCTAACCACAAATGAGCAAAACCTAGCTGAGCTGCAAGTGGCATTGTCCAGAAGCTGGGAGGAAGGACTCCTGAAATGCAGCCTCTGATGGAGGCAACCTGCAGGGACACCCAGGATACTTCAGTGCAGTCCTGTGGTTGCTGGACCTCCCCCCAGGATTCACTTTCCTGTTGGTGGTAAAAGAGGAATTTGGTGGCAGTTTCATCCCTCCCCACTACTTTATCTGGGTGCATTTTGAGCTAACTGTTATCAGTAACACACATCTAAAAGGGTTGGGGAGGGAGGGAGGCAGGCAAACAAGGGTATGTTTCAGTGGTGTAGGAAGCAGCACGGGCACTGCGGATCTATGTGACAGATGAGGCTGGAAACAATATTTCAGCAGCCCATGAGGCATTCAGGTGTACTCATCTGATGGGTGCTTCAGTCTTCACAACATGGTTTTGGATACTACTTACTTGAAAGCCACTTTCTGTCTACTTGAAAGACTAATGGCCCTCCTCTCTCTCATCTGTGCTTACTATCATGTCTTTGTGTAGAACAAAGGAAAAGCTGCAGAATTTTTCTGAAATAAACATTCTCTGTCAAAGCAAATCTCCTGTTTGTGTGAAACTTCTCAGTTACTCAGCAGCAAAACTCTTAGGAGGCTTGTAGAAGTTATTTCTTCATTATGGAAGTTAAATGAAAATCTGCTCAGCAGTACTTTGTTTTGGGATTATTTTTTTTCTCAGTAATGGTACAAAATTATGGAGTGAGTGAGGACTTAATGTGATCCACTTATTATTTAAAATAAAGTCAAATATGTAAGTTTCTTTTCTAGGGGCTGGTGGGAAGCATTATAGAAGTCTCCTACCAGCCGGTGAATGAGATTTGTAGCGTAGATGGATGTTGTAAGTCGCAGCATTCGGCTATAATGCTTTCCACTCCCCCCTGGTCCTTCTCCTTCATCTCTTCTGTGAGGCTGCCTTTTGGAAGACTTCTGGTTGTTCAGTTCTACGCATTCTACACGCTTACTTTTGAACAGAAGATTCAAAATGTATGCATGCATTTTGTTAGATGCATACAAGACTTCGGGAACTAATTCAAATGAATGAAATTAATGTCTGTTTTCATTCTGATTCATTGTCTGTATGAAGGTTTAGTAAATTAGTGGGTTAGATGGACTTCATATCAGGAAAGTTCTTCCAAATTAACTGAAGATGTTTCCTGTGTTAAAAGGTTCTGTGAGAAGTGGATGGGCACTGGGGAATAGGGAGAATATCAGCAAAATCACTGCCATGTGACAGTCTGTCTATCTCTTTATCTAGTCAAAATACCATTTTTAATGTTCAACTGACTTTTTCTTCCTTCCCTAGCAGCAATATCAACTGTTGTAAGTTGTTGCAAGTACAGAAATTATTAAAAAAACAAATTACTCTGACTATAAAGTGTACTTAATTCAGGGTCAACGTTGTGAAGGAATCTTACGTATGCTTAGAGATTCTGAAAAATGCAGTGAGCGAGGTGAAATTATGTGGAATAAATATAAATTCTTGCTCCTTGATTATTATTTTTTTTAATACTGTCTTCCTCCCTTTCCCAGTGTTGCATAATCTGTGGGGAATTTGGAATCAAAATTAACTATTTTTTTAAACATCTTTATGAAGGCTCAAATAAGAAATGGACTGCAAACAAAATTCTATGTATAGATGAATACTTGTTTAACAGAAATAGTATATGGAGACCATGGGTTTGCTGGAGCAGCAAACTGTGTTTGCTGTGTTTCTGTGCCTTGCTCTGGTTATTCAGAGTTCTGGTAAATAAATGTTGAGTTTGCTGGCAGGAAAAAAATAATCCATGAATTCTTCTTTATGAACTTTAATCTTAAATCGGGCATTAGTTACACTGCTGTTTTAAGGAGCTGTCTGTATTAAGCTTCTCTTCATAACCATTAAGTGCCTGAAAAATTTAGGAGCACTACCATAGTAGTAATAAAAAAAACCTACAGTAAATAAGGAGTCATTCACACCGTACATTTACAGCTGACAGAATAAACACAAGAACTTAATAACAAAAGTGATGTAAGACAAGGTGTTTACTTAGTGCTTGGACGCCCCTTTGTGAGCTGCAGCCTTTCTCAAGTACAGAACCACAAATGAGTTTAGGTCAGAAGGGACTTCTGGAGCCATCTGGTGTAACCTCCTGCTTAGTGCAGGGCTGACTTCAGCACCACATCACTTTCCTCAGGACCTTGTCCAGTCAATTATGAGTAAACCTAAGGACAGAATTATTCACAGCCTCTCCAGGCTACGCAGTCCAGGATTTATCCACTACCACTGTGATTTTATTTTTTTTCTCCCCTTTTATCCATTTGGATTTAGCTTGCAGCATCTTGTTCCTTTGCCTCTTGTTTTTTTCCGTTTGCATCTCTGAGAATGGTCACCCAGCCTAAATGAAACCACCTCTCTCAGCATCCCCACTTGTATGTCAAAGGCCTCAGCACCCAGTCATCGTAGTGGTCACCCACTTGACTTCCTCCAGCTTTTGATCTCTCTCTACTGTAGTCCAGGACCTCCAAACTGGATACAGATAGAGTTTTAATCATTTTTTTCCTCTTGATCTTGCTAATACAACCCAGTCCGTGTTTGGTCCTTATTGCACAAGGTCTTACTGCTAACTCAGATTCAGCTTTTTGCTTAGGCTGACATTCCATGTATTCATTCCATTTTTCATTTGTGTGGTAATAGTACTTCAGATCAATGAAGAAATCTGCTTGCAGACTCTGGGAATAGAATTTGGGGTTATTCTGATAATATTGAGTTAGCTGGGTATTTTGCCAGCTAGAAAAGAACAATTATGTGTAGCTGGTTGAGTGTAGTAGTTTGAACTTAGACCCAAACATTGCTTTTGTATGAGAATCCTGATGTGCTGAAACTCCTGTTTCTGAGGATTCCACACCATTAGCATGGTAGGGCAGCTCTCTGCATCACGCACAGGCACGATACTTCTTGGGTTGCTGCAACCAGTCCTCACTGCTAAACGTGCAGGGTTACTGTGATTTATCTATTCGTGTCTTTGACACTTCGGTGCAGGCAGCTCTGCTTTGTTCTCCTCTGGAATGAGGCTGCCCTCTAAAAAAAAAAAAGTTTAATACAGAACTTTGTAGTCTTGATAAGAAGTTTATCAAACCCTGCTGGTTTGGTTTTTTTGAGAGATTTCCAAGTTACCCTATCACAAGGGTATTACAGGTATTATAGGATATCAGGTACCCTGTACCGCTAACTTGTATTGTATTACTGTCTCCCTCAGCTAGGGAGATCTTTTTTCAGATCTGTAGGTATCTGTTGCTTTGTAAAGTGTGTTGGTTCTTATTGAACACACTGGAGTGTCAGGGGTTGGAAAACTTTGTTTATAAAGTGTGACAAGGATTTATAAAACATGATTTGTCATTAGTTTCCTCTTTCCTAGGTAGATCATCTGGCGCTACTTCTGCTGGACTTGTTTATCCATAAACCAAACATTGTTATTCCTTTACCTTGACCTTTGGCACTCTCTCTGAGATAAAATTCTGCAAACCCTGCTTTTGTACGTGATTTTGGAATCTTACTGAAAGCATAACTTTTGACTTGTTGATGAGGGTTCTTCACCCTCATCATACTGCATAGCTGAAATACTTGGACTTTTTTGATGATGTTTTGTTCTCTTGTTTTGGTTTGGTTTTTTTGTTATCTTCTTTTTTGGTTGTGGTGGGTTTTTTTTAAATATAAAAGTGTAGTTTGACAGAGAGGTGATCTGGGGTTGGGAGGGGAGAATGCAAGAACCAACAATTACTTCATCTAGTGAATTATTTCTAGAAACCAGTGTTGTCTGGTCATGAGTACCAGCTATGGGCTTTCATTTGTGGAGAGTGTAGATTTAGGGCTTCTCAGGAGATTTCTGGTAGGGCTTCAGACAGGGAGTTCTTCTTACTTCCTTCAGTTCCCTAGTCATCGTAATCTCTCTGTCAGTCTTTTTCCTCCACTAATCAGGTAATCAAAATTGCTGTGATACAATCCACTGTTGATATTTGAGGGTTTATTTTCTGTGCCTCTGGAAATGATTTAAGTGGCCAGAGTGTGAATTTGGAATGTCTAGAAGTGAGAATCTTTGTTCTGTTTATTGAGGGTGAGTTGTGAAGGATATGGTTAGTATAGAATACAAAAGGTCATTGAAGGATGGGAAAAAACCAAGTGTTGTTACACTTTTTGCCTAAGTTCCATAATGGTGTGAGAATGTTTCCTAAATAGCGTTAATTAAATTTGTACCATGCTGGGTAAGATGGCTCACAATGCAGCAAATATTTAATAAAATCTCTCTTAATATATTTTTTGCTTAATAGATACTGTACAATACTTTAAAAGCCCTGTTTCAGTGTAAGTTTCTGGATGCCTTGTGGAATAATATCTGTGGAAATGTCTCTTATGCTGTGCTTACGTGCTCGACGTATGGGTTTACGTAGCCGTTAGCATTAACGTCTGCTTACTGTCAAGTTACTGTCAAACTCTTTATCTGAAAGGCCATTATACACTGGAGAATGGCTGCCTTTGCATAGACTGAGGGGCTCAAGACCTGAATGCTCTCTCTACCTGTTAGTTATCAGGAAATTTCAGTATCTTCCTCCAGAAGCAGCTGAAATAAACTTTGACTTGCCTCTGTTTCTTTCCTGCTTCTCTAAGAATGCGTGTGAGTCTGATAGTCATTTGAAACTGTTTTTCAAGATAATT
The DNA here is from genome assembly GCA_028565335.1 of Limnodromus scolopaceus. NCBI lineage: Eukaryota > Metazoa > Chordata > Aves > Charadriiformes > Scolopacidae > Limnodromus > Limnodromus scolopaceus. Next base: position 52,978,043 of record JAOXNO010000033.1, on the reverse strand, counting down.
TTGTTCTACAAAATCTGAACCTTTGGTACTTTCTGCACTGTCCATATTTTTCATCTGCTCTACTCACGAGACTGGTAAGTCCTCCCAGTTGTTAATTCATGTGACTATACCAATTGTTTTATCTTCTGAAAATAAATTTCTTAATTGAAAGACTAATTAAAATTTGAATGCGAGCATGCATCTTGAGAACAGGAAATGTTGTATGGGTGTTTAACACTCATTACAAAAACGTACTTTCAGTTGCAAATCAGTTTTGGGTGAATGCAGGTAAAACATTGTATCAGTCTGTGCTGATCAGTTGGGTCAGTTTCTAGTTAATTCTCATGCTTGTTTCTTTACAACAACTGTCTTTTTAAAAGTAAGGAACCCATTCATTTGCACATATAGTCTCTACACTAGGTCAGTGTTAAAATAGTCTACCACAGAGCAGCATATGCCATCTCGCTTTTGTTTTCCTCACAGCTGTCATTCCATGCTCAATGCTGGTAGTTCACGTACTGTGATCTTTGGAACTTTCTGTAAGAAGCCATGTCAAAATAGAACATCAGAATAGTTAAAAATCATCAATATCAAATTTTCTGGAGAGCCCAGATACTCTTATCATAAAGACTCCTAAGTCCTAAGCTTTTATACCCTTATACTTTTTTTATTTCAAGCAACTGGTATATCATGGGAGGTCTGGGGGGAAAAATGGTGTGCATTGCCTGGAAGTCCACGTGTAGGCTGTGTGTGTGCACCAACAGGCGTCGGTGGGTGTGTATGTTTCCACCTCGCTTGATTCCACCCTCTGACAGCTACGGTGTGAGCCCATCCTTTTTTCCTGTTGTTGGGGTGACACGTGGCAGAGAAACAGTTCCTTGACTCCGGTGGTGCTGAACTTTAGGGGTATCTCAAGGGGCACAGTATTGAGCCTGCCTGGCTAGAGGAGACACTGAGACTTTTCAAGGAGGAGGTTTAGAGCTGACTTAGAGTTCTGGACTAAATTGGCAACAAAAACCGTGGCAGCATTGTCTCTGCTCCTTTTAGAGGGCAGCTTTGTATAGCGAGCTGAGGGGGAGAGGTGGGAAGGGATGACCTGTTCAGAGGTGACCTTATGTAAATGGCTAACCTTGCCTGGGACAAGCCACGGCTGAAATGTGAAGAAGTGAATACTTGAATGCTTGTGGAGCAGTGCTATGAACTCGTCACGTGGCAGTAGTTGCTGGCAGTTGTGTTACAGGCTTCCTGTCTTTCTAAAAAGAGAATTGGGCTGAACTAGATAAACTTTCTGCTTCACTGCTGATGCGGGACTGTTTAAAAGCATAAGCTGGAAAAAAGCTGTAATAGGTGCTACACAGATAGGTTTGGCTTGGTTATTTGTTACTGATGGGGTTCTAATATTTTTATTTTCTTTTGTTTATTTGATTGGTGCTTCAGCCTGACCATGACAGCACATAAAGCAGCCCAAACACTGGCAATATATGAATGTGCAGTATGTATATATGGCAACTCTTCAGTAAATTTTCTTAGCAGTGTTTATAGAACCAAAATGAAGCGGTTCTTAAGTTTTATTTAATTAAAAGAACCCCAAACTTTTCCTGACATGGTTGAACTCATCTATTAGGATTAACTTCTTCCTTTCCCCACAAAAAAGGCTGTTGGGCAGATCAGTATATGATACTGATGCTGTCTGTGCATGTTGAAGCAAAAGATTGTTTGATCTCTTTCCTGTATCACAGGATGCTATTTGTATGTATGTGGGCATTAACTCTGGAGTTAGAATTATTTTCTCTTCAGGCAGGTAATTCCTCTCCACGGCTCAGTTAAAATAGCAAGGTTAAACAGCTGTTTAGTGCCAAGTTTTGTTTTTAGGCGACTGTGCAAAAGTGATTTCTGTTTGAAGTGTGATCTCAATTTAACTTCTGTGGTTTTCTTTGGTTTTCCTAAAATAAGCAGCTGCAGATGCTTAGTGTAAAATAGTTATCATGTTCAATGGGAAATGTAACCCATGACACTTTAATAGCTCCCCACTAATGATACTGCAGACATGATGTATCATGTCAGATATTCCTGTTAATATCCCTGTTATAAATGAGCACGATGTGCTCTAATGGTTGCACGGAGGACGATGAGACTGAGATAACGATCAGCATGTGATCTTTTCTTTCCAGGCATGTCAACCCTTTTTACATTCAAGATCTCAAATTAATTTTTTTTTATCTTGAAACACCTGTAATTAAACTTTGAGGTCTTTTTACCCTAGGATTTCTGAGCTTGTCTTTGGAGTGAAAATCTGTTTTTTTCAAATAGAGAATTTTTGGTCCTTGTTAACCTCTGTTTTCTATTAGGTAAGATCCTCTTAAGTTACCTTCAAATTGGAAATTTTTGGTGAATTATATTTGCTCAGAAGTGAGACTGCTTGGTACTTTTCTTTGAAAATCCTAGGAAGCTCTGTAAGCATGGGAGGAAAGGAAGTCCTTTTTGTGCTGTGGCAGCAGAAAAACTTTTGATATGAATTATTTGCTCTGATATATGTATCTCTCTATGGCAGAAATCATTACTTCCTTCTAAGGGAGTTGCATATTTTAAGGGTCTGCTTTCAGTTCAGAAGTGTCAAGTAGTGGCTTTAGCAGGACGCTGTGGTGTTGTCCAGATTTATTGCAAAGCTCTGCAGAAATTGGACCAGTGAACATTCCATAGTATTTTTTTCCCTTAAGTTTTCTAAAATTAGGCGCAAAGGGAGTGTCATCTCTTTGGCTCTTCCTTTTCCAGTGCAACTGTCATTTGATTTACCTTTGGCTTGTTCCAGTCTGGGGCAGATCAGGGTTTCACAATGTTGTCAGTCAAAGCAAGAGCAGGTTGTAGTTTGTGGTTCTACATCTGATTGTGCTGATTTCTGGCTTCTCATTACGTTATACCTTTGAGGAGTTTTGAGGCTTTTTGGAGTGCATAAATAGTGTGGGCACCAGCAAAACACCAGAACTTGGGCACAGACAGAGAGCAGGGGAAAAAAAAAGGAAAAGGAGAGTAAGTTGCTCTGGGAATTGTATATTGACTGTGCCTGGTGCTTTCAGTTCAATATATTTTTTAAATTAAAAAAAAAAAAGGATCTGGAAATCCCTGACATGGTGCACAGAGAGGAAGAGATGCCTGGTGCCCCAGAACATACAGTGGAAATTGTGCAGACAGAGCTGAGCAAGTGCTGTGCCATCTGCTAGATGATCTGTAGAACAGATTAGTTATTATGATGCTCCCTCTAAAGGGAAAACAGATAGTTAGGTTGGTGGAATTGAATGAAAGCAAGTATGTGAGACTCTTCAGGTTTAGCTCATCTTACGCAGGCACTTGCAGCAGAGAGCTATTATATTTTATCATTCCAATTAATCTTTATTTTCCTCTGAGGATAAGGACCTACTTAAAATCGCTTAGAGGAGATTGGGGGAATTGTTGCATGCGTATACCTGTTCCAGCAACCTCTAGGTGGATAGATAGGGAGAGAAAATTGCCTGTTGGTCCTTTAATTTTCATGTTATTGCAGCGCTTATGAACTGTGGTGAAAGCCTTTTACTTGCAAAAGAGGATTTGAATGTGCACAGAATTGTCACACGGGTGTGCCTCCTTGTGGGGCTCTTTCAGGTGTCCCTGATGCTAGAAGTTCTTGTTTTCTCTCAAGACAGTGTGTGATATGGAATTCAGTTTACTTGCTTCTGAAGTAGAAACAACCTGACACAAAACTATTGCAAGAACAGCCAGCCTGTATCACATCGTGTATCTTATTTACCTGGAATGGTTTTGGTGATACTATTCCTGTTATGTTTTCCTTTTTAGTCTTAGATACATTTTAGAACTTAATTGAAAATTGAGAAATATCAAGAAAGTGATTGCATATTTAAGAAATAATCACATCTGTCTCTCTTTATGTTTTATTTCCCTGGTAGCTGTCTCAAACGATCCTATAAATCCATCATCTCAGGTTGTCTTGCGTGTTACGAACTTAGGCAGGGGTAAGAAGATAATTACATGCAGAAGCCCTTCAGGGTACTAAACGCACCAACAGAATGGATTCTTTCTATTGCCAGGGTGAAGGAATTGCTGGTGAAAAGAAAGTAGTTTCAACTGAGATACCTTTCTTGGAAGTTGTTTGTATGATTGTCTCTTTTCCCCCACACTGCAGTTGCAGTGGTAGGAGTGTAGTCAAACTTGTTGATGAATGCTGTAGTTAGCTTATAAATCTCTAGGGAGCATTACAGCTGTAACGACGAGCTATAGGAGGCCTTCGTAATGCTGAAATGGAGTGTGCTAGTTGTGGAGACAAATCTTTGGGTTTGATCCAGTAGTTTACCTGTAGGATTATAAGTTCATGCTTTGAAAAAGAGGGGGAAATATGTCAATATGTTTCTACATTTTTCCTGCTGTTCTACTTTAGTGTTTTCCCTGTGGTTGTTTCCCCTACATCTTTACGCTATGTTTTATTTTATGTGGGATGGGGGAAAGCTGTAAAGGATTTGTAGAAGTATATTTACTGCTTAGCTTTGACATCAGTTGTTACTGACTTGTGTGATTTCTGTACCTAAACGCTTTGTTCTTATCTTTTAATATGATAATTTGTTCCTGGTTTGAGTTTCAAGGTAACTGTACCCTTGCGATATAAAAGCATGTGATCATTTGTGTAAATACATGCATATTTAAGGATGGCAGTGCACCCTTGCCTTATAATACATTCCAGTGCACGCTGACGTTTGTGCCTTGATTTGTTTTCCTCATATTAAACATTTATCCTGTATTCCAAGCAATATTATCTCTGTTGGTGTATTTATGATATTGTTCATGTTAGCTGATCCAAAGCGGTCAGGGAAAACAACTTTTCTTGGGTCCAGGTTGTTCTTCTTGCAGATGTGTGTTCAGCCCTTTTAGAACATGAAATTCAATACAATTTTATTTCCCAAACTGCCACACTTTATGAATAAGAAACAATCTGTAGTTGCTGGGTCAACCCACTGGGCATTAAGGCAGTTAACAGTAAGTAAGGAAAAGCAGTAATGCCAGACTGGAAGCATCCTTGGTATGAAGATGCTACAGCTGCCTGCTGATGGAAGTAGCAGAAATGCTTTAGTCTCAGTGGAATTATGGTTTCGTTGGTTTTTAAATGAGGGACCGATAGCCTATAGTCAAGTTCCCCAAAAAACCCTACCAGAAGGCATGTAAATAATTGAGGTAACCTCGACATATTCGAATATTTCCTCAACTAGACAGTAGGACAAAAGAAAATCTGTTACTTTAATAATCCAGACATGCCGTGGGTGTAGATTGTCTGTTGTGCTCTTGGAGGAGCTGAGTGCTACCAAAAGCATGAAGACTGGTCTGTACTGTATGTCCGGTTTTGGAAAAGCATAGTTGTGGTGAAAAGATGCAAGTCTGGCACATTGCTTTATGATTAAAAGCTAGCAATATCGATAAAAATAATTTGACTTTCAGTGACTTTATGTCTAGCTTTATGATTGTTACGACTGTTTAAACTGGTTAATTTGAGACATTTCGGAGGGACTTCAGAATTAGTGTGTTTTGATAGCTGCTTTTAAGGTTATTCAGGAAAAATAATCTCTTATGAAAGCAGATCAAATACAGCAAAAGGCTACTATGTCTGCAACTTTTTTGTGATTTTTGGTAGCAGTGTGTTTTAACAGGCAGATGGGGAGTATTTATGTAGCAAAAGATACTGTGTCTTAGTTTTACTTTGAGAGAGTGAGCTGGAATGATTTAGAGGGAGGCTGAAAAAGAAGGCTACTTCTAGAAAGTTACAAATGAAATTTTTTTTTTAATCTACTAAAAATTTGTACTTAACCAAGTCCATTGCCCGGTATGGTGATAATACTGCATAATATATCAATGAGGGTGGGAAACAGTGCCACCACAACCAACAAGAGGACTTGGAATATGTGATTGGTGTACATAAAGTTAGCAAACTTTTCTTCCTGTTTATTATAATTAATCAATCTATTTTTTTTAATTAAACTTTTTTTTTTAATAGGAATTTGTTTACCAGAAGGCAAAGTGCAAGATTTGAAAAACCAAATGATGTGGGATGGAAGTTGTTTGGAAGAGTACCTCTCAGAGAAAACTCACAGAAAGATCCAAAGAAAATACAAAAGGTATATTTGTTTAATTCCGTATTAGAGTTAGTGGTGAATATAGAAGCCAGTTAAGTTTATGGTCTGTGTATATGACGGTGAAGCCTGTTTGTTTGATGAGTTGCATCCAATTTCTTGGACAGAACCAACGAAGGTTCTTCACTGAAATTTTTCTTTTTACTTCCATTATAACAGTGCTGTTCAAAGAAACGTGTTCTACATGGTCATTACATTGAGTACTCCATGAAAACACATTTCATGTGAAAATTCAAAGTATATGAATGTGTATTTGTTTTTTATAATCAAGCTTGTTCTAGCTTTGACTGGTTTGTGGCCTTCGTGTCAGACCCATCTGTAACATACCATTTGAAGGGAAATTGTGTTCTGCTGGGCTTTGGCTTATTTGTGCTTAAGTTGTAATTAAAAGTACATGGTAGAGTGCCAGAAATTTGTGT
>JAOXNO010000033.1:52957886-52970695 GCA_028565335.1 Limnodromus scolopaceus | reverse complement strand
GTATTATAGCATTGTTAAAAACATAATATTTCAGAGGACTGGTTCTACTGCAGATAAACACAAGCCCATTGCTAGTGGCCTGCCTTCCTGAGGAGAAACCTTGTGAAATCCAACTATGTGGTCAGTAGTTTACGAGCTGCTCTTCCAGGAAGAAGAAAGCATCCTTTTTCAATCTGTTTCGCCTTATCTGGGATTTTTGGATTGTGTATAGGCATCTTACGTGTTTGGGGCTTTTGTTGCATTTCATTCAGTTCTCACATCCTTGTCCAAGGTTTGCCTGGAGAGAGCCCATGCAGTTAGAGCTTCAAACCCAGCTGCTGTGTGTGGTGTGAGAATGCTGATTAGAAGGACTGTGCTGCTGTATTTAGGGTAAGGTGCTCTGGAAGTGCAGGTGTGTTGTGTGACCGTTCCTAGCTGTAGCTCGGCTGTTCATTTTAGTGAAGTTCAAGCAGCTTTTTGAAGTAGTCACAATGATCAACCGTTCAGACTTTAGCTAAAGCTTATCTTGATACAATTAACAGTTCTGACGTGTTCACCAAAAATTTTTGATGACATAATTGAAGAGGCTTAATAATTGCAGTACGTTGACACTTGGCAGTGTATTTTATTGTAGTAATTTGTTATTTGGTAAGTGGGTAAATCATTTATTAACATTTTGTGCTTGTTGCTGGTAATGAGAATATTTTTCCTTTAGATACAAACTGTGTTTCATTGTGAGTATTCAGTGTTCCTAGAACATCACAACTTTGAATGGTTGTACTAAATTGTTAGAAAAAAGCAGCTATTAAAGAATTAGGTGATATGGCATCCAACCACTACTGAATTCCTGGCAAGATTGCAAGTCTGAAACAATTGTCTCCAGTGCCTCTTGATAACAATAACTAATATTTCCTAATTTATTTGGCGCTTTCCTGAAGTTATTTTTGATGTGTAGAATTTCTGAGACACAGGTAATGCTGTAAATAACTAACCCAGCCTTATCAGCACCCAAAAGCACACCTCAGGTTTAGGTTACCCCTCACCGGTTGCTTTGACAATGACAAAGTAGCACTTGTGTTGCTGAGGTTTTTGCTCATTTAGAGAGATGCTTTTAGCCCTTTGATTTGTGCCTGAAGAATCTGCATATGTGTAAGTGGAGGAGGTGACAGCATATGGCTACTGGAAGATGCCTGTTGGCCAACACCAGTTCCTTCTTTCTGGAAAAAAGTGTACTAGAGCAGAAGAATAAATGCTCTGGGTCTGTACCTTGAGGTATGTATTTTATTTCCAAAGCCAGAAGAGTAGGTGCTTGAAAGATCCTTACGTATTGAAGAATTTGGAGATTTGCAATGAAATGTGAGAGTTGGGGAAGAAGATGGTGGTAATCAAGGTAAATGGTTAGTGTCCTAGTAAATTATTTCAGTGTCTGCAGTTTCTGCTCTGAGGAATGAAATAAGGTGCCTAAACTATTTCTTTTATAGGTGACTGTTAATTGTCTGCACTTTATGTATGCTTTACTTGAAATTTGGCTTTTTTTTTCTTTAATTTATTTTTCTTTCCAGGTGTGAAGTTATGGGGTCTTCCTTAAAGCTCAGTGCAATGGGAGTTACACTAGCATTATATGCAATCCGCTATAGACACTAGGTGCTCTGAGGAGCTGGTTGCTTTGGGATGCACAGTTGGTGACTGTTTTAGAGCTTGAGACTCCTCCATATCTTCTTGATCACCAGGGTTTCATGACTTGACTGCCACACTGTCTTATGCAAAGAGATGTGGAAAACATTGTGGAACACTCTTATGTGAACTCGTCAGTATGGGAGCTGGGTCTTGAGGACTGTGCAGGGAGATGTGAGGCCCTGGGCAATGATGGCAACATCATGATTGTTAATTGAACTCTGTTAGCTCTACGCATTGAGTGAAGTGTGTAGAGCACGCAGTCCAAGTGGAAAATGCCACCTTGACAGAAGGGACTAATTCAAAATCTAAGTATTCTTTTAGCATAGCATGGTGTGTAACTTCCTGTGCACTTAAAGAAAACCAAACTGGAGGGAGAAAAGGGAGAATCAGTTTTTCTGACATCATGAGAAATCAGCAGGGGTTTGAACTCTGCTGGCTGTTCAACATAGTGATTTGTAACAGCAGTCACCTGTCACTCCATACCATGAATTTCTGATTATGTTACACAACTGGGCTTATGCAAACTGAGAAATAGTTAGATGTTGCCATGTGCTGCTGGTCACAGTTATCAAGGGTATTGCTTCCTTCCTGTAGTAGGCTTTATTCCTTCCGTCTTCTGTATGTGCAGGGTTATCTGACTTCATTCATAGGATTCAGTGCTCTGAGAGACTTATTTCTACTGTTCTGTGCTGCTGACATGATGAACAAAAGAACTGTGCATTGGTGTGCCTTTGTAACTAACTTTTCATCGCTCTGCCTCTTGGGTATTCACCTGGATTTGTTCTGAAGAGATGCTTAGTGCCCTGGGTTTCATGCCTTTTTGCTGGTGGCAGAAAACTGTCAGACTTCCTAGAGGCTGTTACTTGAGATGCCTCAAGTTTGGGAAAGGGTGGAGGGTGTAGACTGTGCCTTCCTCTTGAGCTTGACTTTGTCCCTCCTGTCCCAGTTCCTGCCTCTGGTGCTGGTACTTGAAACAGTGGTTGTTTATTGAGCAAGAGCTTTTCCATTCTCTGGCTGCTCGAGCTTGACTTACTGATTCTTTTAAAGGAAAAAAAAAAAACCAAATTTATTCATACCATGGAGTCCTGGTCTTTCTGCAAATTGTCTGTTCACAGTGATGTTATTGTCTATGTGGTAAAATACTCATTAGCCCATAGATTTTAGGAGACTCAATCTGCCTGGCTACATAGATTCTTGAGTAGTGTTTCTATTAGCAAAATTTTGGTCTGAGTTAATTCTGAAAGGCAATTTAAAGGAAAGGTGATAAATTCTTCAATGTGATTTTTATCTGTTTGTGGTTTCCTATCTTGGAAAAAAAAAATAATTCCAGTTGCATGTAACTTTATAGATTTGGATTATCTAAGATGCCAGAAAATAGCCTGACCGTAGCTGTAGCTACGGTTATCAATTTCTGTATCTGTTGTCACGTTTCACTTACTTGGGGAAGTCCATCTGACCGTACCCGCTTGGTATGAAGCTCTTTGTGCACAGGAACTAAGGTGACTGAGCCACCAAGCAACCCTGTCTCGAGTCACCTTCTTTTGCTTCTGGGCAGACATCAAAGAAATCCATTGTGCCAGGTCAGTAATTAGAGCCCTGTAACTATCCCATTAATTTGGCCGTAGACTCCTATAGTGAGTTCATTGGTATGTTCATGGTTCCATCTTTTTTTTTTTTTTTTTTCCCCAGAATGAGATGAACAAATTTAACTGCAAACTTCTGAAAGATAAGGATGTTTGTGTACACATTTTTTTAAACTTATATGAGGGGAATAATCTTTAAATACATTCATATTGTACTTTGTTCTGGTAGTTTCCCCATAATAATCTCATTGGGGATTGAAAGAAATTTGCAAGAAAGAATGCAATTGTAAGGTGTATGTTTATGTAAAGCATGCAAGAAGTGGGGGGGGAAGTAATAGAGCTGTGAAGTGACTAAAAATTGTTCTTAGAAATACCAGTTTTTACTTCCTTTTGGCCTGCTACTTAATAAATAAACAATGGAAACTCCAGACCCTCAAACATCAGTTGCTGTTCACAAGTTGAATGTTACTACACCACAGCTGATGATGTTCCTATACAACTGAGGTCAGACACAATTTTTAAGAAGCAGTAGAGTTTTTTTTCTGTCTGGCCAAAAGAATGGACAGACAGGTTTTTGATCTCATAAGCCTTTTCTCAAGTTCTATAAAAACTTCTAACAGCACTCACTTGTTCAACTGGTATATATAAGACATAGCATCATAATCTATTTTAACAATGTGGGAATTAAAGTCACTCCCGCTAAGCTGGGGTTTGGCCTACTTTTACTGGTGACAGTATACACGAGTATTTCTTTTTCGATAAAGTTTTGGCATAGGCTGAGGTTGAATTGCTTTGCATCGTCACCAAGAGGTTTTATATGCAGCTTTTATCCAGTTAAATGTTTTAAAGCTTAAAAGTTGTCAGAACTAGTAATCTCATCTGAGAAACTGGAAGTATATGTATGATGGAGGTTTGCATGATTCATTTCTAGTATCAATTATCTTTAGGAATCCTGCTAGAGCAGAACTGGTTGTGTCAGTTGCTTTTGTAATTGATGTGTGAAAATGCACTGAAAGTCAGATGACAGTACTTCGCTGAGAGTTACAACCAAGGTTAGAGTCCCTTCCAGCAGACTGTAGAGCTGAGATAGGCTTTGTAGCCCCTGGCTCTTTCAGGAACGCTTTTCAGGATTGGCAGGAACAACAGATATAAGATATACAAACATATCTTTGTATGTTCTTTCCCCCGCTCCCTCAATGGTTTTGTAGGTGAATGTTCTTGAAAAAGAAATTCCTTAAATTCGAGAAGAGATAACATTGTTCTCAGCATATCATTTTGTTGTCTCCTCTCCTGTGACCAGTTTTCACAGAACTTGTTTGCAACTGGCCAGTCAAGATCCTCTGTGTTAAGAGAAAAATGTGTATAGAGGAAAGTCAGATTTTTAGCTATATTGTAGACACACATTACAGCTGTCTTACATTATAGAAAAAAGTAATTTCATTTAAGCTGCTCCTTTGGGTATATCTCTTCCTCTTTTTCTGTAATGTGAAAATCCATTTTTTAATCCATCTGTATTTTTTCCCTCCAACTATGCTGTGACCCTATGAAGACTGTTCAGTTTAACTATATGAATTCCAGTAAGAACTCAGTGAAGTGTGTTCATTTTCTTTGAGTTTCAATACCAGTAAAATTCAGCATATGTAACACTTCAGGCCTTTCAATAACAATCTTTACTCATAAATTCAGGCCTAAATATTTGATGATGTCATTTGTTGACATTCCATATCAGAATATTTAGAATTTCTAATGGCAATTCCTTAATAATAAAAGGTAGCTATGATTTTTAACCTAGCGATCGTCATCTTCCCAAACTTACAAGGATTTCTGCTCTGAAACCCACAAGTGCACTCTATTGGCAGGGATGGGGAGACTTTTTTTCTTTCTTTTTTTTTTTTTTTTCCCCTCTATAAAGATAAGGTTTCACATAAATGAATTGTGGGGGAGTTGGGTTCCAGCCATGAAGCCACCAGTGATGAAAACAGTCTGCCCACCTTCGATGCAGTGGAAAACCCCAAGGGTTTATGTGCAGCTGTGGACAACAGGTTTGTGTGTGTGAGGCCCCAGGAGCAGGTTGCGGGTGTGCAGTAGGTGGAGTGGCAGCAGAAGAACTTACAGCCAGGCTTTTCAGTGCGCCTTGCTTGTTCTGCCCTTGCCATGATAGCAAAGTCATTTGAGTGAGATTGCTGAGCCTTGATCATATTAACACAATATTGCTTCTATCATACAAGCTGCCAGCAGTATGTTCCCACACCCTCCTACCAAATTGTTTTGATTCCCCCCCCCCAATCATTCCCGTATTTGTTCCTTTCAAGGAAAAGGAGGATGGAAAAGTGTCATTCTTTTTTGGTACCAGTGATAAAATTTCCTAACTGGGCTGTCTTCAGCTGGAGACGGAACAGGCTTTCTTCTACGAGTGATGCACTAACAGGAAATAAATCAACGTGATTTACCAGTTGGTTTTCTGTAATAATTAGATCATGACTATATGTGGGATCAACATTCTAGTTAATTAAAATCAATTGTACTTAAGAGGCTTACTCAGCAGCAATGATAAAGTGAAAACGAGCTCTCGACAGCTAAATGCATTGCTAGGCTGATAAGTTACACTTTTTTATGGGTTGAATAGTTAAGCTTATGGGTTTATGGGTTGAATAGTTAAGCTTATAACAGTACTTGAGGAAGAACCTTTGCAAGTTGATTTGGGTCAGTTTTCAAGTCGATCTGCACTTGATTTTTCCCTTTTTTACAAAAAAAGCTATAATCCTTGTTGATTAATAAAATGACTTAACTTAAAGCCTGCTTTCCTGTTTTTTGGCTTGGACCGACTAGGTGGAAAAGAGTTGCAGAGCAACAGCACCCAGCAAGAAATACTGGCAGAGGTTACCACAACCCATGCTTTAGGCAGACAGTGGTAAGAGCTGCTCTTGAGAGCAGTGTGTTTCATCCAGGAAAAAAGCAATCCAGAGAACAGACCGCTGATGTGTGGAGGTTCTCGTGGAGCTCCACGTGCAGGAGCGTTCCAGATGGAAGCTGTGCAGTGTGGCCAGCTGCCACCCTGTGTTCCGCTTCCTCTTGCCCTCTGCTGATGGGTGGCAGTTGTCTAAAAATACCGAGCTTTTCTGAGCATTTGTCTTACCCACGCATTGGGCTGCGTTCAGATGGACGAGCCAAGGCCTTTTGAAGAGGAAGTGGTTCATTTCGTTGAAGCTGGTTGCTGATTCAGGCAGGAGCTAGAGCACAATTTTGGATAGAGCATTGTCTTCTGCTCATATGGAGTTTGTCCTTGGGTAGATTATTTGATAAATCATTGTGACTAATGGCTGTAGCCATTATAGGGTGGGTGTTTGCATATAGACTTCATTCACACTTTAAAGTGTTCTAGGCTATAATCTGCGTGTAGTGCGGTTTTTTCTGTTCTGCAGTAGAACTACGAGGGTGTAAATGATTCACTTCCCTTATTCTCCTCTGGATTCATTTCTGTTTGTCAGCCTTCAAAAAGGCAGGATTTAGATCTGTCATGGTGTATCTGAGTTCCTCTTTTTTTTTTTTTAACAGCAAAGAAACAAAAGTGCAGTTGCAGTGCAAGAAGGCACAGTTACTGTGCTTAGTCTAAAACTAACCTATGCTTATTCTTGTTGCAATCTCTAGAAATAAAGGTTTAACTGTAATTTTCCCACTTAAAAATTATAACCCAAAGCTTGCAAGTTTCCTTAAAGCACTGCTATTTCGTGTCTTTCCTTCTGATCCAATTCTAGATATTTTTATTTTATTGTAATCGTAGGTAAAGGGCACCTAATTTTTGCAAAAGTAAGTAAGAAAGGAAAGAAAGGAAACATGTTTTGTCCCTGATGGAGTCCTAAAATATATTATTTTTTCTCCAACAAGAAGAAATGTACTAAATAGATTATTCAGCAATTTCAGTAGGGTGTATTACTCTAAAGAATGTGTTGCCCTTGCCCTGACTTGAAAATTACCTGCCTCAAACAAATATACTATCATATTTAAACAGCTAAAGCAAGAGTAATAGCTTCCATCCACAGTAAATGAAAGGGTAATCGAATACTGCGGTAGGAGGATTGTTCCTGAGTATTTTAATAATAAAAGAATGTAACATGACCCACCCAGGTATCATAATCTAGCAAAGAGTGTAGCTGCCAGAGTGCTGCTTTTGATGCTCTTGGAACTTCTTCCCTTATGTTATGAACGTGTGAAAGCACAGAACATGTTACAAACATTAGGTTAATAGAACATGATAGGCTTTGAGTAGAAGTTTTAACAGCTATGACAAGCTCTAAAGTGGTTTCTGAAAGGAAGTGGGAGAGTTCCCCCCCTCCTTTGCCAGTTTTAAAGCTTTTATTTTAGTTTTATCACTCTCTAAAACTCCTCGTATATTGTCTTGGTCAAAAGCTGGAGGGACCCTAAATAGGTATAAAAGGCAGTGTTTAAGAGGAGGTATCTCCTTTCTGGAATAAAGATACTACATAGATAGATGTATAAGCATTTTATACTTGTTATTGCAGTAAAAATGTTAGCTGCTAGTCCCTACTGAAGGGTCTGTTTCAACGCTAGTAGTATGTTTTAGGGGGAAATGCAGTGACTTTAAAGTTGTCCAGTGAGATCATAAAGGTATTCAAGCACCTACATCTTTGTGTAGCCAGTGAGCTTTTTCAGTGTAGTAACCTTCCACTGTGCATGCCAATAAGCAACACATGAGAGGCTTTTGGATTTTTTTCTTCTCCCTGTGGGTTTTGGAATAAAAATAGAAGTCTGTAGAGAGTGAGCCCGGAAATACTGGTGTTTACCTTTGAATGTTGCATCTCGCGAACAATTGGCAAAACATTACTGTGAAGCAAAGCTGGAGATAAATCCCTAAAGGCAGGTGTGATAGCCTCTAAATAATTGTGGTGAAACTGCCTATCCTGAGAGAAGACTAGAACTTGCATTGCTAAAATGTAAAATTAATTGAGAAAAAGCTTTGCTAGCTTCAGTATGTTAATTTTGTGTTAAACAGAAGCAAGCTCCCCAGAAACCCGACCCAAAGGTTTTCTTAGTCTGTCTTCCAGTTTATACATCTTGAACTTCATCTAAAATTAAAGAAGTGGGGGAGGTGAAGGTTTTGAAAGACTAACTCTTACAGTGCTCACTGGCAACAACAAAGAAAGCTGATGTGCTTTGGCTCTGCAAAATGAATGAAGTTACTGTATGTGTGTTACTGGAAACCCTGAGGAGCCAGATGTAAGGATTTTAAAAAGCCAGACTGGTATTTTTTCCTTAAGTGTCTTCCTGAAGAAAGTCTGGGAAAACATTTCTTCAAATTTTATGTTCTTCTCCCTTTCTCTCTCTCTCTCAGAGGAGACTTGATCTCATTTTTCGACATGATTTTATTACACATTTTTTGTGCCTGTTAGCAATTTCCACATAAAAATTTTCTTTTGTTCTATTGGGAAGTTGTCTCTTTAACATGACAAAGTTCAGTGGAAACAATTTCATGAATATTAAAGCCTGGAAATAGTAATTGCTTTAAGCTAGACTGTGAAGGTATGTTGCCTTCTTTCATATAGTTTATTTATATTTGTGTTAAAAAGCTACAATCTCTTCTCCTCAAGACTGAAGCTTAAGTTGTAAAGAAGATTATATTCAGGAAAATTTAAATGTTGATACAGTTTTTTTGTAAAATTAATCACAGAATGCACAAGAGTCTGCCACTCCAAACAGGTATTGAGAGATAATATGAAGCACAGCATCAGTATGAGTACAAAAGAAGCCTTTATTAGACATGTAAGAAATTGGCACCAGTAATTGCTTCAAGTGTAATTTCTGGGATCAGACAAGCAAATATGGATGTAGAAAACCACTCAGGCTTTAGTGCAATAGACTTTGCCTTGCTTTTCTATTATTTGTAAGGGCAGACAAGTATCAAAATCAGAGTAATCAAAATCAGTATCAGAGTTAACCTGGTGCTTTGCCCATTTTGGATTGTTGGCAGCATGAAGCTGACATGGCGTGGAGAGCCCTTTTAATTCTGTCTCGCTCAGAGTGAGGGGGACAGTTCTGACAAGGCTCTCCAGCCAGGCTGAAGAGCCTGTTATTTGAGACCAGATAGGAAAGATAAGGTTTTCTTCTGCAACATCAGCACTAGTGTGCTATGTCAGAAGAAAAAGTGGCTGAGAGAGCATTTGGAAGGGTACGGTGCTGAGGCTACGCAGAGAATTGAGGTGGAGAGATCAGTGAGTGGACATATAGTTTATGTAAAATTACATTTTTACACAAAGTCCATATCTAGTGTAATCCCTGTTCCTGGAAGTGACGTTTAAGGAAAACACTGAAAGCAGGTGTTCATAGTATTTTATTCTGGCAGATGTTCGTAAAAAAAAAAAAAAAAAAAAAAAAACCAAAAACAAAACACATTTAGTTTATATTCTCTTACTCAAGCACTTACCAGATGCTTGTCCTGCTGGAAGCCCTTCTTGTAGATGTTTCTATTTGTTTGATACTGTAGTCTGTCAGATAGCATCAGCATATAGGGAAACTGTGCAGAGGTTTGTATGTGCAGATAAAATTACATCCTTTTCAGTATTCTAAGTAGTAGGGTAGGGGTTTTTTTTGTTACCATGACTCTCATTGGAGTCACTTGTAAGAATATGCTGCACAATCTGCTTACAGATCTCACACTTGACATTAAAAAGCTGTTCTTAAGGCACATGGTTCATAGGTGTGCTTTGTCTCGGAGTACTTCAAATATAGGGAACTATTCAAGGTTCCTCTGGGATCTTTTTTGAGTTTTTTTGTGTGGGGTTTTTTTTTTTTTTTTTAATTTGTGCTACCCTGTATGAACCCAAAAGCACTTTAATTATTTACATACATCACAAATGAAATGTGAACCCTGAGGGGGAGAACCATCTGATACGTAGCATGTTGCATGACTAGAGGTGACAAACTCCAGCAAACTGTTATTCTTTCTTGGAAGACCTAACTTTGGTCTTATCTACACTTAGGTTTTAAATGTTCCTCAATTTGGTGGTTCCGTTGCTCAAAATACGATGCTATAAAAATACATATATGTAAAAATTGTTAAAATAGTCCAGAAGCTGGAGCATGGGGCTGTGAAGAAGAGTATGTGGCTCCTAATTCTCTCTTCACTGTTGGAAGAGGGAGCTTTTCAGGGGAAGGGGGGAAATTTCAGAGCATTTAAGGCGATGCCTAAAAATAGGTAATGTGAGGTTTTCCTCATGTGAACTGGCCCTAATCTCTTACCCTTATATTGCTTAAGCATTCTTAATTTGTTGAGTATGGAACAGGAGACTACTGTGGTACTAAATATGAGAAGAATGTCCTGGTAGAAGATAAAACTTCACGCACGTAACATTACTTCAGTCAAGTTCTGTCATCACATTGCTGTCTTCTGCTCCGATACCCTCTCTGTAATGTAAGAGGATTAACTATATATATAGATGGTCAAAGCAAGTAGGGCTCATGGTTCTTGAACCATTAATTAATTGTAGAACTTGCCAAATCACCATCAAAGCGTGCAGGTTAAGTGTGCAACTCAGATTTCTCAGGTTGTCAGATCAGTAATAATTAATTGCATTTCAGAATAGTTCTGTGCTGGTTTTGGAGTTATATAAAAAGCCGTCCCATATATCCCTTAAGGAGTTGTTTGAGAGTTTAATGTCCCAGCTCAGCGGTTTGTATTCTCTTTCTTTCAAGTTTTGAAGGATATTCTCATAATCTGATCTTTGCCAGTCTCCTTAAGTTCTCTGATTACTGTAGCTGTACTGTATATGTAAGAGCCTCCATTAAAATTACTTTTTTATGGCTTGGAGCTGTATCAAGTCATAGTTTTCTGACCCAAAAAGATTATCAGAAGTCTCATGATCTGCTGGTTTCAATTGAGCTTCCGAAAGAAACAGTTCTGCTGCTGACTCCTCCTCCTTCCACATTTACATTGCCCCAGAGCAGACATTACCACAAACCAATCCAATAAAACAAAAGGTTAGTTTTTAGCAGTCTTATTTTTCCGATTTAGTGTATTGTACAGTCACACAATTGCTTATGGTGACACAAAAAAAGAGTGTGAGGGGCCAGAAGGGCAGGGGAGGGCAGTGAAGCGCTGGATGTGTACCAGCTTAAATTTCTCTGGTAAACCACTTTATAAATAAAAGGCAAGAAATGGCAGATGGACAGATGGACAGGCAGTACAGAGCTGTAAAGCAACAGAAGGGAACACCGAAGCATCACTTAGGTAGCGGTCACACTCAAAACCCAGGGAAACAACAATTCTCTGTTTGCTTGTGCAATCCTGATCCAGTTCCTATATTGTGTGCTGAATGAGGTGGGAATTCCAGCGGGAAAAATACCGTGTAATTAAAGTTCACGCATAGCTTGTTTGAGTAGCATCAGGTACTTTTATAATTGTGGCAGCCTAAAAATAGTGACTGCTACCAAGCGTCTGAGTAACGTGTGGCTGGCTGCGGTGTGAGTTACGGAGCCTACTTGGCTTCTCACCCACAGAAGTACCTTCCTGTGTCACCGGGCATCGCTCTCTCCCCGTCAGTGTTTTGCAGGATGAGTAGTTAATTGAGCTTCTCTTTTTGTGGATCCACAAAGGGCTATTTCCAATGTCCAGGAGGGCTGCAGTATCCTTCTGGTTTCACAGAGACTTACCAAGGAATACTGTTGTCCTCCTAAGGTTGCTCCCCCTCATGATCTGAAGTTTTTTCTGTGTTAATAGCTATAATTTTACGTATTTTTTCTTTTTAAATGTGTGTGATAATTTATTGCTTTGGATAGCTTATGAGAAAAAGCATTGGCACTGGCAGCTGTAGTGCTTTTCATGAGCCACGTTGGGTTGTCATCGTGGTAAATGTTAGTGCCCCGACGCGGGATGCGTGGATGGCAGATGCCTGTAATTAATTGGTGGTGGCAGGAATGAAGCTGAGAGACTTTTAAACGGGGCGCTGTTCCTCATGTGGTGTAGTATCGCTGCATCCGTGAATTAGATGAGAAGTCACAGTTGAACACAATAGCTGAGACAACAGCGATTTTGAGAAAATCTCAGCTTTCGCAAAGCCACCTCTTGAAAGCGGCACAGCTCGGAGACTTCGGCTGGCTTCCAGTCGGTCCTTGCTGCGTGTTCGGTGATTGGGGATCCAGCCTGGCAGGGACAAAGCCCGCTCCGTGGGACCGAGGGCTGTGAAATCCCCGGTACAGCGCTGAGGAGAGGAGAGCAGAGCTGGCGGCCGCAGATGGATAAATAGCGGGGTCACACGCGGGTCCCCACGGGGGGCGTCTCCCCTGGGTTAGAGAACGGAGCTTTTGGGACGCGGGTCCATCTCGCACCTAGATCCGAAGCGGGGTGGGAAGAGCAGCTGGGGCCGGCTCGGGAGGCGGAAACTCTCCCTGGGGCCGGGGCCGCCTCTGGGCCGGGGCCGTGCGTGCTCAGGCAGCGCTGGCGAGCCGGAGAGAACCGATGGGCTCCGCGGGTGATTAGCGGGGCTGGCGGGGCGGGGCGGAGCGGAGGGCGGCCCGGGCTGGGCTGGGCAGGGCCGGGGCGGGCCGGAGCGGGCGGCC